>OZ023217.1:29512812-30060312 GCA_963995525.1 Escarpia spicata | reverse complement strand
GGTACAGAGGAAACAGAAACGGGGGTAGATATAGCGATATAGAGATGAGTAGGTGGCGGGAGAAGGGAGGTGGTAGGAGAGGGATGCAGCCCGTCAGACAGACATATAGACAGGCAGGCAGGCAGGCAGGCTGGCAGGCAGGCAGGCAGGCAGGCAGGCAGGCTGGCTGGCAGGCTGGCTGGCAGGCAGGCAGGCGGACAGACATACAGACAGACAGACATACATACATACATACATATAGACAGAGAGACAGGCAGACAGAGAGACCTATACCTATATAGACTGACAGACGTATAGACAGACAGACAGACAGACAGGCTGACAGGCTGACAGACAGACAGACAGACATACAGACAGACAGACACACAGACACCCAGGCAGGCAGGCAGGCAGACAGGCAGGCAGGCAGGCAGGCAGGCAGGCAGGCAGGCAGGCAGGCAGGCAGACAGGCAGGCAGGCAGGCAGGCAGGCAGGCAGGCAGGCAGGCAGGCAGGTAGGCAGGTAGGCAGGCTGCCAGACAGCCAGACAGGTTTTATTCAGATAGACAGACAGACATATAGACAGGCACGCAGGCTGAAACATCGAGTGAGAAGACAAAGATATAAGCAAACAAACAAACGAACGGATGGACGGAAACAGAAAGCTGCCTATTCCCAGAATAGACCACACGAAATACTCGTCGCTCGGACAGCTCTTGCTGGAGTGATGTATCTGATTTGAGTGCTATGATGTCGACGTGCTTTGGTGGTCGTAATGCTGTTCTCACGTCACGCATACTCTTCCCACAAACAACTTCCTCGGTGTTTTCCGGGAAGCGCTCCGACCACATCTTTCTTCCGGCCGTTTCCCTGTTGGCTACCGGCACTGGGAGTAGGTGTTCCCCGCGGATGGTTCCCGCCAGGCAGCTGTTGCGTGAGGCACTCCTAAGTAAGGCATCAATGTCGGACGGACTGAAGAGTTGAATAGTGATTTCGTGCATTAGGCCAACGTGAACAGTTAGAGAATGTTCGAACAAATCAGGATATTGTACAGTAGAGACAGTGGCATACTTTATGGTAGTAGTCGTTGTGGTTATATTTTGTTGTTGTCGCCGTAGTTGTTGTTGCCGTCGTCGTCGTCATAGTAGTAATAGTTGTTGTTGTTGTAGTAGTAGTAGTAGTAGTAGTAGTACACTGTAGTTGCTGTTATAGTAGTAATACACTGTAGTTGCTGTTGTTGTTGTTGATGTCGACGTCATATTGAGTGACATTTATGATGGTTATGACGTTCATTTCTAAAGATGTACCGTGTAGTTGATGTTTATCCACTGACATGCCTCCCAGTTTTTGTTTACATGTTTTTCTAGAAAACAATATATAAGAAATTAACTCACTAAAAAAACGTCACACATACCTCACAGAAGAATGACATTAAAACAACATAAGCCAGATATAATTTCGAATTAGCACGAGTGGTTTCTAACTCGAAACAGTGGCGCTAGTTGCGCTCACTGGCTTTATCTCTTGCCTTAAGCTGACTATCCCCATTCCTGTATTTCCGGTCACCGACTTATGCCAGATGTGCTGATGTAGCCGCATAGTGCGTCCAACAAACTGATTCGTTTTGACTTGATCCATATGTTCTGTTCGTTCTCCGTTGTTTGCCCTTGCCAAAGGACAGCGACCTGACACGAACACCCTGTTGTGTTCGCGTTACAGACAGTTTATCAAGATTAGCCAAAGTGGTGTTGCTCGCTTCTTTGTCCCTGACGTCCGGGGTGAGGCTGGCATCGGTACCGGTCCTAGATTTTTTTTTTCCTTCAGGCAATGATCCCATCTCATTGCAATCTCCACTGCCCGCCGCCATTCCACAGTACCTCTAACAATGAGGTAGAAATAGCCAGCTATGCCTGTAACGCAAATATCATACAGCATGTACAGTGAGTGTCTGGTATGATAAGACAATATAAAGCGACACACTAAACGGTAACTTTTATTTGTCTAAACAAAAACGTGCATTATACTCATGGTAAGTTCCGAAGTACCAACGATTTCCAGCTAGAACCCGCCTTGGTCGGCGGTGTTTGTTTCGTCTAAGTGAAACTGACGGTCTGTGTACATGCTCGCATGTCTCCTCCAGGCAACCCGTACGCCCAAATAGGCCGATATTCTGCGGGTTCAGCTGAAGCGGTCGAACGCTTGCTTACTGGTGACATATGAAACGAACTGACTGGAATTAGGGGCCTACCCAGCAGAGTTTCTGGTTGCCTGGAAACTAAAAAACCCACCACAGGTCTATAATCTAAACCAAAGGAACGAATGGAAGTAAAATTCCGGTGGCTCTTTTCTATATCCTGACATTGTGAACACACACACACACACACACACACACACACACACACACACACACACACACACACACACACACACACACACACACACACACACACACACACACACACACACACACACACACACACACACACACACACACACACACACACACACACACACACACACACACACACACACACACACACACACATATATGTATATATATATACATTGTTCTAGCATGCAGTCTAGCTTTGACAAAAATTCGGTGACATCCGTTCTTAAACTCCTCAAAATATTGTCTCTGGATATGCCCAATAATTATGGATGGTTAAAAACACATGTTGCTTGGGACGATGACTCACGATCTTGTCTTATAATCGTATAACATACCTACAAGCTTCCTGCAGTAAGTCAGCGAGCGACATGATGGTATGTGTCATCTACTAATGCATATCACTGATGATTCACTATAAATGCACACACGAACCAAACATACACCTACACAGCGTGCATAATATATCTTATTAACTCACTCATTCACTCATTCGCATGCAAACACACACGAACGCTCGCTCGTTCGCACGCACGCACGCACACACATACGCACGCACGCATATACAAACTCGAGTAGGCTTATAATTAAAAAGAGGTGACTCAAAACTTGGTTTAAACTTGGAGATCATTGACTTAATACTTCACTAGGTTTGTCTGAAATACGATTAGAGTCAGCCCCTTTCTATGATGTAATAATAATCACATCCGACTGCGGTTTAATTAAATCAAATCAATTTATTTTGCAACAACAACATAACAGTATACATACACAAAATAACCGTTTAAAAAATAAAGTTGTGTTGCATGGTGATCACATGGTAAGTTATATGCCGTCTTCCTGCGACCCCAAAAACATACATGTATATTTCGAAATATATTTACACATACGTATACGATGATTATCACGATTGTATGATATATTCTGTATGACAACGGACATATTAGTTAATACAGAGTGAAAAATGCCTATGGGAACTATGTAATGCAGAAACCTACTCGACTAGAGTTCTTAATTGCTTGAACTATGACTTCCTAATCATTTGGGAATTGTAATTAACTTGACTTGCAAGCCATTGGATTAGACATAACACGTGAGCTGAGTTGCCATTTTGAGAAGTGAAAATGCCGTGATCGATGGTTTGTAGGAGATTCCTGAAAATGGCGCTGACGTGGCCCACTTGAATGTCGTCCACGGCGCCTGTCTCATGTCCGGCATCGACCTCGGCCGAGTCTACGACAACTGCTGGAGCTTCTCGTATGTAACACGTGTTTCCATTGGCTGTTTCATGTAACACCTACTTCCATTGGCCGCTTCTGTTTATTATCTTTAAAAAAGCGGCTTGATGGCGTATCCATTCATACTTCTCGTGAATCGCATCTGATCATGGTTTTCAAGGATTTAGGCGCAACGTAAATTACCTTGTTATTGTCGTTGTTGTTGATATTATTATAATTAGTGGAGCTTGAGGTGTGTAAAACGTGTTTCGTTTGACTGGATGAACTTCACGTGCATGTTAGACATGTTAAAGGTGCTCAATCACTTCGTTTGCCCATCGCCAATCCGGTTCTTTTATGTCCAGGTGTGTAATGTGTGAATTGTTTAACTAGTGCGCACAGTCGGTTTAATAAAAAAAATGCGTACTTGTTTTTTAATCGTCAAAAAAAAGAGTTGTCGTTACAGCGGGTATCGCTGGCGAAAGCCAATTGCGCTGTCTGCCTACTGCGCCACTTCGGTCATGTGGTTTACGCGAGATCGGCATCCCAGGCATTCGAAAACAATAACAACACACACGTGCTTTAACGTATCAAGATGAAGATTATAATTCCAAAGTGGTTGTACGAAGGTACGTATTACACTATCGCAGTTAGCAACAAGAACGCGTAGCCGTGTATTAATTCAACGAGAATTGCAACTTGCGAACGTCTACACTCGACTCGAGCCTGTCGAGACCCGACTTTAAGTTTAAGACAGAAAAGTCTAAGACAGTCACCGTATCAGCCAGAGATTCAGTCAGAGAGTGACAACAAGCATACTATTTCATATGTTTTGTATTTGGTTACGCAGGATGTTGTTAATAAGCTGTTATTCCGACAATACATATTTAGAGTAGATGACGTGAGGGTGCGAAATGACAAGTAACATTGCTTTGGCAGCAGGTCCGTGTTGTTCGTGCGAGTAACTTAGTCAGGGAGCATCCGTAATTTCGTGCAACAGAACGTCAAACACGGGAGTATTATGTTGGTGATTGTAATTATTAAAACATTTTTTGAGACTCATATGTTTGATACTATTACTGCAGAATATTGTTGATTTGCATTGTATTTTATGCACAATAATTTAGGTTTTTATATGACAAGCATGATGGTGATGATTTTATTCAATATAAAATGTAAACGTGTAAATACATGAAATATCAATACATCTAGAATACACCATATATAAGGATTACACAAGAAAATGCACGCACTTGTCTCCATTGGGGTCCTTGATGCCTGGCTATAGTGTATGTAATGTATTAATTGGTATCCTGTGATACCTTTCAACTGACATATGCCAGCTATTCTTATGTATTTACCAATATATGTATATATTCTCACCACAGCAATATATGAATACATAATAATATATGTAACTTGAATGATGATATTGCTAGAGACCACACTGCAACCCATGAATGAGAATGAGAGGAGGGGCTAGAGGCGGTCACCTGGGCCAGGCAGACACAGGGATGATACATAGTCTGCGGCAGGCCCACATTTGATCAATCCAGGTAATTTCAAATTTATAACAATCAACCACGTATAAGTTATCAGCAAATTTTAATGTGCACATTTAAATATACCACATTTGTTTTCACACATTTTAATAATAACATATTGGGCATAGAAAACTAGATTGACTTTTGCACTTTTATATTATACCCACAAGTGTATCAACACAGACATATTAATACACCTTTAAACAGTATTTAGCATATGGCGATGACTATGAAATAAGTTTATAAAATAAATTAGTCATTCTTGAAGAAGGTAGACATACGTATTATGAACCTTTGACGAGGAAAATATATTGTTAGCATCACAACACCTCATTCTGTCATTTCTAACATTCACCTTGACCACTCAACCTCAGGTTTAACATGTCAAACATGAATATGTATAATAGTTACACATGGCAGACACTGACATGAATTTGTATACTGAAAACAAAACAAAAAATATAAATGTGCTTTACTGATGCTTTAGTGATTAGCAGAATTCAAATCAGTCTATAATATTGACTAAAATCAGGCGTCACTGTAACGAAATTGAACACTTCTAAATTCATGTAATGACAATGAACACCTAGTAAAGAAAAATGTCTGCATGCTGTATCAAGCCACCCTTCCCCGGAACAACCCTGGTAAACACCGACTGTTCCTAAGATATCAACATGTATAGATGCAGCTGTAGTAGAACATTTCTTGCTGCCTTTTTTCTTGTGAAATGCTGCAGGTCATACATGAAACATTATTATATACCGATTATGACAATGAACACATCATAATTATTTACTCCCAACACTACTATGATGCCTGTTTTTGTTTACTGAATATATGTTTTTTTTTACAGGAGATTGAACTAGTGTGCTTAGTACCACTATCTCTCCAAGTTAATATGGCATACTGGGCAGTTGTATTTGTCCAGGATCTCGGACAAGATTCTACAGCCATGCAACATAATAACAGTTTGTCATATGAATGTCCACTGAGTGATCCCAATTGTGTCGTGTTGAATCCGTGACAGATTCCCCAGTGCTGATGGGGTGTACACTGGCTTCCAGGTCAGTCAGTTAGCTTGACTGACTGGAAACCAATGTAGACTGCAGGTTGCTCGACATAAGAATGTGGTGACGCTTGACTAGCTCTGCAGTTGGTGATGGAACGGTGGGTGCCAGGGTCTGCAGATATGGCAACAACTTTCGATGCTGTCAGACAGGTTCAGTGTCGAGCATTCTTCGGTGAACTGCATCGGTTTAGATATCGATGACATCACTGTATGTTTTCGCTGTCTTTGATGGTACTGCATACCAGCTTCCTGACTTTTTGCTGTACGTCTGCATCTACCTATACCGGAGACAAAATGACAATTAGGATGGCTCTGACATGTATGATATTTTTATATGTGATGACACATTTATCAAAAGTCAATAATACAAGGTATTTGTATTCAATTCAACTATAACTTTTAGCAGTGTTCATGAAAAAATACATTAATTATCCAGAATTGTTACAATGGTAGGGTTTCATTGTCTTTGTGTTGCTGATAGTCAGTGGCAGCCAGATGAGTTCTTGCAACATACACCAGGCACAAGTTTATGATGAAGTAATAGTATTGAAAGCCTTTTCACATTTGTCAACAACAATCTGTTGCTACACTGACAGCAGCATTTTACTTGTTTAAATTATCTATGTATCACGAGGACTGTTATATGTTTTTCATGCCATGTATAATTTTTCTAAATTATTCTTTTTTATCACTGTTTTATATTTTCACAAATAGTTTACATTAATTTTCATTTTGCATGATAATTAAACAACACTTGAGTAAGTTTAGTTCTGATATGGTGTAGTATCCAGTCCTCAGGATTACTCAAAGCACTTTACACTTTACTCCCTGGCAGACCTGTTAAATTGAAAACACCATCTTGACTTATGTGGAAGAATTCAGCCACACTGAAATTAATATGCAAAGATTATTTGTATAAAAATATCCACCATCTGTAGCCGGTACTCTTCATACAGCTGAGTAAACTGCAGAAATGTAGCATGTAGCGATTGTGCATGTAATTCTCAGTCACATGGCGATGACCCTGTATAGTCTAGTCACAATTTTCCGAGTTGTAAACAAACCAAGCATTGCACAAACTACAACAGTTTTGAATTTTATATCCTATTGTTTTTTGAAAAAAAAATCATAATATAGTTATTTTTATTTGATATGTACTTATTAAATTTGTTCAACTAAACATCTTCCTAAGTAATTTGTTCTCATTGGTTTACATTTTATGGGCATTAAATATAAAAATTTGTTGTTAAATTACTTAAATACACATAATTGTTTAGTCACTAATTTTGTGAGTTGTAAACATACAACTAGATTTGATATCACATTTACTAGTGTTGTTTTTTGTAACAAAGAATTGTGATAAAAGTAACTGTTTGTTTTGTTATATGTACCTGACATTTTTTCAACCTCTTCCTAATTTTTGTTTCTATCGTTGCTTTGCATTTTATGCGTGTGATATTAAAAAGTATTACATTATACACATCAAGTGCAATGATTGTACCTGTAGTTGTATTGTGCTTTTCATAATTTTGTAGTCATGATCTCATCAAATAGTTTCAATAAAATGTTTTAAATTTACATTGTCTTTACTTTCATTCACATGTATTTCTAACAACAATATGCAATTTAACGAGGACACCCATTACTGCAAAATCTTAATGCAGACAACCAAAACTATCACATACAGGGGTGGATCCAGAAATCGAGTCTGGGAGGCACAAAAACCTCCACCGTCGGCCGAACCAAATGGTGTAGTCTAAATTTTGTGTCGCTACCGAGCCGCTATAACTTCAGCCGCTCGGCTGGAGTGGTGATATTGGAAGATGGGGGGGTGCTGTTGAAACATTTTCAAAGATGGTGTAACTGTACCCAAATAAGATTGGTCAAAATAAAACATAATTGTAGAAATAACCAAACACATATGTTTGCATATCTTCCAAATGTTAGGCTATGATTTATGTATATATATCACGTTTGCATACCACCAGCAATTAATACTTACGTTTACTTACTGTCCTGAGCTGCATCCAGCCTCAGCAAGTGACTGGACACCTGACAGTGAGCTGCCTTTGCTATGACCACTGATGCTCGATAGAGCCACCACAGATCTTGTCATATGTGACGGCTGCAGTGGTGTCGAGGTAGTTCACGCCTTTGTGTTGAAGCTGTCAAACAAAGTCATGAATTGGAATATGGAATGAGTCAGATTATTTGTGATGGTGAACATGGTTTGACAGCACTACTACACGTAAATACATATATATATAATATTATATAATATTATATATGTATGTAGATGTAAATATATGTGTGTGTACATGTGGTGTGTAACTTGTAAACGTTTTTTAATTTCATTAATAGAAAAAAAATATTTTGCACGATAATTTGCCCAGCACTCGAGTGTGAAAAGGTCATTTGCCCAGTTGTAAAAAAATTACAATAAATGATATGAGAGTGGCAAAGTTATTATTGTGTATATTGTAAAATTGTAGTATATAACAAACAAATAGACAATTTACAAGTGTCGTAGCCAACAAGGTGAAACAATTTGGATTGTGCACCATCCAATTGCCAGCATAATTAACTACCTGTAAGTGCAGGTAGAACATAGGTGGACTGGAAATAAAGTCACAAAGTAATTTTATTAAAAAAATATAACAAGTTTTGCAATTTTTCACTGATAGTACTAGTGACATTATATCATATGTCTTATTAAGAGTCTCGCCAACCTTACGTATTATTAAAATAATTCCACACATTGTATGTTTAAACGGGTCAAATTAAGTTATTTTGATTTCTGAACACACACACATACACACACACACAAAAAAAACACACACTAAAATATACATTCAAAGATACAAATCAGTAACTGAACATAAGTATATTGTGCTGTGCAAGCCAGCAGGTGATTATAAAGATAAAATGTCATGTGACGTAACATTAACATTGAAGCAGTTGCAGCCTTTAGCAGATCTGTGTGCCAGCATAAGCATAATTATTATGAAATGACAATCACTGAGGCTTGGCTATATTGTGTCACGTATATTTACTTGCATTGTACAGTGTATATAGAAATTTGTGTTTGCAATACAAACATTCCAAATGAAATAAAAAGAAAATTCAGTTGAAAAAATGAACTACAAATGAAATGTACTATGTAGTTGACAGTTTGATAACCACCCTATCATACAAAGATGGAATAATTGTACACACATTAGACTGGTCAAACCAGAACATAACAGTACATTAATACCATTACTTAAACTGACATTGGTTGTAATGGTTCAGAGCTGCACCCAGCCTCGGGAAGAGACTGAATACCTGACAGTGAGCTGTTTTTACTGCGACCACTGATACTCGATAGAGCCAATGCAGTGGTTGTTGTCTGTGGTGGCTGGATTGGTGTGGACGTCATTTGCATATATTTGTGGTGAAACTGAAGTGAAGGCATAAGTGAAATGGCCAAAATTTGTTAAATTTGAAATTTTTAGTAGTACTACTACCCCTCAAAATGGACAGCGTAGTATAACACATCAACATAATATCCAGGCTATTTAAATAACTTTCAGAAATAATAAAATAAATTTTCCTCCTATGTTCAAGCACCCGGTCTACTTGTTTTCTTGCTCCCTATCAAACTAAGGTTAGCATAGTAGAGGTCTAGAAAATCTCTATCAATGTGTATACATATTCCACACTTTTCAGAGGTGTAACTTATATACTTTTCTTTATATACATACTTCTATACATATTACATGTAGTTTTGGGCGTTTACCCCCTGGTAACATATGTACTGTAGGCTATTACAGTCACAATATACATATAAATGTTTAGCATTCTCTACAGAAATCATAAATTATTACTACTCTTTAAATTTACATAATACAAGATTATTAAATTTATATTTGATTACAATCAGCATTCAATGTATTACATCACACATGGAAAAACAGTAAAGAAGTGTTATTTTTAAAGTGCACAATACAAGCAGCCAGTGACTCAAGTCAAGACATCCAAAAAAGCAGGCAATTATTTTAGGCATTCGATTATTTTATTAGTCTCAAATGAAGTTCATCTACCATTCAGTGTGTGCTTCGCATGAGACTGATACTTCGCACATAGTTAACTATTGGTATAATTTAACATGTCCATCAATATAAAGTCATAATATCTACAATAATGTATATTCACGTGCGATGGAACGTCGCGGAACGTCGATCGAAGATGGCATTAAGATGACGGCTATGTTTTGGCTGTTCCATCTATTGAACACACAGTCGTGTGTGTCGTGTGCTTGTTGATAAATTCAATATTACTAACCTGTCCAGAAGAACTTGGCGAATGCTGCATCACTTTTCACGCCAGCCGTTTCTTTCGTTCGGTTTCACAAATCCATAACCTTACCAATATACACCATTGTTCGCGGATACTCTCTTTGTCTTTCCGTTCTCACCCTCTTTTTAGTCGAGTCGGTCGGGCGTTCCTTCGTCGCAGATAAAATTATCGAGCTATCACTTGTATGAAAAATGGATGGCGACTCGTAAATACGCAATGTTGACTGAATCCAGGCACCGAAAGATGGGGTCAAAGGCCGATGTCGCCGCATATTCCCGTTCACGTGACTATTACACGAGAAGTCTATCTCAGACAACATCCAAGTTCAGATATGTGTCTTGATATTCCGTTAGGACTAACCGAAAATCATTTTATTGTTTGTCTGTTAATTTCACTAAAACGAAGTAAAGCATACGTACAAATGAACCAGTATATCAATAATGAATACTTGATACGTTTACGTTTACGTTTCGTGAAATTAGTCTGACACGTGAGGAGCACAAAAATCGAAATGATTGAGCACCTTTAAGCTTGAGTGATGTATATACACTATACATGCAGATTGTAAAGTAATCCTTCCTGGCGGGAGACACTGTCTAATTTTGCGTTCCTTGAATAATGGCCTAATAACTTTTTGATCGCTCGCAGAACTTGTGCATACATGTGTTTTCGTTTGATGTGTCATTGACAGAGAACACTTGTGGAATGCCAAATGGACTCCGAACACAGAAGCAGACGAGCGCCATATTGCTTCCATCCATCTCACTCACCATCTCACTGCATTCGGCTACCGGGTGTCGCTGTTCAACATGAAAGTGAAGGCACGCCAGGTAGACTCCCCCTGTGTTTATTCTCAAACGTCGTGTTGTATCGGCGAAAGCGCTGCAGTGTACCAATGAGATAATGAGCTCATTTGGATAATCCATCGTTAAACAGAATCCGTTATTAAGTTTAAGGCTTGGTTTCAAAATTCAAAAAGCCGAGGACGCTATTGCCGAGGCCAACTGGCGAAAGTGTCCCGGTGGCGCGTCCACTGATCTCGGTGAACAGATCGTGTATAAAGAGGAGTGGGCGGGTCTTAGTGTTGACATTTCTCCCTACACAAGATCACTGTTAAGGAACGAACTTAAACTTAAAAAGAGCACAATCGGGCTTTGAGGATTTGTCTTGCTTGTCCAAAGCCAAATGATGATATGGGAAATACCACAAATTACAACGCACGCATCGTGTATTCATAAATAATAATAAGACATTTGAGCCAAAATCCTCGAAACTGTGCCCAGAGGTAAACAACACAGATAATAATAATATATATATATACGTATATATATATATATATATGTATGTACACACACACACACACACACACACACACACACACACACACACACACACACACACACACACACACACACACACACACACACACACACACACACACACACACACACACACACACACACACACACACACACACACACATATATATATATACCGGGAGCTAATAAGAGTAAGCATGGTTAAACGTGAATTATTACGGCGGAATTGTGTTTTATTTCCAACTAACTAACATTGGGAGGAGCAAATTCCAAAGAGTTGACTCGGAGTCAGAGAAAGCCTTAGTGTCAATAGAAGTATTAACTTTTGGAAGAAAACGTAAAATTTCACATTGAAACGAGTGAAGCTACTTCTAAAATAGGGCCTACATTAAACAGAAGGACGACACAATTATTAATGGTACCTATATTTGTTACCCAGTGTCTTCTCGAACAAGAGTTGTGTTGCTGCAATCAATTGTTTCACTCGAGTAACCTAATGAGGGAACACAATATCCGTTGTCATTTAGCTTGGGGTGCCTTCAAGGTGGCTTTTAATGTCCAATTACCAAACATATTTTACCATTAAAAAATTGAACAAATTCAACACCTTTTTTGAAATAACAGACAGTGTGCATATTCAAAGTCAAATAGCGTAGGCATATCGGTTGACGATGATCCATGGTTTAACCTTCTGATAACCTCTGTCGGCCTAACGGTTTCGTAACGATACATCAAACAAGTGACTCACGCAATAAAATACGCAAAATGTGTTTATCAACTGCATGAGCCGACGACCGCAGAAGTTGGTTTATTTGTTGTTGCTTAGTGCAATTTACGGTTGCAAGATTCGAGAAGGATACGGCAATGTTGTAAACTGTTACTGCGGCCACGGGGGCTGAGCTTGCGGAAGGGAAACGACGGGAAACCGGCTCATAAACGAAACGCCGCCCGGCTGAAAACTCTTGTGTCCGTCGCCGCTGAAGCTACTAAATATCTCGGGGACATCTGGAAAAAGCAGTAATCGTAGCGAGAAGGGCTCGGGTCTAACATTAAATAGCAGCCTCTGGATGTGCTCTTTATTTTGTCCTCTATAACTTGTTGTGCGCGTACAGTCAAGCGTGAAAAGTAACGTGTGGCTGAGCTTGCTTCTATTTGTTCACCGACATGAGATCAAATATACGCCCCTGACAGCAGCTGTAATACAATGTACCTTTCTGTTCTATGAGAGCTATTCTTTTATCATGTCTAAGTTTTGTTCCCAGTTCAGTTCCTCGGAAAGAACGTACATTGGTAGCAATACATTTCAACAAATGTAGGCACTATATTTGATATAATATATAGTTCATTTTATATTTAAAACACTGCTCCTCTTGTACGGTTTCGAAACATTTTTTCCCACAACCTCTAGTTGCAATAACAAAGACATTAACTGACCCCAACACATGTTCCTAGTTGCACGCTATTGAATGGCATTTTGTTATGACGGACGCTTTTGTTATTACCACGCTTGAGTCGGAACAGAAATGTATGACGTAATTACAGTTTGTGAACCGTGGGCTAACCAAGATGACCCCGATAAGGGGCAATAGGTTTCTACTAGTTTTGACTCATGTTGTCTCACCACAATGTCACGACCGCTTCAGTATCTCTCACATTTATGGCACAAAGTTCAGGAGGGTTAACTTATGACCATTCACGTGCGACGGGAGAACAAGTTACACAACTTATTGAGCGATAATAACAGACAGCGATATGAAATGAGGTGTGTTCTAGTACTAGTTGTTTCCAGCGAACGGCAACGTTTTATTAACTGACTAGTCTGTACATATTGTGGTTACAATGGTATGGTCTTATCAAGTCTCATTCTATTAGTCAGCCTTTTTCAGAACATTATCGCCAAACCGACCTTTCTATGCTGGCCCTGATGGTGGTCACTGCCAGAGTGCTTATCGTCCTCAGTGGTTCTTTTACATCCTAAATCGAGACCGAACCGACATTAACGTGATCTCCGAGTCACGAGGGATACAGTCGCCAATGTTGTGAGTCAGGTTTTTACACCAAATATACACTCTTGCCCTGTCCGGGTTTAGAACTCAGAGTGCTGGCATACCAGGCGGATGTGCTAATTTAATAAACATTATAAGAACAAGCAAAATAAATAAAGCAGCGGATCAGATACCCACAGAAATGTTCAAATGAGGAGGAGATACGACACTCCAATGGTTTAAGAAAACCATTGACTATATATCGGGAGAACAGGTGACTGTCCAACATATTAGAATGTGTCAGAGTACGACATTACCCGAAATACGACATACACAAAACTACGCAATAATAACTTACCTGTTTGCCTTTCTGAATGCTAAACATAAGTTAGGCGCAGAGAAAGGCTAACATGTAGGTCAAAGTTTAGGTTAATGAAGCAGAAGGTGTGCTATACGTTCCACCAATAGAAGAAAGATAGCGAAGTACGGCCATTGGAAAAGAAAAAAACTGATAGTCAGGTATTTAGTAGTATAGAAGAAGAGCTGCTAAGAAAAATAAAGAAGCTTTGGATTGACATCAAGCTTTGGGCAGATGGTGGATTCGAAGTGGCTGGAAATATTGCATGGAGACGCCAACGACTTACTTAATGTCACGGGTCGTCAATAACGATATCACATAAATTAAGTTTTAAATCGTTGTAACTATTCACAGGCAAGTACAACTAGGTACATGAGATCATACAGATGTTATATATGCGAGTTTATTTCCTTGTTTGTATTTGTGATATTTTACCTTGTGGTGTTTCATTTGAAATTTCTTTGCGAAATAACTGCTCACAATCCACTATATTATATAACTCAATGAAGTATTGCGAATTGTTTCAACTGCAATGACTCCAGTAACCAATCGGATGACAATAGTTGTATCAAAATACGCGTAATACCACTGGCAGATTCAGAAGCAGAGATTGTTCAAACATTTTTATATAGCGGCGTTTCTGTATATTGGTTCTAGAAAAGTTCCAAACATCCTGGAGGCATAGAATGTGTATATCAGAGTATGAAGTGTAGGCCTAAGCTGCTTTGGTAGTATTTGCCTACAAGAACTTCCCTTTTATAGAGCTGCGGTTTTAAAACTTATCTATGATGCACGTTAACTACGTCATCAACACTGTGTAATGGAACACAGTCGGTGTGTTCTTTTTTTTCTACAATGATGATGACATGTACCATCTATTAGGCTATGATGTCTCCTTGCAATCTTTCTATCCACTTATAGTCCTGGAAGTCAGTACTTCCTCAATATCGTTAACTTGTCTTGTTTTGAATACCTCGTCCTGTCTCATTTCATGAATAGATCGTGTAAACATAACAGTAGCCGTTTGTCCGCCTCGTAGTCTTTCATTTCCGTGTGTTTTTAAGCGTGGCCTTTCCCGTTCGCAGATAGGACCAGGCATCGTTTACCTGACGTTCGAGACACCGTTTGGACGAGGCGCCTTCCTACAAGCCCTCACGCCCATCGGTCCGCTCATGCAACGTATGATCCACCATATCTACATGGAGTGGAGAATCCCGACCATCATTGCCAAGTTCTATCTTCTCGGGGAGGCTATCATGGTAAGAAGTGAATCTAGATTTGGTATACATGCGTTCAAACAAATTATATTCTGAATAAATATATTGTTTTTGTTGTGGCTTTGCATAGCGTTTTAAAACTTGTTATGTGGTAAATGGTACGGTTAAATATCACGCACGTGATATAATCACTCGAGGATAAATGACTTCACACTGGAAACAGATGATGAAATGGTTACCTCACTTGATTGAAACGGCGCTGTATGTTGGATAAATAGTTCAGTAATGCATGCGTATGCATTGGTGGAAATACAAATGGCCTACTTACTTGTAAGTATATGTACTTGTTAAGATATCGACTGCGTAATCGTATACATTGTTTAGTATCGTCGTCGCTAACTTCAGGAACAGTGGAAGGGTCGTCAGTCGTGTTATAGGATTACTCGGCTATTACTGCATCTCTAGCTTCAGGCAATGTGCCGTACGTTTTGGTTTATTTTCTTGTTTTTTTTTTAATGAAGCATTCAGCCGATATGTTGGTCCTTTAAGCACTTCTATATCTTACACACCCCGCATGTGCGCACATACACACACGCACACATACACACACGCGCTCGCACGCACGCACGCACGCACACACACGCAAATATATACACGCACGCATGCACGCAAGCACAAATTAATATGCCATCCAAAACAATAAACTCCAGATGGCAAGTGTGAACGATGAGGTCATTTGCTTGTCGACAGTCCCAGAATGTCTCATCTATAGAGCCTGTGTCGTATGCCTTATCAGTGTCTATTGATTTTGTTTATATATTTCTGTATTTGATTGCAAAATGTGCCCACCAGTTGCAGTCATCCGTGATATCTCCACCTGGTGCAAATCACTCATGCGTAAACTTCCAAATATATAACGTCAACGAAACGACATACTCCACATAGTTCGTGTCACAGTTAATGGATTATTGTGGGTCCGTCATGCATGAACCACCAGACACATCGGTTTTTCTTGATATATCTTTATCATAATAAAATAATTGTAGGTCATATATTCGATTGTGTTTGTACGTAAGATGTCAACTTCATGGTTGAATGCCCTACATTCAAATGGGCATTCTAAGGCATTTGCTAGCAATCCTGCAGTTATCCTGGTTAACCATTGGTGATGTGGGCATCTTTGATAGATCTACCCGAGCAAGCAAGTAAATGTCTACCAGTTCCCGACTCAACCAACGAAGCACGTTGCTAAGAATAATCTCAGTTAAAACGTGTGTTTGGCCAAAGCAGCTCGCCTCCGATTTATCAGTTTTTAAAGCTCTGAATACGTGTCTTTAATTATATAACAATTTTACATTCCCAATATTTTTCAAACATACATAATTATTAAAAGACAACTTGGGTGTGTTGAGGTCAAGCAATTTACACGAAAACAACTAGAATCCACATAATATACAGTTGTGTTTTTATCAGTTACTTCAGAGATTAAGGATAGGATTATGAATTAACATGGTTGCTGTTCTGGATGTCCCGGTTTTTATGTACGCTGAATACTGCTGATACGAATGAGTGTTGTACCAGTGTTGTTATTCCCCACCCATATTTAGCACAGACAGCTCCGGCTGTTGCGTCCCTCGTCAGGAGAGTTAGCGGCAGTGGGTATCCCACGCCACGTCCATTCGACTACCCAGACTCCCCGGAGAGCTGTCTGGGGTCCTTACGCCATGCCGTGTATTCATAAACCCATTTAGTTAACGTACTTATGACACACTAAAATACTAACCACTTAAAGTAGAGCGTAGGGCCGAACCGATAATTCTCCAGCGCACTGTAGTGTTGCCTGTTTACCTTGCGTCTTGCCAGATGGTTCCGTAGTTCGTAATTTCCTCGTCTGTTGACCTTCTTCGATTACTGTTTTGTATTTTCTCGATTATTACCTTCCTCTTTTTCTTTTACCTGTGCTCAAGTGAATACTGTATTCATGTCGTTTTTCTCATCTTTCTTATGCGTGTGGCCGACGAATACATATCGTTTGATTTTGATGGCTTCTGATATTTGACTTATACGATCGCCTCATTTGACACCTTCATTGGTCAATTAATTATTTGTATTTGTGTTTGTTTGCTTGTTTTTATAGCGTTTCAATACCATTTAAACTATACACCACAACTACTATATAATTAATTGCTGGTTGATGAAAAACTATCGTTAATGGTTGAGCTATTACTTACTCTACCAGAGTAGTCTTGCTATAATACGTCATAGTTTACCAAACAAATGTCCCAAGTTTATATTTTGTTACATAAAGTCGTTGTTAATTGTGAAACGCGGTGTGTTTCAGTTTGAGCGCGACATCATGATATGGAATAACAAACGCTACGTCAGTAAGCCGGTCCTTGTGAAGTCGAAGGAAGACGCACTCGTGGCGCAGTATCGGCGCTGGTACACACAGTTCTACTCGGAGCACAGTCCACGTTTCACCCTCCACAAAGACACACTTGACTGGTGACGCGCTCCTTGGCAAGGCAATAGCGACTGAGATGATGGCGCGTCTCCATTGTGACGTCATTGTGTTATCACGTGACTCCAGAGTTACGCGGCTGTGATGTCATCGGATGATTACCGGAAGCCGGTCTGGTTGTGATGCTTACTGTAAGCTGTTGAAAAAATATCCTCATAGCGAGTTACTACCAACTGAAGAACCGCCGCCTCGATCGTGTGGTGCACTAGGACATGAGCCGGACAGCCTTGTACGACTTTTATGGACCTAGACGGGTCGAAGACATCCGTAGTCCGACCCTGTTTGGCGGTCGGTCGGAACTTGTCTAAAGTTACGTAGTCGTCATGAAATCGTGACTGTTGTTATGCCATGTTTAATGTACTTATTCTGTTAACGTTTTCTTATCCTTCATTGTTGTTTATTTATTTATTTTAAACCAGCTCGGCAAATGTTTCCCGTTCTTGTGCACGTAACTTCTACTCCGAGCTGTTATCGTTCGAAGAATTAACGACGACAGCCAAGAGCGCTGTCAAGTTGTGTCAACCTGTGACGACATTGAACACTGTGCCAAAAGGGTTAAACTTCCTGGGGCCTCCTGGATTCCTTAGACGACCTTGTTAACGTTTTTGGCCAAATCCTACAATTTTGTTCTCGAGAAAATCAAAATAGCCGGTGCTCCTCGTCAAGTTCGTCAAATGTTACGAAGAAGATTGTGTCGACACACGCGGGGGACACTTGTTGCCAGTCTGCCGCCAGAAGTGTAAGCATGTCCATTTACTCGTGCACCATTTACTCGTGCACCATATCCTAGAAACGGGACACCGACTCGGAATCACTGGCACTTTATTCACCTATACAGAAGCCAGAAGTAGATTACTTAAATCCGGCCAAATAGTTGTCATTGCATTTAAAGAGGATGCGTGTGGGCGGTCATAAGAAATGGCAACACGTACGTCTGGCTGGATATTTAGTTATTCCTACGTTATGGGATACGTGTACGTGTAATGGTGATGAACATTATCATGAAAATAACATGAATGCATTCCCTCATCAGCATATCACTATCCAACATCGTCTCCCGAATGGCGACACTTAACACACAAACGTTTTATTTCCTGTCCGGTGTTCTGTATAATATGCAATGTCTTAATTAAGCCATGATAATAAAATACTATCAACATTAGCATTGATCGAGTGACCCATTTTTAATCTTGTACACCATTTTGCGGACTCGATGATGAATTTAACCGATATTGACTGCAAGAGATGCGTCGTATCTAGCCGGTCTTATAAATATATACATAGTCCTGTGTCTGCAACGCAATGTTGAGGTGTTGTCTGCAATGTTGGTGCATTGTCTACAACGTTGGCGTTTTTTTTCTGTGAAAGCATCCTTGCATTCTGACGTCAGCAGCTGTGACGTCATGGTGATGATTCTGTTGCGCGCAAAGGCACTGAAAGACTTCGAATGCAATAAACAAATAAACTCACATCGTTTGTACTATCCATCTACAGATAAATGCATTTACAGTCACGCGTAAATGTGCAAGCAGTTTTTTCGTTCATGCCATTTTATGGTTCCCTAGCCCATAAACCACAAAGAACAGCCCGGGAAGGCAGATCGACAATACCCTATGCGTGCCCGTAATTTGTCAGTAACACGTGTGTGTGAACGTTGTTAAAATGGACTAAGATATTGTCGTTTCAAGGGCGGGTGACAGCAGACACCATCTGCCGTGAGAGACACGACCGGGTTAAACTAACAAATCCTTGTCAACGCATGATGCGCGCGTGCGTGCGTGTGTGCATGCGTGTCTGTATGTGTGTATATCTGTATGTATGCGTATGTGTGCATGCGTGTGTGTGACTATGTTTATGCGTGTGTGAAGTAAAATACTCACGCAAGCAAATGAAAATAACCTATTGTGGGGTTGATCTCGGTTTATCTGTACGGATGCTTCATCAGCTGATGCCAAGACACTTGCTTTAGCTGATAACCGTATAGCCAGGAGCGCCTTGTTAAAAGCGGATCCGGCGCTACATAAGACTACACATTAATAGACGCCTTCAGCAAACCCAATTAAGCACAATGTATGGCAAAAACTTACGCAACGACAAAAAGTTACTCCAAGTTGTTAAATGCTACGTCACACCTTTTGCGGTGGAATCAGCAGAGGTCAACCGCACGTTTGCCGTTCGACGAGGCGTTCGTGCGCAACAATTGTAAATTCGGCGTATGCACAAACGCCGCATTGTTTCGTACGTAAATGGTTATATTAATTGAAACCTGACTATGCAGAGTGACAGCTCGACTTCTTGGGAACACACACGTATACAGAAAATGTATACCAGTCAACGCTTTTGACGAGTTTTTTTAAGACCTACGTGTAGCTTGTTGACAACTACAGTAATGCAGCTAGGCGCTGTGCCGCGCATGTCGCGGTGAAAAGAAATTAGTTTATTGGACTCTTTTAGCTTTGTCTTAGGTTTGTGCAGTTTCCTTAGTAGCTGTGAATGTTTTAAATATCATATATGGCTATGCATATAAATTTCCAACTATTGATGACTTACATTTTTTCGGAGTTGAACACGGAACCGCTTGCTAAGTGGTTAGCTATTAGTGTTTTGCTAGACGCAGACGCAAGATTTGGAATCGACTTAAGTTTGACGTCGCGTCCAGTTTTCGCGTACATTCTGACTGTGGTCTGTGCCCACATGACTCGTTATCCTAACTTTGGTCTGTACCCACGTGACTCGCTATCCTAACTGTGGTCTGTACCTATATGACTCGTTATTCTGACTCTGGTCTGTACCAATATGACTCGTTATCCTAACTGTGGTATGTGCCCACATGACTTGTTGCATTGTGATCTGTGCCCACATGACTCGTTTTTCTAACGGTGATCTGTATCCAAATGACTAGTTACCCTAACTGTGGCGCATGACTCGTTATTATAACTGTTGTCTGTATCTATATGACTCGTTACTCTAACTGTGGTCTGTACCCACATGACTCGTTATCCTAACTATGGTCTGTACCCACGTGACTCGCTATCCTAACTGTGGTCTGTACCTATATGACTCGTTATTCTGACTCTGGTCTGTACCAATATGACTCGTTATCCTAACTGTGGTATGTGCCCACATGACTTGTTGCATTGTGATCTGTGCCCACATGACTCGTTTTTCTAACGGTGATCTGTATCCAAATGACTAGTTACCCTAACTGTGGCGCATGACTCGTTATTATAACTGTTGTCTGTATCTATATGACTCGTTACTCTAACTGTGGTCTGTACCCACATGACTCGTTATCCTAACTATGGTATGTGCCCACTTGACTCGTCACCCTGTGATCTGTGTCTACATGACTCGTTTTCCTAACTGTGATCTGTACCAACATGATCCGTAATCCTAACTGTGGTCTGTTCCCACATGACTCGTTACCCTAACTGAGATATGTACCCACGTGATACGTTATCTTAACTATGGTCTGTACCCACATGATTCGTTATCCTAACTGTGATTTGTACCCACATGACTTGGTATCCTAACTGTGGTATGTATCCATAGGTGTAACAGGTAAATATTGGGAGCTCCTAAATATTGTGAATTTATTGTATCAGTGGTGCCATCTGGCGGTAACATTCAAACCGTGTGTTTTCTGGGCAACAGTTAGCTCAACTACTCCGTGGTATAGTATTTTCTCACGAGATGTCTCCACCTCTCCAGTTGACAACAACACAACGTTTAATGGCTTATCTACTCACCAGATGTCAGCATTGATATCATACATTACAGACGCTTCAAATGTGACGCCTGATTTCAATTAATATAAGGTAGGAGTTATTGGCCGAGTAAACAAGTCTACCGCTTTTGTTTAGACTAGCTTACACAATCTGCTGACCTACCGCTTTCAAGCCAGAATTTAGAGCCTACAAAATTGTTAATCCCAATATGCCATAAAAACCAAATTATTTCAGATAGAAAATACACAAAAATACACCAGATTTATGTAAGTGTACACACACATACGAGCTCGCGCGCACACACACATACGCACGCACATACGTAGGTACCTCACAACGCATTGCAACACGCTGTGCCAATGACTACTGGCTGAAACTGTGCGAGAGTATCCAAAGCTCAGCCGACTGTGGGAACGTACGCGGCATGTACGATGGCATCAAAAACGTTGTAGGTCCCACTGTAAGGAAGACGGCACCACCGAAATCCACACCAGGAGAGATGCTCACAGACCGTGATCAACAGATGGAGCGATGGGTGGAACATTATTCAGAACTGACCTCCCGAGAAACAGTCGTTACTAACTCTGCTCTCAACGCCACGAAGAACTTGCATATGATGGAGGAACTGGACAACGATCCCTTGGTCGAGGACTTGAACAAAGCTATCGGTTCCCTCTCTTGCAACATGGCACCAAGATGTGACAGCATACCGCCAGAAGCGATCAAGTGTGGGAATCCCGCCTTACTACAGCACCTCCATCACCTGCTCTGTCTTTGCCGGGAATGAAGGAGCAGTCCCTCAAGAAATGCGGGGTGTTACAATTGTCAAATTGTGTACAACAACAAAGGCGACCGCAGTGACTGCAACAACTATAGGGGCATATAATTATCCAATATTGTGGAGAAAGGCCTTCGCTCGGGTCCTGCTAACCAGACTTCAGAAAATTGCTTCACTTGTCGCTGTATATCGAACACTTGATACTCCCGTGAGTTCCGTTTTAACTGTAATCACGTTTGACCATGTGGTCGTTAATAAAACACGTTTTAAACACATCACATTTGGCGACGAGGATAAATGTCAGCAAGTAGGTACTGCATGAGTATCAGCGTCATCACTTAACGCACAAGGTTAGAAATTCCGAAGCCACGTCGATGCGGAGACCAACTTTGGAAGCGAAACGAACTTTCCCGCAATCGGCCAGACACAGTACGTCAATTTACGAAAAACCGCAACACGTCGTTCCAACATAAACATGTCACGGCACGGAAGTTTACCAGAATTTACAGGAAAAGACGGGTCGTCTTATTGGGACAGATTAGGATTTTATTTTGAAGCAAATGACATTGCCGACGACGCCATAATTGCTAAGGACGCATTTCCAACCGAAACCAAACACGATTTTGCAACGCTACAACTTCTACTCGACCTACGGGAAGATGGATCAGTCATGCAGTAAGTGACTTCTACTCGACCTACGGGAAGAAGGATCAGTCATGCAGTAAGTGACTTCTACTCGACCTACGGGAAGAAGGATCAGTCATGCAGTAAGTGACTTCTACTCGACCTACGGGAAGAAGGATCAGCCATGCAGTAAATGACTTCTACTCGACCTACGGGAAGAAGGATCAGTCATGCAGTAAGTGACTTCTACTCGGCCTACGAGAAGAAGGATCAGTCATGCAGTAAGTGACTTCTACTCGACCTACGGGAAGAAGGATCAGTCATGCAGTAAGTGACTTCTACTCGACCTACAGGAAGAAGGATCAGTCATGCAGTAAGTGACACTGTTGTTGAACTGAAACATTTGACCATAAACTGTGATTTTGGTCAAACAAATCGAGGTTGCGAGTTGATCCTGGAAGAAAATCTGAGGTACCAGTTAGTTTGTGTGGTAGCAGATCCGGCTATCCAATGACGATTGTTGGGGGAAACCGATCTTGATTACAAAAAGGCTCTACAAATGGCCCTGGCCATGGAATCCGCTGCTTCTAACACTGCACTGTTAAACTCGCCTGCGTACGACAGTACACCGAGTGCACACAAAGTCACCACTCACATGCAAGCAACGAGGAAGTGGAAGAAGAAACCGCTCGCTCATAATCGCCAAAAACATGTTTCAGGTGTGGCAAAATATCTCATTCAGCGGAAGAGTGGCAATACAAGAATGCCCAATGCCGTTATTGCCACAAAGTAGGACATATCGTGACTAAATGTTTCGCAAAACAGAAAGCGGAAAAGGCACCAAACAACCCAAAAGAGTATGGGGAAACAAGACGTTCATTGAGAGTCTACCGGGCCTCTACGGCAGCTAATCGTGGACCACCTACATGCGCCAGGAGCGCCGCCTTAACATCTTCCACATGCGATGCCTCAAGAGCAAGCATCGGCATCACCACCTCAGCATATACTCACTGCTGAAGAAGTCACGTCTCCACTGGCTAGGCCACGTACCGCGCATGGAAGACGTCTCCTTGCCGAAAGACATCCTCTGCGGACAGCTCGTTACCGGCGCGAGGCCAATGGGACGTCCAACCCTCATGTTCATTGGTGTATGTAAGCGCGATACGAAGGCCTGTTACATCAGCGCTGAAGACTGGTAGGCAGTGCATGGCGTCAAATGATACACAGAGGTGTTGGAAGGGCAGATGGAGAGAGACACCTACATGCGGCCGAGAAGAGGATGCGGCGCAAACAACAAACTGCGCTACTAGTGCCAACCTGCTTCTTCTGCTCTGGCTGTGGCATTCCCAAATCGGCCTGCACAGACATGGCGGACGCTGCAGAAGTTCCAGAAGCTGATAACGGGGCGCATCTGCATCGTCTCTCCAGATTACGCTCTGCCTAGATCATTCGTGGCGTCACATCTTCCATCTACCGCCATCACATTGATGCAATGTTTCATGGCATCTATGTAACGGAAAAATAACTTATTTATTTAATAGTTACGTAATTATGACGATGATGATAGTACAGAGTGTTTGCGAATGCCCATATCTCGATTCCCTATTCTTATCCCGATCGAGCCGCGCGCTCAATTCAATTGGTAGACAATCGAACGGGGTTGGGATAGGGAAAAGAGCCGATATTGGGCCATTTGCAGACATTCTACTATTGTTTAGCATAGTTAAAGCTAGGCCCTTTCAACTGTTCTGGCCACGTTCAATCTAAGAACTATCTAATGATTGATGCTATCAACCCATCGCATTCTCTTCTACCTTCATCGCACGCACGCGCACACACGCACACACAAGTACATACACACACACGAGCACACGCACACCATACATGTACATCACACGCGAACGCATACAAACACTTGCACAAATACACGCATAATGCACAGACGCAACACGCGCACGCGCACGCGCACGCGCACGCGCACACCCGGTACACACATACAATTATACACGCACGCACAGTGCGAACACACATACATATAATGCACACCACAGCACACACACGCGCGCGCACACACGCTATATATATTATGATGAAGTGTCTTAACACAGGTCTGTGTGGTGCATCTAGTGTTGTATTGTGGTGAGCAGTCTGTAGTGCTTGCGTTTCATCCTATTCGCTCTCAGCTTCAGCCACCAGCTAACTCCCTTCTTGTACATAGCCTCTCCATAGACAAGACCCTAAGTTAACTCCACGAGGTACACCATGGATACTGGGCACCTTGCGGCCCCAGGCTAATCCGTTAAAGATCAGGGAGCAGAGTGCAGCCCCTTATGTCAGTGTGCAGGGCCCAGTTGTGTGTGGACACGTCTCGATGCTGCACTAATCTAATCTCCAATCATGGACAAATAGTAAAGGTGGATGAAGCGCTCAAGCGCTGTCAAGCAATTCATTTAGGAGAAGGCAAACTCAAAAATTAAACCCACGTAAGAAAACTGGGGGACTTAATGTGCATTACCTGTAGTGGTGTTGAACATGATACTCCAGGGCGGATGAAATTCCAAGTAACTCAACTGCCATCATGTTTTAGAAACCGAATGTTTAGCAGTACAGGAAAACTGGACAACCTCACGAAAGTACCAACGATCGTAAAGCGGAGGAGCGTCGTGAGGAGGGGTGTGGGTCCCAGACTGGAAGAGGAGGGGAGTGGGTCCCAGACTGGAGGAGGAGGGGTGTGGGTCCAAGACTGGAGGAAATGTGGAAGAGCTATTTTAAAAGACAACGGCATCCACAACTTCGGGGTGTCCTAGCAAGTGCCCATCGTATACAGCTATGATCCTCCAGGATCAATCACACCCAAATGATGCAAGTACAGAAACGGCCCCTAGTCCCGGGCGTGCCAGAAACTGGACAGCGGTGTGGCATACAGGGTGCTGAGAATCTCCCGGTCAAGGATCTGGTGTCAACATCCATAGAAAACATTTAGGAAATATATATATATATTATGTATACACGCACGCACACGCTCCCACTAAGCACATGCATTCACATCGTTCGTGTATTTGTTATGCGCTGTGTCGTATGTTGATAAGCTGTGTCCATTACTGTTAACACATACACGCACGCGCGCGCACTCACACGCACTCTTACGTAAGCACTCACGCACATAATACACGCGCGCGCGTCCACGCACGCATAATACAAACACGCACATAAGCATACATGCACACACGCGAAAACTGTTATACTGAGGTTGTCTTTCTTTAAACAAATTATATTGTAAGTGGACCCCCATAAAAATGTTCCCGAGTCTTTGTTTACAATTGGGGCTGTTGACTTTTGCAGTGGAAAACAGACCGAAGGTCGAAATTATTACGGGCGTCCATCTCTAATCCCACACCGGTCGGCTGAACGCTGCTACTCCGCTGTGGCTGACCGTAATCACAAGGGTAACGAGATTGTGTGTAGAAACACCTTCATATAACATCGTCAATGTGTAGACCCTTGTTAAACTATATATTTATAGTTTGTGACATGTTGTATATCTGAATCATGTGTGTGTTTGTGTGTGTGTGTGTGTGTGTGTGTGTGTGTGTGTGTGTGTGTGTGTGTGTGGTGTGTATGTGCGTGCGTACGTGCGTGCGGGTATGAGCCTATCTATGTAAAGTCCATAATGTGTATGTGCATATTAAGGTACGTGCCTACGACGTCATAGCCAGACGACTGTCAAACCGCCTTATTATTAAATACACGCACACACCCATTTTAAATAGCTCAATTTCAACACTACCAAATAAATACTGGTCAAATTTGCACCTGATAACCACAATGACATTCTTTTGAAGGGTGACGCCTTTGTGTTTACGACAACACCCTATGCCCTTGCCGCTAGTAGACTGTTATCGGGCAGTTGATCGCAAACCTCTGGCTTGACGACTGTATAGCTACAATGGCAGTTGAACCGTGACGACAGCTGGAGGCTTGACGTGACGAACCATATCCGTAACTAAAGTAGGCCTAATGATAAATTCCATACACGTTATGTTTAGTATTGATGTTGTTGCCTCGGCAACTCTCCTCAACAGATCGTCCGTCCACTTCTCCTTCGGCCCATGTCTATCCTTGGGTTCCGGGGTGCGCCACGCCCCAGCCCTTACCCCCGACCTTGTTGGGGAGGGGGCTTGTATTTCACCTTCCACTACAAGCCTCCGACGATTCATCCATGGTAACTCGTGATCGACCGGATCCTCGACTGGCGAGACCCCAGCTCTGAGTCTGTCTCTCAGCTCACGATATTTTTAGTCCTACGGAGGCCTTTGATCGCCGCTGGCGTCCTATCTGGGAATGCCCAGAAAAGGTCAAAGTTGACCTTGATGACCGGGATGGGAGACGGGCTCGGAGTGCTTGCACTCTCTATTGTCGCCGTACGGCCCATCATTTGTTTTGTGATAACGAGCGGTTAGTTATACAAAAGAATGTTCGTAAGTCGCTTTGTTTTTCATCGCTACAGCTCTAATAAATTAGGAAGTCTTAAAACGCACAGCGACTGCGCTCAAACGCTGAAGCCTGAACGGACTTGCGGACGCTCCACAAAACTACGCGAGGATCAGGCACCCTTAAGAATCGTTTTTGCATATGACTATGGGAATGGTTATTTGGAAGGACTCGTGAAAAGAAATACCAAACGAATTGATTCGGTAATAAACTACCAAGTTATACTTAAAGGCATTCATATTCAATATATATATATATTTATATGTCACAACCATATATGAGGATCGGTTCAACCGTGGTCCTAAATCGAAAACACTCGATAACATTAAGCTTGGCTATTCAATACGTCAACACCACGAAACATATTTAACGATCCAACGATGCAGGAGACATCATTTGGCAAGAAGTGCATTCATAACACTAAAACAAATACGGAAATTGACCAGGCATAGCATGCGCCAAGACAAAACTTAAAAACTATTTTAAAAGTAATGTTGTACACAAACCAGGGTAGATATATTGCCGCCAAAAACAGTTTTGACCGAAAAGTTGTTTAAGTCTGTAAAAACTGTCTGTATTGGAGATTTCTGTACGCCTATGCAGGGTTGTATGAAACTAAAGCATAAAAACAAAAGGTTGTTTTAAATACTTTATAAATCTAAATGTTAATGGTGTAGGCCGTAGTACGTCGTACGTGTTATTCTTAACAAATAGTGTATAATTAAGCCAGCATGATAAGAAGGTGCCATTGAGGATAGCTTAGAAGTGTATTAAGAGTATCATTCGTATTGGCTATGGACGTAGACTTGTTTACAACAATCAGTAAACAAGTAGGGAGCATGGACATCGCAATTTATGATGTTGAAGTTGCATCACTAATTGAAAATATTTCTACCATCACATGAACGTATTTCTACCATAACATGAACGCATTTCTACTATCACATGAACGTATTTCTTTGTATACGCGTACGTACATAATACATATATAAACCGTGAATAATATCTGCATTGTGTTATATGTCATACTTTTAATTCAGTTGGACGATCATTATAATAGTGTTATTGAAGCTGGTCAACAACTACATACAGAAAGATAGCATACATTTATCCTACAAATAAGTTTTCCACCAGAGAAATCCGCACAACATTTTGCAAACATATTTTAAGAACTATACGTATGTGGACACTGGCCGAATCGTGAATACGGTGGCCCTGATTAGTGTTTGACTGGACATACACAAAGTGAGCTAACGTGTTTATGGTTGACGCACTTGAATAAATTCAACCACACGCTGCGCGACCATGTGAGGAAACTTGTTGTCGAAGACTGGAGTAGACACGCGGACATTACGCAGTCGTTCCGCATGGCTGGGTCTCAATGCCGCCGGTTCATAAGCTTTGCTTGTTGTTACTAGATGCCACACGAGTATCAATTAAATGCCCTGCAACGCGCCGAGGCGAGGAACTGACTGCGCAGAATTCGTAGGATCGGTGTCATCTCATTCGTTAGAGGTGGAGCACCGGCATCAGCTACACAGCAGGGCTGCTCGCCAAGCAGGGCTGATGATATACCCTTAATCTCTCAAGCACCAACTCAGCAATTTCTGCTTGATCGATTGCCACCAAAGCCCAAAAGCTGCGTGTACCATAGTATGGATAAATATATTATTATTGTATTATTATTATTCAATTTGACCAAGACAAAATATATTTAAATTAAGAAATGTTGCCATAACAACAATTGTGTGTGTGGGTGCGTGCGTGCGTGCGTGCGTGCGTGCGTGCGTGCGGGCATGCGTGTGTGACGGTTTGGCTGTGTGTTTAGTTGAATTACTTTACAATATTGTAACGAGACAGCTTTCTCCGTAGTTTCAACGCCAGCAACTAACATTATGGATGCAATGTACGAATTTAGATACATTTGGCCGCTACTTGCGAGCGGCCCACACATGTTTTTGACGTTATTATCTCTATATGATTCAATAACCAAATGGTGTTCCTATCAAGCTACCACCTAGGAATTAGTATTGCTGCATATTGCTATTTCAACCACAACATTTATATTGTTCAGTATGATGTGTGCCTTCGGATTGATGATGACTAATGGAAAACAGAATCGGTTATGACTTGACTTATGTAGTGTGTGAAATGTGGTCAATAGCGTGTGATTATTGCGACATCCGCTACGCTTTAAATAAATCGTGGAGAGATGAGCAGCGTCGCTTTCGCTATCTAGGCCTTTTCCTTCGAGAATATCCTGCTAAAAGTGATATTTCACAACTCTGCAATAACAACGTTATTGTGGGCTAAAACAGTAAATGAATAAATAAATAAAACTAAATAAAAACAGGCAGTCCATGATTAAAACAAAAACGGGCATCTATAATTTCAATGACTGAATGACTGGGAGAGCGGCTCTTTGGAATATTTATGCAGTAGACGCTGCAATTGCTTCCTGTGTGAGTTCAACAGTGGGATAGTGCGTACGTAGAACGAGTGCTGGTGGTCGTGCAGGAGACTGGCAGTGTTCATAGTTTGTGCTCGTGTTTTCGTTTGGTGTGGTTATCTGCTATGGTAATGATGCTAGGGAAGCTGATGCGCGCTATTCCGTGGTGAACGTTAAAGAACATACTGGCAGCTCTTTACAGACGTCTTGTGTATAAAGTGTTCCACTTCAGGTTAGCGCACATAGTCGTTACGCTGGAGGTGCTGCGGTAATCGCCAGTAACCAAGCGAGCTGCGGAACGCTGTACTTGCTCTATTGTCTGAATACCAGTCTTGGTGTAGGGTGCCCAGGCACACGTAGCATACTCAAGGTTGGCGGACGAGTACTTCCAAAGCAATTAAATAGCCAAGCATAATCACTCGCGCAGCGCCCTCTGTTATTCAGGGGTGACGTAGTTACATTGTATACGCTACCAGTTCAAATCAAAATGGCGTATCGTTGAGTGACTCTATTTGATTATTTAAATGCTTTGGGACCTTGTATGCTGTTTTCATCACTTGAGTTGGCGCCGCATGCAGTGTTCTTTTGACTAAGCCAAGTGTCTTTCTGACTTTGTTTTGCACTGTGTTGATGTGTGGCTACCAGGATAACTTTGTGTCGATGGTAACACCCGGGTAGTCCTAATAGTCAGTCCGCGGGATCTGTTGATTTTCGTGTAGTAATCACATATCGATGGCTTCCTCTTGGTGGTAACTGGGAGGACGGAGCATATTGATACATTAAAGTCCATCTGCCATGTCGTTGCCCAGTAGACAAGTTTGTTCAGGTCGGATTCAAGTGTCAAGTGGTCAGCTGGAGTGTGTATTTGATGATAAACAATACTGTCATCAGCAAGCATGCGTATTTTTAAGTCCACTCCTTCTGTGATGTCGTTAATTTACAGCAAAAACAACATTGGCCCCAAAACTGTTCCTTGTAGAACTCCAGAGAGGACGTCAGCTGACCGCATTGACAATAACTTGCTGACTGCGAGACTTGAGAAATGCACTGATCCAGGAATTTGTTTTCCACTGATCCCTTAGTACTGGATGTTGTGGAGAAGTTTGTTGTGTGACACTTTATTGGATGCTTTACTAAAGTCCAGGAAGACGACATCTGCTTGCTTCTTTTGGTTGATGGAGTATGCCAATTCACGTATGGTACTCGCAAACTGCGTCTCGCAAGACAGGCCCTTAACGAAGCCATGTTTATTCGGATACATATATGTTGTTGTAATCTAGGTGGCGACCGATTTGGCTACACACAATGTGTTCCATTATTTTGCATGTGATGTAAGTGAAACCGGTCTATAATTAGATGGTTTCGTCTTGGCATCCTTCTTATATATCGCCGATATGCGTGCTGGGGACCAATCGGATAGGATACTGCCTTCGTTGTAGGACTGTTGGAAGATGACGGAGAGGACATCAGCTATCTCATTGGCAGTCTCCTTCAAAATTCTTGTTGGGAGTTCATCGGGATCAGCAACTTTCGTTTGGTTGATGTTCTTCAATAATTCAATCACAGATTGTGTTAAATGTATGTTGTCCATCTCGCGGTAGGGAGACGGTCCTTTATCAGGCAAGTGTCTACCATCATCGCCTGTGAAGACTGACACAAACTGGTTGTTAAGACACTCCGCCTTGGCTTGGCTGGTGATGTGGAGGCCATCTATATCAGAGAGTATAGGTATACCCAAGTTTTCAGTTCTGTTGAATTTCACAAAAGACCAACACTTCTTCTGATTTATTCCTTCAAGCAGGCTAGCTTCAATGACAACTCTGATGTAGTCGTCGTGGGCAGATCTCATAAGTTTATGTATGTGTTGCTGTTTCATACGGTAGGCAGACCAATCTTCTTGCTTCTTGGACTTTATTGCTTTACGATAATGTCTGTCCTTCTTGCATATTTCACATCTGATGTTGCGAGTGATCCATGGCAGGTTACGTTTTATTTTGGAGCTCGTCGTCTGGACGTGTGATGGCTTGGTGTAACGCACCCTTGAATGACTGCCAGTTCTCATCCCATGTTCTGGATGTGGGATTTCCCATAAAAAAAACTATGTAGCGTATTCAGCCATGTCTGCCAGAGGACCGTCAATGTTCACATACTTGTATTTGTATATCTTGTGTGAGTCAGTTTGTGCGAGTGCTGTTTTGGACGGACGTCAAGTCTGGTGAGCACTGCAAGATGATCGCTCATGCCGGGTACCACTTCTACATGGGACACGAGGGTAGGGTGTTTACTAAACACCAAGTCTAACACAGCATTCGAAGAAGGTCTTGTGATTTCACGTTGATGCTTCGTAAGACTAAAATGTCCCTTGATGTCCAGAAGCTTTCTAGCGTTTACGGCATTACTGTGTCCTAACACTTCATTGGTGTCCCATGGTATATCCCCAACATTGAAGTCACCGATGATGATGGCATTTGGATGTCTTGGCATGCACTTTGGCATGCAGTTCTGTCAGAGATTCTTCTAGGTGCTCTAAATGTTCAAGTGGGGCTCAAGGCGGTCAGTAAAAAGAGCACAGATACAGTTTTTGTGTTCTTGGTTATTGGATGGAACTCCACACACATTCATTTTCTTTAGATAAATCCGTCTCCTCTGTGGCGAGAACATCTTCCCGGAGAGCAGAGAAGACTCCTCCTCCATTTGCAGTTCGGTCCTTTTTGTATACTTCCGCGTAGTTGGTCGGAAAGAGGCTGTAGGTCGGGAAAGTGCTGTCAATTTTGGATTCACATCCCAGAACAACGTGTGGTTTATGTTGGTCCAGTATGGCACGAAACTCACAGTTCTTTGTATTGCCCTTGATGCTATTGTAGTTCATGGAAAGAATCTTGATAAATGATGGGCCGTGCTTGGGGGGTTGTCATTGGGTAGAGCTGGTACTATTTGGGTCAAAGTCCGCCACTGGGCCAAACATTTTCATGCTGGTGGAAGGCATTGTCTGAGACCACAGGCACTGTCTTTGACTGTGGATAGGCGTTGCGTGACAAATGCCCAATTGTTTTAAGTTAAGGTACACGGACTTGGACACGTACACGCATGAATGATTTAGAAGTATGTTGCAACACTTGCATCAGCTGGTGGCTTGAATAGATGACCACCACGGTGACCGTCGCAGTTCGCTGGAGATGGCATCAATTATGCACAGCAATGTCATATGACAATGTTCAGGTTGTAGCTGTTGTCTTTTCAGTGATCTACAGTTGTTCACAATAAAATATATGTAAAATTAAAGTAATATGCAGCTTAAAACTTACAATAAAGCTAATAATACCTGGACAACGTCACACATGACAGTACAAGCGCACACAGTCAGAGTAGCTGAACAAATGGCAAGTGTCTTGTCATCATAGCTTATAATTGTACCTTCCATGTGTGGATCACATTAACAAATATTTGATTTAGGGCATACAAACTTAGGTGTTTTATTTTTATACGAAGCCATATTGAGGCGAAGAATTTGGAAGGGGGCAATACAATAAATATCAATAAATATTATGTTGATTAATACTACAGTGTATTGCGGCTATTGCCAAATAAAGCCACCGACATACGGGTCTAAGCTCGCAGTTGCGTTCAAACACGCACGGCCAGTAAAACCAGTAAACGCATAACAACGTCAATGACTAATTGTAAAGTGTTGTATTTGGCTACAGAGCGGAACCAATTTTGGCTGCAAGCATACGTCTGTTTATGCAGAAGGAACAACGCAAGTCAGGTATCGATTGAATTAGGCCAAATTAATGACATGCAATTTTATTAACTAGTGTTATAAATTGCATACACATTCATTGCTACATACACATCCATTGTTTCATACACATCCATTGTTACAATAAGCATGCCGGCCCCTGACTGCTAATCACTACTGTCTACTATATACAATTCACCATTATGTGTGTGGGTGACTCCACTAATATATACTATTCACCATTATGTGTGTGGGTCACTCCACTAATATATACTATTCACCATTATGTGTGTGGGTCACTCCACTAATATATACTATTCACCATATGTGTGTGGGTCAATCCACTAATATATACTATTCACCATTATGTGTGTGGGTCACTCCACTAATATATACTATTCACCATATGTGTGGGTCACTCCACTAATATATACTATTCACCATATGTGTGTGGGTCACTCCACTAATATATACTATTCACCATATGTGTGGTGTTCACTCCACCAATGTATACTATTCACCATATGTGTGTGGGTCACTCCACTAATATATAATATTCACCATGTGTGTGGGTCACTCCACTAATATATACTATTCACCATATGTGTGTGGGTCACTCCACTAATATATACTATTCACCATATGTGTGGTGTTCACTCCACCAATGTATACTATTCACCATATGTGTGTGGGTCACTCCACTAATATATAATATTCACCATATGCGTGTGGGTGACTCCACTAATATATACTATTCACCATATGTGTGTGGGTCACTCCACTAATATATATTATTCACCATTATGTGTGTGGGTCACTCCACTAATATATACTATTCACCATGTGTGTGGGTCACTCCACTAATATATACTATTCACCATATGTGTGTGGGTCACTCCACTAATATATACTATTCACCATATGTGTGGTGTTCACTCCACCAATATATACTATTCACCATATGTGTGTGATTCACTCCACTAATATATAATATTCACCATATGCGTGTGGGTGACTCCACCAATATATACTATTCATCATATGTGTGTGGGTCACTCCACTAATATATACTATTCACCATATGCGTATGGGTGACTCCACTAATATATACTATTCACCATATGCGTGTGGGTGACTCCACTAATATATACTATTCACCACATGTGTGTGTGTGGGTGACTCCAGTAATATATACTATTCACCATATGTGTGTGTGTGGGTGACTCCACTAATATATACTATTCACCATTATGTGTGTGGGTCACTCCACTAATATATACTATTCACCATATGTCTGTGGGTGACTCCACTAATATATACTATTCACCATATGTGTGTGTGTGGGTGACTCCACTAATATATACTATTCACCATTATGTGTGTGGGTCACTCCACTAATATATACTATTCACCATATGTCTGTGGGTGACTCCACTAATATATACTATTCACCATATGTGTGTGGGTTCTCTCAGTCGAGAGTCCGAAGCTCTTACAGCTGCGCTACTACGTTATACGATACGTTTGTGTTAAATGCGATACAGTACTACAAACGTCCTTGCTTGCACTTGGCACTTGCCTTCTTGAAGAAAATTATCCGATGCATATATTATTATTGGATAATAAATTCGTAAATTCGTATTGTATTGCTAGCATGTTTTCTTCGCACAAAATCGAGTTTTACAAAACTCCGCGGGACAATGACGAAGCGTGACCATGCATGGAGAGCAGAGTCACGACTGATTGAATATGTGGTCCATATTATTTTAGGCCTTAATATGACTGGACAAGTAAATATACTTAAAAGTCAGTATAGAGGTGTTAAGCAATTGCCTTACATTGGTTGAACAAGTTTTGTATATGAATTTATTTTACACAGACGTACGCACGCACTCGTACTCACGCACACGCACACGCACACGCACACGCACACGCACACGCACACGCACACACGCACACACACGGTGTGTTGGTTTGATCAGGGATAATCACTAAAACAATCCAACGTCGTCATCATGGGATCCATCCTTTATCCTGTACATTTGCTCAATTATACTCATTCGGCGACACATCTTATGGACTATCGAGCGGAAAGGGTGTGTTTACTTCTAAGGTAGGGCAAGCATATCCTGGGCGTATACCGGGGTCGGCTGTCTGGACAAACGGTGACCTTTAAGATAGCCACACGCCCATTTCAAAGGGCAGTCATTAGCCTTATGGACTGGGCAGAAGTCAACTGCGTCCAAACACGCATGGATTTATTTTCTCTTCTAGTCGGTCGACGTGCCTACGGTTCTGTGACAGGGGTTGATTGGTCTCTATTCATGTATGTCCGACGTAACGTTTTCGAGTTACCTTTGTCCTAAATTTGTAAGCGAACTGTTTTGGATAAGTTATCCATGGTCTTCCTCGCTTCTCTGGCCATGTTGGAAGAGAAACCTACAAATTGGGCTCGCCTCTGTCTGACTCCCGATATATTTTATGTTTTCGTATAAGTGTTGTATGTTGATAAGCTGTGCCCGTTACTGTTAACACATGCTTACACGCACGCGCATTTACACTCGCACGCGCAAGCACGCTCGTGTACGCGCGCACACACGCACACGCACACACACATACAATCACACACAATCAGGAGACATGCAAAGCAAATTATAATTCGTAACAGAGAAAATAAATATAGAATACAGTAAGCCTTTTTTTAACGGACACGTTTGTGGCAAATACTAATCATACATATACTAATGAAAATATCAAAAGTATGCGCTGAACCAATATAATAATCCATCAATATCAGAAGTCATCAAAAGCAGACGACGGAGATGGATCGGCCATGTTTACTAGTAGGACAGATTAGAAAAAACTACATGAACATAACATTACGTTGAGCTCTTGAAGGTTAAAGGAAACGAAGAAAGCCAAAGTCAACATGTGTATATTTTAGGAACTTTAGCTATACAATAGATACAATGGCCAACTGGGAGTACCGGGGTCCGGAATGACGTATGTGACTCGCTTGGCTGCACATATATACACTATGTAGGCCAACATTGCCATGGGTGGAGGGCATGTAAACAAATTCAACCCGAACACACGTGATAACCGATAATTAGGCAGTTGTTGATGCGATCGGGTCAACTATGCGGACGCATGCAGTGGTTCCACATGACTGAGTCTGAATGCCACTCGATCACCGTGACTGTTACTACCTGCGGTACATGCGACAAACGCCCCACAACAAGCCAGCGGTAAAGACGAGAAAGTGGACGTGTGGCTAGATACAGAGATTTTTCGTGATCATTGTCTTCTAATTCGTAAGAGGTAGGTGACATGTATCACAGCTTCATACGGAGACTGCTTGCTACCGCTTAGAAACAGTTCGGTTATTGATACTGACGCAAATGAAGTCGGTTGTTATCAATGCCTAGAGGGTCGATTAGTTTGTTGTGGATTTCGCGCTTTAAAGACACGGGCACACGCAGTAGTTTTCATTCTCCTAAAACATTGTTTAGTCAAATAATATTGCCGGGAATTCTAGTTTGTTTTCTGTGCGGTGATCTGATGGTTGGAGCACCATACTGTCAATCAAGCCGACGGTGGTTCTGCTGCCGTTTCGAAGCTTGGGAATGTTGTTCACCCTACTCTACCTGTGACTTTTGAAAGATGCACCAAAAGCCGCTTGGTGATTATGCCACGGAAATCAGATATCCCGTGCAGGGAATTGAAAAACACCTGCCGTTAATTCTAAATAAGGAAAACCTTGAACATAAACCACCCTTATGTAAATAACACATTCTTATGTTAGTCATTAAATGCACTTAGTGCCATAAGTCAAACGTGTGACAATCAGTGTACATTCCAATACAATCGTCTCGAGACAATCTAAACTAATTTGGATTAAACGGGACTGGACATGAACGACTACGTTAATTGCTCAGAAACAGTTTAGGGGTCTATACTGCACTGCTGTGGTATATAACATCCACTCTGTTGGTGACACTTGTAGTGCTTATTGCGTTGAATTACTTTAATATGGATTGCGTCGAGACATTTTTCACAGTAATGCGAACACATACAATGACACTCCTGTCTATATGAATTTTGAGATTTTGTCACTAACAACGACCATCGGCGATAGAGTGTATAATCTTGTTTGTTCAACGGTCTCCACTTGGATTCCATCGAAATTAGAAAATAAATGTAAAATTATATGTCCTCTTCTTTATGTGCTTAGTTATAGGACCCATTATAAACACATTGCCAGAAACGCTAATTCATTCCAAAGCTTCCGAGAAATATGATATGTGTTCTTCATTGTTGCCCGATGTCCAAGTGTGTGATGTCCAAGTGTGTGATGTCCAAGTGTGTGATGTCCAAGTGTGTGATGTCCAAGTGTGTGATGTCCAAGTGTGTGATGTCCAGGTGTGTGATGTCCAGGTGTGTGATGTCCAGGTGTATGATGTCCAGGTGTGTGATGTCCAAGTATGTGATGTCCAAGTATGTGATGTCCAGGTATGTGATGTCCAAGTATGTGATGGTCAAATCTGATATTGTTGTATCGCTCGTATTATGTTTTTCCAATGTTTCGTATCAGCAGTCCTCTCTCTCCGCCTTTAATTTTTCCCAGATCTTCTCAAATCCTTCCTACCGCATACAATGTCCCCCCTTCCACTTCATATATGCATGATAGTAATCGTTTCCGGCGTCCGTGGTGTTTGTTGCGCCTCTGTTCGCGTCTTTAGTTTGCCTGCATCCAGTCTTACCAAGTGGCATGTTCACTTCACCCGGCTTATCAACAGCGGATTAGTACCACACAAACAAAAATCACAACAGCTCGTATTCGATCATGTTACAACTCCGTCTTTCAATGCCCTATCATGTGGTAGAACGTCCTCTCTGGCAATGTGTTAGCAGATCCGACCATTGAGGCCTTCTGACAAGCAGTTGTACCTAATTTTACAGCCCAGTTTTGTATGTATTCGCTCTTCACATACAAAGCCATGCACTTTCACATTTGGTACGTGCACGTGAGGATAACACAAGTTGGCATTGCATCCTGGCGAATGTGCTCTGCCAATTAATAACTTTGAAGACATTGTTCAATGTTGTGTTTTTCCTTGAACAATGACTTTAAAAATGAACTTGGACACGTGCCTAAGCCGCTTGGATATAGGTGCCATATGAGGTATGGTGACCCGCCATGCCCAGCAACACCTGCTGCATGCACCGTCCGTCCTTTCTGAATGGGTGAAGGTGTGAATTATTGTGATATCCACTACAGTTTAATTACATCGGGGAGAGTTGACTAGAGTCGTTCGCGTTCTATCAGGTAGTCTTGATGCAATGGCATATATATCAACATCGAGATGTTAAGAGGAGGTAGACTTGGCGACTAAAGATAGCTTTACATCAACATTTACAATATTTTAACACTGAGATAATTGGTTGAGTACAGCTAGTAGCCGGTTTGTTCCACCATGCAGACCTATGTGAATATATCCTTCCATGCATGGTTTAAACCACTGTATAATGTTCCCATTTCGTGATCTACCACCCAGACATAGGTGTATAACAGTTTTGTTTAATAAGCAGACATCCCCCAAGAAGTAAGGCACTGTTCGTATACATTTTGGTAGGATAGCTTATACCGAATGGAGGTCATACTACCATGCATTTGTCTGGCTAAAGATTAAACACCATGTTGCACGGTGAATCCATCTTCGCAGTTGCAGACACATTTATTTTTTACTATTGTTATGAATTATATTAATAACTAGTTAACATACGTCAACTTATTGATTTACACTATTAAAGTCATCCGAGAAGAATAATTATGCAAAATGCAGTACGATACACCAAACGCTAATTAATCTACCGATGACTAGTAATAGTGGCTTTGGTTAATTAAAGTCACCAACACTAAGCTGTAATTAAGGTGAGGGTTTAAGGTGAGGGTGGGTGTTTGAAAGGCAAGCCGTTCGAAATCGCGTCCAAACACGTATAACCAGTAAACCCGTAACAAAGCATTTGGCCACAGAGCGGAACCAATCTTGGCTGCAGACACCTGTTTACATTAGTGTCCTTGCATTAGGTTAGATCCTTCGCATGCCGGTAACTATGTAACTCTGTAACAAGGTTCACATAGAAAAGGTGTTTAATGTTAATGTATGCTGAATGTTTAATAAAGAATATCGGAGGACAGATTTTCCAAGTGGTCAAGTAAACACTATAACAGTCACCATAGACAATAGTGACAGTCTATTTGACTTGAATCTGACCGACGTAGATGCCTATAGATGGTGATGTTGTCTTTGATTCCACTGTTCCAGAACGCGCAGTATGCAACGATCATGAAGTTGAACAAGAAGACAATGTTGCCCAACAGTTTAGTCGCGCTGCTGTTATATACAGCTTTCTGCACTAGTGCTGGTATGTATACAGATAGCCAGGAAAATAACGAAAAATATTAATAAAATAACTCCACGCCAAAAATCTAAGAGCACTATATAGGGCCTAATAATATTATTATTATAGTTGTGATTTGCCAGTGGCCAAAGAACGGCACGACGCTACTACCATCTAGCGAATGAATTTGAACTAATCAAAGCGGGATCGGCGTAGCTGGTACGCAGAAGAAGATGAATTTATTGGTACGCACATGTATGAATAATTATAATATGTTTTCGAAAGAAGCAAATTTCACATACTCCAAGTATACGTACTGCTAAACTAGAAACGAGGCGGCACGCTCGAGTCGAGACAGATTCACACTCACAAGTGACACTGACTCGCAGTGTGACATAGTGATAGTCAGACTGACAGATTCGGACTCACTCAGTCAGTCTCAGGAGTCGGAGTCAGAGTCGGATAGTCAGAATCTAATCTCGACTAGAATCTTGATGCTGAAAGTCGTTTGCCAGTTGTAACTTGTAGCAAAACCAGAAAGATGAAATAAGAAGTACCACCACGTTTGGAATGAATTAGTAATTCCCAAAACTTCTGAAAGATGACCAATTACGCCCTAATTAACGATAGCCCTAAGGCTAAGTAGGTCAATTAACATGTTAGGCCAATTAGCCTAATTAGTTAGGGTCGACTCACCACTGTTTAGCTTATGGTTTACCTTTATGGTAAGGAAGACCGTCAACACGATTCATGTCAAGCGTGACCAATCTTCCTGTTAACGTTATGTTACCGTACACCGGTACAGTTAGGAACTTAAGCCTAAGGTCGTCGTTAGGATTGATCTCAGTTTAAAATAAATAATAACTATTATAAGACCATTGACATGAAACCCTATTAATTTAGGTCAGTTAACTAGAAGGTTACCGATATGATTTTATAATCATGTGATGTGGTTCATACAAAACCTGTGTAATGTTTCAGTGGAGGCAGTCGTACCAACAACAGCAGTTGACTTGGACAGGTTTGATCAGACAATATCAAACATCGTTACGGCATGTTGCACTGGATCACGGTGTGACACCGATGTTTCTACCCTGCCACCCCCAACACCTTCTGCACAACTTGTGTCCCTTCAATGGCTGCTCGACAATGTCGACAACATGATCGCAACCCTTGAGTCGTGTTGCTGTCAGGATAAGATGTCGACTGTGAATTCGTCGGTGTCGGTGGTGACCCCAGATACAACAGAGATCATCACTGCTGTGGACGAAACAGGTGCAGTTTGTAACATCAGCCCATTTCTCAGTCCATTTTATAAACACTCGTGAAATGTAGGAAAAGACGATTTAACTAATTGTATACAGATGAATCTGATACAAGTGTGTGAAAAGTAATTTCAGGAGTATTATTGTTAAATATGTATGTAACATGTACCTAACCCAACACAGTGTGCATTTTGTTTATATAAAGTCATTTATATTTAAATTAGTTGTTTTTAATATGGGGACATTTTCATGTAAAACTGTACATAGAGAGGTTAATATACCTAGATCTAAAACTATATAGATATTCACAGATCATTTATGTTAAATGCTATTTATTTAAAATTCAGTTATGTTTCTTACATGCTATATCATGTACATCAACTGGAGATACCTACACCAATATGTGTACATACTTAGAATTGATCTTATGTCCATAATAATATAGATATGTTTTAACCTACTTTTCTTTTATATTAGCTTTAACTTCAGCAAGTCCCCAGCACACCTCCAACAAGCCAGAGGAGGTAGCCACTGTACCTGATGGTAAGTTACATGTCTGTTGAGGTTTCGTTTTAATGCCCATTTTGTTTGCCCAGTTTGTGCAGAATTTTGAATAATTATTGCTTTGTATCAATTGTATGTCCATGTGTGTATGCATTTGACATTCTTTTATATTGCCTGTCCATTTGTCTTATGGTCTGACACTCCACACGAACTCCCCCCCAAAGGACTGTAAAGTATTGTTATTGTCATATTATTAAAAAATTGTGTTACTTTTTACCTGCAATTGATGATATATTATATCTGTGCATTTATGATTTCTTTGTGTCACTGTTATGGAAATCTAATGACTAAATTAATATGTGTGCATGCATGTGTGCTGGTTTATTTTAGGCATGGCATAGACAGACGTGGTTTAAATGAGAGCGATATGTTGTAGGACAATGGTGTTACACGTGTAACAGCGCAGATTCGAATGAGGAGTGCAATGAAGGAGAACTGGTGAAATGTCAGAGTGACCAGGTGAGTTGTTCATTCATCACCCTCTAAGTTCCCTCACATTATTCTTGTACTAGTCTAGCGTATTATATAGTGACTTACAACCTTCTAATGGGCAGTTTTGTGAAATAACTAGGAAGAAATAAAAAAAATGTGTATCCAACTTATTAGGTTATTTAAGTCTGAAGCAGTTATAACTTATATAAATTTGATACTAATAATCAGCGAAAGTGTGGCAGTGGCTCATTTGGTTTGATGCCTGTCTTGTGAACAAGAGGTGCTGGGTTGAAAATCAGGCTAGTGGCCAATCTGGTCATTTTGTGAAAATTGGGTTATACACATCTAGCACTGGCAGGTACACGAATATAGGAGATCGGAATATGTAATATGTCTTTTGGATAAGACACTAAGTCATAATACCCTTTTTACATGGTGTGTAAGCTAGGGGAGGTGAAAGGTCTCATACATGTAATCTGTCAAGGATTCTCTGTCTATAAACCAACTGAGAAAACATCCATTGTGTAAGCTCTACAACTGAACTGTGTCATCGTCACTTACAGGAGTCGTGCCACTCTGAGCTGCGATACAGCAATGGCGCGCCTCACATCTCGAAGGGTTGTAAGCAGCTGCAGGCTTGTGAGAGCAATGCAGCCGGCAACAAGAACAACTGTCCCGATCAGAACAGCCAGTCTTACTGTGTCTACTGCTGTCAGGGCTACGGCTGCAACAAATATCTGCCTGCTAATCCCCACGATGGTGAGTTTGTCACTTTTAGTTCTCCCGTTCATGAAGCATTTGTGCAGTGTGCACTATTTTATTTAATGTTCTCATAGGTTTCATGAAATCTTCTTATTTCTCAGTTATGAACAATTCTTTGATATGCTCTACATGTATGTTTTTTTCTGATTCTTCCGACTTTCATAATCTTCGTCAAACATCTGTAAATGTTTCATATTTGTTTTATATATTCAACAAGTTAATAAAACATTGAGAACATAATATGTGTTGCATTATATTTTGATTGAGCTTTTAACAAAATACACTTGATGTTTTGTTTCTGTGTAATCAATCTGACACGCAAAAAGCTAACAGCTATTTTTAGTAATTGTAAGTTCGGTATGGTTTCTTGTAGTCAGGATAAAACTAAATAGGGACTAACAAAAAATATTTGTAGCATGAATTGTAAGTACGGCATGTTTTGTTGTAGTTGGGACAAAGCCACCATCTGAAGTGTCACCAACAACTCCTACATTGAAGAGCACTACTGTAGTGACACTTCCACCACCTCCAAATATGCCTCCTGTCACCCCCAGTGTACAGATGAACACACTGTCAACTGTTCTGGAAATGATGGGAGAACTTCTGCCCAAGCTCCAGTCATGTTGCTGTGGATTGGATATGCCAGAAAACCAAACAGCATCGATACCGTCATATGTTGGTGGTAAGATTCTTCTTATTTCTAATAATTTCATTAATCAGGAAGGCTACTACACAATTGTTTGCATTCAACAGTCATTTGTGTGGTTGAACATCTATCCTGAATAGTCAAGTAGTTTTTATTATTTATTAGATACATTTATAATTAATACAGTTACAATGAATGGTGTGTCATTATCTTTATAAGTACCATTACAGCGACTCTGTCCATTTTCCACATTGAGATAGTGCAGTGCCGTGGTTGTTGTTCTAACACTGCAACAATATCTTCTGAAGGTGCTGTGACCATGTCATCACCCGACTTTGATGTGACAAAGTCATCACCTGGTATCGATGTAACAATGACATTACCTGACATCGATGTGACAAAGTCATCACCTGGTATTGATGTGACAATGTCATCACGTGGTGTTGATGTGATAACATCATCACCCAACTTTGATATGCTGACCACACCCAAGAACAGAGAAGATGCTTCTACACCAAGTAAGACCAATTGTTATACTTGTCCTTTCACTATCTTATAGCAATAACACTGCAGTGTCAGTTTATCTTGTCTGGTTTTCTAGTTTCTTCCCATCCCAGATTTTATACCTGATAATCCAACAGTGACACCACCTGTTGTAAGGTATCATTACAAATGTAGTGTGCATCAGCATTTAATTATGATGAATACACAATTTGTTACTTTGGATAGAATTATTGGATTTGTTAATAAAACTAATCTCATGGTATGTCATAATGTTTTCATTAGTAACACTGTCATTATCTGATTATTCCTGTGGCAATGTCATCACATGATATCAATATGACAGTGCTATTGTGATGTTGCAGTGATCATGTCAACACCTGACATTGATGTGACAATGTCATCACCCAGTGTTGATGTGACAATGTCATCACCCAGTGTTGATGTGATGACCACACCGGGAGGTTTGACCAAGAGCAAAGAAGATGTCACACCAAGTGTGGATGCAACCATGACTACAACACCAAGTAAGAACTGCTTCTTGACAGTCTTGTTTTCTTAATATTGATAGGATATGCCACTGCAGTGTCAAGGTATCTCCGCCAATGTATTTTATTATGTTTGATTCTTAAGGTTTTGTGTTGTTTCACTTTTTTCGTAATTGCTCTCTCTCTCATTTTATATTTGTAATATCCTATTGACCCATGTCTCAACCATGTGTGTCAACTCCACATAAAAAAATAAGTCTATATATAGACACCCTACAGCCAGCGTATGTATGATGACGTGTCTGCTGTTCTAGTTTCATCACTTCCTCCCTTGCCTACAATACCTGACTTGATCTGGGATGACCAGAGGGACACACTGACGAGTGTCCTTGACCTCATGAATCACCTCATGCCTCAGGTCAAATCTTGCTGCTGTGATGACGTCACATCTGATAACAAAACTATGGTGCCAACTGTAGGTAAGATAACTGGGATGACTATACAACTTATACTCTTAATGAATTTATGATTACAGTTTTTATTGTTACCATAATGGACAAATATTTGAGTTGGAAGACGTGACTAATGTAATGGACCAATCTGAATTGAAAAATGTGAGATGACAGAGATGAACCTACCCGACATGGAACAAGCAGCTGCTGAAAGGGTCTTAAAAACAAGTGAATCTAACATTATTAACACATTGCTGTAGTCGAGGCAAAGCTGCCACCCAATAAAACTCTAGGAATTGTTATTTGTAACAAAGTTGTGTTTATTCAAGTTCCGAGCACATGTTACTACAACATTTGAAATTATTTCGCCAGCATTTAATCAGGATAAATACACAACTGTTTTCTTTCTGTTGTCTATGGTTTTATAAATAAAGCTTTTTTCTAATGGGAAGAGTGATTCACTTTCAGTCACCTCATTGTTGCGTCATATCTCAACAACAACCACTTTTTCTGCAGATTGGTACAAGTGTTTCATGTTTGTAACACTACTGTAGTAGACTTTCCTGAAGTGAAACAGATGAATATTGAGAGATACCTATCTGCTATAGAACATGTAAATATTGAAAGAGACCTACTTTGAACATGCTGCTACAGAAAGGGACCTTCCTGACTTGGAAGACATGACTTTGATGGGAGCAACCTTCATCATGTTTCTACAACATTTATGTAGATTCTCCTTTTCCTCATTAAGACGGTTTCAATATGATGATGATATCACTATGATAATGTTGTCACTCGGTATTGGTGTGACAATGTAATCATTAATGCCAATATCATCACCTGATATTGATGTGACAATGTTTTCATTAGTAACACTATTCCTGTGACAATGTCATCACAGGATATTAATATGACAATGTTATTGTGATGTTACAGTGACCATGTCAACACCTGCTGTTGCAGTGATCATGTCAACACCTGACGTTGATGTGACAATGTCATCACCCAGTGTTGATGTGACATTGTTATCACCCAGTGTCGATGTGATGACCACACAGGGAGGTTTGACCAAGAGCAAAGAAGATGTCACACCAAGTGTGGATGCAACCATGACTCCAATACCAAGTAAGAACTGCTTCTTGACAGTCTTGTGTTCAATGTTGACATGATACGCCACTTCAGTGACAAGATATTTTTGGCAGTGGAATTTTATTATGTTTAATTCTTAAAGTTTTGTGTTGTTTCACTTTTTTATAATTGCTATCTGTCACTTTATATTTTTAGTATCCAATTGACCAATTTCTCAACCATGTTTATCAACTCCACATAACAAAATAAGTCTCTATACATGAAAGGTTTTATGTATAGAGACTTATTTGGATATATTGTGTTGTACGCAACACAATATATCCATTTTCTTCGTTTTGATAAAACAACCTGTGTTTCAACCTTAACATTGAAATATAAACTTATAACAATCCAAAATCATAGAGAATGGTACAAAGCCTGACATATTTTTTACAGATTGGTTACACAAAATGTGATATTAAATTTAATCCTCCCATACAGCACACGTCGTCACTCCACGTAGCACCATGTGTGGTTAGGTGGTGCTGATTGGCTGAAAATGGATATATCGCGTTTTGATTAAAACGTAGTTGCTTATCGCATTTTTTAAACAAACACTCTTGTGTACATCGTTTAATGGGGATTTATAGTGTTTTTGTATAGATTATTTAGTATCCTAGCTCAATATGTGTTTAAACAAATGGTTTGTCCTGGTTTGGGCAAAATTTCAAAAATGGCATTTAGCACGTTTTGCACATAATCCCTTCATGTAGACACCCTACAGCCAGCCTTCATATAGACACCCTACAGCCAGCCTTCATATACACACCTACAGCCAGCCTTCATATACACACCCTACAGCCAGCCTTCATATATACACCCTACAGCCAGCCTTCATATAGACACCCTACAGCCAGCCTTCATATACACACCTACAGCCAGCCTTCATATACACACCCTACAGCCAGCCTTCATATACACACCCTACAGCCAGCCTTCATATAGACACCCTACAGCCAGCCTTCATATACACACCCTACAGCCAGCCTTCATATAGACACCCTACAGCCAGCCTTCATATAGACACCCTACAGCCAGCCTTCATATACACACCTACAGCCAGCCTTCATATACACACCCTACAGCCAGCCTTCATATACACACCCTACAGCCAGCCTTCATATAGACACCCTACAGCCAGCCTTCATATAGACACACTAAAGCCAGCCTTCATATACACACCTACAGCCAGCCTTCATATACACACCCTACAGCCAGCCTTCATATACACACCCTACAGCCAGCCTTCATATAGACACCCTACAGCCAGCCTTCATATACACACCCTACAGCCAGCCTTCATATACACACCCTACAGCCAGCCTTCATATACACACCCTACAGCCAGCCTTCATATATACACCCTACAGCCAGCCTTCATATAGACACCCTGCAGCCAGTCTTCATATAGACACCCTGCAGCCAGCCTTCATATACACACCCTACAGCCAGCCTTCATATAGACACCCTACAGACAGCCTTCATATAGACACCCTACAGCCAGCCTTCATATACACACCCTACAGCCAGCCTTCATATAGACACCCTACAGCCAGCCTTCATATACACACCCTACAGCCAGCCTTCATATAGACACCCTACAGCCAGCCTTCACATAGACACCCTGCAGCCAGCCTTCACATACACACCCTACAGCCAGCCTTCACATACACACCCTACAGCCAGCCTTCACATGCACACCCTACAGCCAGCCTTCACATAGACACCCTACAGCCAGCCTTCACATAGACACCCTACAGCCAGCCTTCACATAGACACCCTACAGCCAGCCTTCACATAGACACCCTACAGCCAGCCTTCATATACACACCCTATACAGCCAGCCTTCATATACACACCTTACAGCCAGCCTTCATATACACACCCTACAGCCAACCTTCATATAGACACCCTACAGCCAGTCTTCATATAGACACCCTACAGCCAGTCTTCATATAGACACCCTACAGCCAGCCTTCTTATAGACACCATGCAGCCAGCCTTCATATAGACACCCTGCAGCCAGCCTTCATATACACACCCTGCAGCCAGCCTTCATATAGACACCCTACAGCCAGCCTTCACATAGACACCCTATAGCCAGCCTTCATATACACACCCTACAGCCAGTCTTCATATAGACACCCTACAGCCAGCCTTCATATACACACCCTACAGCCAGCCTTCATATAGACACCCTACAGCCAGCCTTCATATAGACACCCTACAGCCAGCCTTCATATAGACACCCTGCAGCCAGCCTTTATGTACACACCCTACAGCCAGCCTTCATATACACACCCTATAGCCAGCCTTCATATAGACACCCTTCAGCCAGCCTTCATATACACACCCTACAGCCAGTCTTCATATAGACACCCTACAGCCAGCCTTCATATACACACCCTACAGCCAGCCTTCATATAGACACCCTACAGCCAGCCTTCATATAGACACCCAACAGCCAGCCTTCATATAGACATCCTACAGCCAGCCTTCATATACACACCCTACAGGCAGCCTTCATATACACACCCTACAGCCAGCCTTCATATAGACACCCTACAGCCAGCCTTCATATACACACCCTACAGCCAGCCTTCATATAGACACCCTACAGCCAGCCTTCATATAGACACCCTACAGCCAGCCTTCATATAGACACCCTACAGCCAGCCTTCATATACACACCCTACAGGCAGCCTTTATATAGACACCCTACAGCCAGCCTTCATATAGACACCCTACAGCCAGCCTTCATATACACACCCTACAGCCAGCCTTCATATACACACCCTACAGCCAGCCTTCATATACACACCCTACAGCCAGCCTTCATATACACACCCTACAGCCAGCCTTCATATAGACACCCTACAGCCAGCCTTCATGTACACACCCTACAGCCAGCCTTCATATAGACACCCTACAGCCAGCCTTCATATAGACACCCTACAGCCAGCCTTCATATAGACACCCTACAGCCAGCCTTCATATACACACCCTACAGCCAGCCTTCATATAGAAACCCTACAGCCAGCCTTCATATAGACACCCTACAGCCAGCCTTCATATAGACATCCTACAGCCAGCCTTCATATACACACCCTACAGCCAGCCTTCATATACACACCCTACAGCCAGCCTTCATATAGACACCCTACAGCCAGCCTTCATATACACACCCTACAGCCAGCCTTCATATAGACACCCTACAGCCAGCCTTCATATAGACACCCTACAGCCAGCCTTCATATACACACCCTACAGCCAGCCTTCATATACACACCCTACAGCCAGCCTTCATATACACACCCTACAGCCAGCCTTCATATACACACCCTACAGCCAGCCTTCATATAGACACCCTACAGTCAGCCTTCATCATGATGTGTCTGTTGTCGTAGCCTCACTTAGTCGAGACACAGCCGCCACCCAATCTAACTTCACAAATTGTTATTTGTAACATACTTTTGTTCTTTCATTAGCTTCGACTTCAGCAAGTTCCCAGCACACCTCTAACTTGCCAGACGTGGATGTAACTGTTCCTGATGGTAAGTTACAAGTGTTTTATTGCCAAACATTTTACACAGCAGTGCTGGTTTTAGGCACTGCTATGTATTGTAGAATTTTTAATGGATCAATTGTATTTAAGTTAGGATTTGTTACATTTATCTGTCATTATGACGATAATTTGTCTGTGCATAAATTTTTTGTGTGTATTACCTAAATCTTATGACTAATTTAATAATGTATATATGTTCATTTTTATTTACAATTCAGCATGTCAAGAAGACAGAAATTATTATTTTATATATATATATATATATAATATTATATATATATATATATAATATTATATATATATATATATAATATTATATATATATATGTGTGTATAGCATAGCATATTATATGGCATAACACAACTTAAATGAGAACGATATGTTGTAGGATTATGGTGTTACACGTGCAACAATGCAGATACGAATGAGGAATGCAATAAAGGAGAACTGGTGAAATGTCAAAGTAACCAGGTGCGCTGTCCATTCACTCCCGACCCCTCAAGCCTTCCCAGTATTCCTTCACTGTATTGTTGTATATCTTCATTTGGTGAATGGGACTTATTGACATCTTGACTGCTGTTTGTTGGCGTTCATGGTGTGCCAAAGTGTAAGACTGTATATTACTGACTTTACATGGGTGTAATACAGTACAGTAATTTACAGCATATCACCTGATAGAAATATACCATCAAGGAGTTATTTCAGTGAAACAAATTACGAATTGTTATGTTGAATCTTAAATAAAAAAATCAGTTCAGACAGCTGTCAATTCAAATTTTTAACATATTCACACTGGTACTATTTAAACAATTATGTTTGTGACTTGCCTGAAGCAGCCTGATGAAATCAGCTTACAAATGGGCTTTTTGTCTTAATGATGAATGGCTCTGATTCAGTAATGAAGTCACAGCATAAAACTGAACTTTTTCAGGAGTCGTGCCACTCTGAGCTGCGATACAGCAATGGTGCGCCTCGCATCTCGAAGGGCTGTAAGCAGCTGCAGGCTTGTGAGAGCAACGCAGCCGGCAACAAAAACAACTGTCCTGATCAGAACGGCCAGTCCTACTGTGTCTACTGTTGTCAAGGCTACGGCTGCAACAAATATCTGCCTGTTAATCCCCACGATGGTGAGTATCACTTTCGGTTCTCCAGTTCATGAAGCATTTGTACTGTGTATACCATCATGCTAAGGTCTGCATAACACACCTGCATGGTTCATACAGGAATGATTTAATAAAATAGTAATCTCTATGTCCAACTGCACTGTATGTTTTATGACAGTTACAGATTGCGAAACACTATATTAGTTCCATGGTGTAGTGGGAAGGTTGCATGATACTGTCTACGCAGGTCTGTGTTGATGGGATTATAAGTACAAATTGTATATGTGGTTAAATTCTGATGATAACCTGACATGGGTTTTCTGTAGCAATCAACAAAGCTTTTTTAAGAAACAATTCTTAGGAATGTAAAAAGAGCCTGTGTCAGAATTTTTTACCAAAAATATCTTGTTAATCTAACTCTATCAACACAATTTGTGGCACTCAGATTTTAGTTAAGATTTAACAGTTGTTTACACACCATATTGACGACATACAATTATTTGAAATGCAACATATATGGGAAATTAACAAACTAATATAACAGGAATTGTAAGTATTGGATGTTTTGTTGTAGTTGGGACAAAGCCACCATCTGAAGTGTCACCAACAGCTCCTACAGTGAAGAGCACTACTGTAGTGACACTTCCACCACCTCCAAATATGCCTCCTGTCACCCCCAGTGTACAGATGAACACACTGTCAACTGTTCTGGAAATGATGGGAGAACTTCTGCCCAAGCTCCAGTCATGTTGCTGTGGATTGGATATGCCAGAAAACCAAACAGCATCGATACCGTCATATGTTGGTGGTAAGATTCTTATTTCTAATAATTTCATTAATCAGGAAGGCTACTACACAATTGTTTGCATTCAACAGTCATTTGTGTGGTTGAACATCTATCCTGAATAGTCAAGTAGTTTTTATTATTTATTAGATACATTTAATTTTAATTAATACAGTTACAATGAATGGTGTGTCATTATCTTTACAAGTACCATTACAGTGACTCTGTCTTTTTTCCACATTGAGATAGTTCAATGCCGTGGTTGTTGTTCTAACACTGCAACGATATCTCCTGAAGGTGCTGTGACCATGTCATCACCCTACTTTGATGTGACAAAATCATCACCTGGTATTGATGTGACAATGTCATCACGTGGTGTTGATGTGACAATGTCATCACGTGGTGTTGATGTGATAACATCATCACCCAACTTTGATATGCTGACCACACCCAAGAGCAGAGAAGTTGCTTCTACACCAAGTAAGACCAATTGTTATACTTGTCCTTTCACTATCTTATAGCAATAACACTGCCGTGTCAGTTTATCTTGTCTGGTTTTCTAGTTTCTTCCCATCCCAGATTTTATACCTGATAATCCAACAGTGACACCACCTGTTGTAAGGTATCATTACAAATGTAGTGTGCATCAGCATTTAATTATGATGAATACACAATTTGTTACTTTGGATAGAATTATTGGATTTGTTAATAAAACTAATCTCATGGTATGTCATAATGTTTTCATTAGTAACACTGTCATTATCTGATTATTCCTGTGGCAATGTCATCACATGATATCAATATGACAGTGCTATTGTGATGTTGCAGTGATCATGTCAACACCTGACATTGATGTGACAATGTCATCACCCAGTGTTGATGTGACAATGTCATCACCCAGTGTTGATGTGATGACCACACAGGGAGGTTTGACCAAGAGCAAAGAAGATGTCACACCAAGTGTGGATGCAACCATGACTCCAATACCAAGTAAGAACTGCTTCTTGACAGTCTTGTGTTCAATGTTGACATGATACGCCACTTCAGTGACAAGATATTTTTGGCAGTGGAATTTTATTATGTTTAATTCTTAAAGTTTTGTGTTGTTTCACTTTTTTATAATTGCTATCTGTCACTTTATATTTTTAGTATCCAATTGACCAATTTCTCAACCATGTTTATCAACTCCACATAACAAAATAAGTCTCTATACATGAAAGGTTTTATGTATAGAGACTTATTTGGATATATTGTGTTGTACGCAACACAATATATCCATTTTCTTCGTTTTGATAAAACAACCTGTGTTTCAACCTTAACATTGAAATATAAACTTATAACAATCCAAAATCATAGAGAATGGTACAAAGCCTGACATATTTTTTACAGATTGGTTACACAAAATGTGATATTAAATTTAATCCTCCCATACAGCACACGTCGTCACTCCACGTAGCACCATGTGTGGTTAGGTGGTGCTGATTGGCTGAAAATGGATGTATAGCGTTTTGATTAAAACGTAGTTGCTTATCGCATTTTTTTTAAAAACACTCTTGTGTACATCGTTTAATGGGGATTTATAGTGTTTTTGTATAGATTATTTAGTATCCTAGCTCAATATGTGTTTAAACAAATGGTTCGTCCTGGTTTGGGCAAAATTTCAAAAATGGCATTTAGCACGTTTTGCACATAATCCCTTCATGTAGACACCCTACAGCCAGCCTTCATATAGACACCCTACAGCCAGCCTTCATATACACACCTACAGCCAGCCTTCATATACACACCCTACAGCCAGCCTTCATATATACACCCTACAGCCAGCCTTCATATAGACACCCTACAGCCAGCCTTCATATACACACCTACAGCCAGCCTTCATATACACACCCTACAGCCAGCCTTCATATATACACCCTACAGCCAGCCTTCATATAAACACCCTACAGCCAGCCTTCATATAGACACCATACAGCCAGCCTTCATATACACACCTACAGCCAGCCTTCATATAGACACCCTACAGCCAGCCTTCATATACACACCTACAGCCAGCCTTCATATACACACCCTACAGCCAGCCTTCATATAGACACCCTAAAGCCAGCCTTCATATACACACCTACAGTCAGCCTTCATATATACACCCTACAGCCAGCCTTCATATAGACACCCTACAGCCAGCCTTCATATAGACACCCTACAGCCAGCCTTCATATAGACACCCTACAGCCAGCCTTCATATACACACCTACAGCCAGCCTTCATATACACACCCTACAGCCAGCCTTCATATATACACCCTACAGCCAGCCTTCATATAGACACCCTGCAGCCAGTCTTCATATAGACACCCTACAGCCAGCCTTCATATACACACCCTACAGCCAGCCTTCATATAGACACCCTACAGCCAGCCTTCATATAGACACCCTACAGCCAGCCTTCATATACACACACCCTACAGCCAGCCTTCATATACACACCCTACAGCCAGCCTTCATATAGACACCCTACAGCCAGCCTTCATATAGACACCCTACAGCCAGCCTTCATATACACACCTACAGCCAGCCTTCATATACACACCCTACAGCCAGCCTTCATATACACACCCTACAGCCAGCCTTCATATAGACACCCTACAGCCAGCCTTCATATAGACACCCTAAAGCCAGCCTTCATATACACACCTACAGCCAGCCTTCATATATACACCCTACAGCCAGCCTTCATATACACACCCTACAGCCAGCCTTCATATACACACCCTACAGCCAGTCTTCATATAGACACCCTACAGCCAGCCTTCATATACACACCCTACAGCCAGCCTTCATATACACACCCTACAGCCAGCCTTCATATACACACCCTACAGCCAGCCTTCATATATACACCCTACAGCCAGCCTTCACATACATACCCTACAGCCAGCCTTCACATGCACACCCTACAGCCAGCCTTCACATAGACACCCTACAGCCAGCCTTCACATAGACACCCTACAGCCAGCCTTCACATAGACACCCTACAGCCAGCCTTCACATAGACACCCTACAGCCAGCCTTCATATACACACCCTATACAGCCAGCCTTCATATACACACCTTACAGCCAGCCTTCATATAGACACCCTATAGCCAGCCTTCATATACACACCCTACAGCCAACCTTCATATAGACACCCTACAGCCAGTCTTCATATAGACACCCTACAGCCAGCCTTCTTATATACACCATGCAGCCAGCCTTCATATAGACACCCTGCAGCCAGCCTTCATATACACACCCTGCAGCCAGCCTTCATATAGACACCCTACAGCCAGCCTTCATATAGACACCCTATAGCCAGCCTTCACGTAGACACCCTTCAGCCAGCCTTCATATACACACCCTACAGCCAGTCTTCATATAGACACCCTACAGCCAGCCTTCATATACACACCCTACAGCCAGCCTTCATATAGACACCCTACAGCCAGCCTTCATATACACACCCTACAGCCAGCCTTCATATAGACACCCTGCAGCCAGCCTTCATGTACACACCCTACAGCCAGCCTTCATATACACACCCTATAGCCAGCCTTCATATAGACACCCTTCAGCCAGCCTTCATATACACACCCTACAGCCAGTCTTCATATAGACACCCTACAGCCAGCCTTCATATACACACCCTACAGCCAGCCTTCATATAGACATCCTACAGCCAGCCTTCATATAGACACCCAACAGCCAGCCTTCATATAGACATCCTACAGCCAGCCTTCATATACACACCCTACAGGCAGCCTTCATATACACACCCTACAGCCAGCCTTCATATAGACACCCTACAGCCAGCCTTCATATACACACCCTACAGCCAGCCTTCATATAGACACCCTACAGCCAGCCTTCATATACACACTCTACAGCCAGCCTTCATATAGACACCCTACAGCCAGCCTTCATATAGACACCCTACAGCCAGCCTTCATATAGACACCCTACAGCCAGCCTTCATATAGACACCCTACAGCCAGTCTTCATATAGACACCCTACAGCCAGCCTTCATATACACACCCTACAGCCAGCCTTCATATAGACACCCTACAGCCAGCCTTCATATAGACACCCTACAGCCAGCCTTCATATACACACCCTACAGCCAGCCTTCATATACACACCCTACAGGCAGCCTTCATATAGACACCCTACAGCCAGCCTTCATATACACACCTTACAGCCAGCCTTCATATAGACACCCTACAGCCAGCCTTCATATAGACACCCTACAGCCAGCCTTCATATAGACACCCTACAGCCAGCCTTCATATAGACACCCAACAGCCAGCCTTCATATAGACACCCTACAGCCAGCCTTCATATACACACCCTACAGGCAGCCTTCATATAGACACCCTACAGCCAGCCTTCATATAGACACCCTACAGCCAGCCTTCATATAGACACCCTACAGCCAGCCTTCATATAGACACCCTACAGCCAGCCTTCATATAGACACCCTACAGCCAGCCTTCATATAGACACCCTACAGCCAGCCTTCATATAGACACCCTACAGCCAGCCTTCATATACACACCCTACAGCCAGCCTTCATATAGACACCCTACAGCCAGCCTTCATATAGACACCCTACAGCCAGCCTTCATGTACATACCCTACAGCCAGCCTTCATATAGACACCCTACAGCCAGCCTTCATATACACACCCTACAGCCAGCCTTCATATAGACACCCTACAGCCAGCCTTCATATAGACACCCTACAGCCAGCCTTCATATACACACCCTACAGCCAGCCTTCATATACACACCCTACAGCCAGCCTTCACATGCACACCCTACAGCCAGCCTTCATATACACACCCTAGTGACCCTACAGCCAGCCTTCATATAGAAACCCTACAGCCAGCCTTCATATAGACACCCTACAGCCAGCCTTCATATACACACCCTACAGCCAGCCTTCATATACACACCCTACAGCCAGCCTTCACATGCACACCCTACAGCCAGCCTTCATATACACACCCTACAGCCAGCCTTCATATACACACCCTACAGCCAGCCTTCATATAGACATCCTACAGCCAGCCTTCATATACACACCCTACAGCCAGCCTTCATATACACACCCTATAGCCAGCCTTCATATAGACACCCAACAGCCAGCCTTCATATAGACATCCTACAGCCAGCCTTCCTATAGACACCCAACAGCCAGCCTTCATATAGACATCCTACAGCCAGCCTTCATATAGACACCCTACAGCCAGCCTTCATATAGACACCCAACAGCCAGCCTTCATATACACACCCTACAGCCAGCCTTCATATAGACACCCTACAGCCAGCCTTCATATACACACCTTACAGCCAGCCTTCATATAGTCACCCTACAGCCAGCCTTCATATAGACACCCTACAGCCAGCCTTCATATAGACACCCAACAGCCAGCCTTCATATAGACACCCTACAGTCAGCCTTCATGTACACACCCTACAGCCAGCCTTCATATAGACACCCTACAGCCAGCCTTCATATACACACCCTACAGCCAGCCTTCATATAGTCACCCTACAGCCAGCCTTCATATACACACCCTACAGCCAGCCTTCATATACACACCCTACAGCCAGCCTTCATATAGACACCCTACAGCCAGCCTTCATATACACACCCTACAGCCAGCCTTCATATAGACACCCTACAGCCAGCCTTCATATAGACACCCTACAGCCAGCCTTCATATAGACATCCTACAGCCAGACTTCATATAGACACCCTACAGCCAGCCTTCATATACACACCCTACAGCCAGCCTTCATATAGACACCCTACAGCCAGCCTTCATATACACACCCTACAGCCAGCCTTCATATAGACACCCTACAGCCAGCCTTCATATAGACACCCTACAGCCAGCCTTCATGTACATACCCTACAGCCAGCCTTCATATAGACACCCTACAGCCAGCCTTCATATACACACCCTACAGCCAGCCTTCATATAGACACCCTACAGCCAGCCTTCATATAGACACCCTACAGCCAGCCTTCATATACACACCCTACAGCCAGCCTTCATATACACACCCTACAGCCAGCCTTCATATAGACACCCTACAGCCAGCCTTCATATACACACCCTACAGCCAGCCTTCATATAGAAACCCTACAGCCAGCCTTCATATAGACACCCTACAGCCAGCCTTCATATAGACATCCTACAGCCAGCCTTCATATACACAACCTACAGTCAGCCTTCATATACACACCCTACAGCCAGCCTTCATATAGACACCCTACAGCCAGCCTTCATATAGACATCCTACAGCCAGCCTTCATATACACACCCTACAGCCAGCCTTCATATACACACCCTACAGCCAGCCTTCATATAGACACCCTACAGTCAGCCTTCATCATGATGTGTCTGTTGTCGTAGCCTCACTTAGTCGAGACACAGCCGCCACCCAATCTAACTTCACAAATTGTTATTTGTAACATACTTTTGTTCTTTCATTAGCTTCGACTTCAGCAAGTTCCCAGCACACCTCTAACTTGCCAGACGTGGATGTAACTGTTCCTGATGGTAAGTTACAAGTGTTTTATTGCCAAACATTTTACACAGCAGTGCTGGTTTTAGGCACTGCTATGTATTGTAGAATTTTTAATGGATCAATTGTATTTAAGTTAGGATTTGTTACATTTATCTGTCATTATGACGATAATTTGTCTGTGCATTAATTTTGTGTGTGTATTACCTAAATCTTATGACTAATTTAATAATGTATATATGTTCATTTTTATTTACAATTCAGCATGTCAAGAAGACAGAAATTATTATTTTATATATATATATATATATAATATTATATATATATATATATAATATTATATATATATATATATGTGTGTATAGCATAGCATATTATATGGCATAACACAACTTAAATGAGAACGATATGTTGTAGGATTATGGTGTTACACGTGCAACAATGCAGATACGAATGAGGAATGCAATAAAGGAGAACTGGTGAAATGTCAAAGTAACCAGGTGCGCTGTCCATTCACTCCCGACCCCTCAAGCCTTCCCAGTATTCCTTCACTGTATTGTTGTATATCTTCATTTGGTGAATGGGACTTATTGACATCTTGACTGCTGTTTGTTGGCGTTCATGGTGTGCCAAAGTGTAAGACTGTATATTACTGACTTTACATGGGTGTAATACAGTACAGTAATTTACAGCATATCACCTGATAGAAATATACCATCAAGGAGTTATTTCAGTGAAACAAATTACGAATTGTTATGTTGAATCTTAAATAAAAAAATCAGTTCAGACAGCTGTCAATTCAAATTTTTAACATTCACACTGGTACTATTTAAACAATTATGTTTGTGACTTGCCTGAAGCAGCCTGATGAAATCAGCTTACAAATGGGCTTTTTGTCTTAATGATGAATGGCTCTGATTCAGTAATGAAGTCACAGCATAAAACTGAACTTTTTCAGGAGTCGTGCCACTCTGAGCTGCGATACAGCAATGGTGCGCCTCGCATCTCGAAGGGCTGTAAGCAGCTGCAGGCTTGTGAGAGCAACGCAGCCGGCAACAAGAACAACTGTCCTGATCAGAACGGCCAGTCCTACTGTGTCTACTGTTGTCAAGGCTACGGCTGCAACAAATATCTGCCTGTTAATCCCCACGATGGTGAGTATCACTTTCGGTTCTCCAGTTCATGAAGCATTTGTACTGTGTATACCATCATGCTAAGGTCTGCATAACACACCTGCATGTTTCATACAGGAATGATTTAATAAAATAGTAATCTCTATGTCCAACTGCACTGTATGTTTTATGACAGTTACATATTGCGAAACACTATATTAGTTCCATGGCGTAGTGTGAAGGTTGCATGATACTGTCTATGCAGGTCTGTGTTGATGGGATTATAAGTACAAATTGTATATGTGGTTAAATTCTTATGATAACCTGACATGGGTTTTCTGTGGCAATCAACAAAGCTTTTTTAAGAAACAATTCTTAGGAATGTAAAAAGAGCCTGTATCATAATTTTTTACCAAAAATATCTTGTTAATCTAACTCTATCAACACAATTTGTGGCACTCAGATTTTAGTTAAGATTTAACAGTTGTTTACACACCATATTGACGACATACAATTATTTGAAATGCAACATATATGGGAAATTAACAAACTAATATAACAGGAATTGTAAGTATTGGATGTTTTGTTGTAGTTGGGACAAAGCCACCATCTGAAGTGTCACCAACAACTCCTACAGTGAAGAGCACTACTGTAGTGACACTTCCACCACCTCCAAATATGCCTCCTGTCACCCCCAGTGTACAGATGAACACACTGTCAACTGTTCTGGAAATGATGGGAGAACTTCTGCCCAAGCTCCAGTCATGTTGCTGTGGATTGGATATGCCAGAAAACCAAACAGCATCGATACCGTCATATGTTGGTGGTAAGATTCTTCTTATTTCTAATAATTTCATTAATCAGGAAGGCTACTACACAATTGTTTGCATTCAACAGTCATTTGTGTGGTTGAACATCTATCCTGCATAGTCAAGTAGTTTTTATTATTTATTAGATACATTTATAATTAATACAGTTACAATGAATGGTGTGTCATTATCTTTACAAGTACCATTACAGCGACTCTGTCCATTTTCCACATTGAGATAGTGCAATGCCGTGGTTGTTGTTCTAACACTGCAACAATATCTTCTGAAGGTGCTGTGCCCATGTCATCACCCGACTTTGATGTGACAAAGTCATCACCTGGTATTGATGTAACAATGACATTACCTGACATCGATGTGACAAAGTCATCACCTGGTATTGATGTGACAATGTCATCACGTGGTGTTGATATGATAACATCATCACCCAACTTTGATATGCTGACCACACCCAAGAACAGAGAAGATGCTTCTACACCAAGTAAGACCAGTTGTTATACTTGTCCTTTCACTATCTTATAGCAATAACACTGCAGTGTCAGTTTATCTTGTCTGGTTTTCTAGTTTCTTCCCATCCCAGATTTTATACCTGATAATCCAACAGTGACACCACCTGTTGTAAGGTATCATTACAAATGTAGTGTGCATCAGCATTTAATTATGATGCATACAAATTTTTTCTTTGAATAGAATTATTAGATTTGTGAATAAAACTATTCCCATGATAAGAGTTGGACTTAGAATGAAGGTTCAGTGACAGCATGATGACTGTCAATGAGGTGATGTGATAGCAAAAGACATTGTCACTATTGGAACATGGTGGTCCAGTGGTTAGCTAGGGTTCCAATCTACCTACTGCCAGGCCCTTAGCCAGAAATACTTTTTTTAAAGTCTTGAATTAAACAAAAGTGTGTCTTTTAGTGCGTGAACGCCTTCCGATGAAGCCTTTCATGTCAGTCACAGCCAGTATTGGTCAGTTTATTTTTTTTCAATGACAAACCAGTGTTATTTGAGCCATTTGTTTAATTAATACTGATGAGCATTGCATGCATTGTCATGTATAAATTCTCTCTGCACTGTGATTGCTACAATTAATAATGCTTCATAATAGTTTAGTCAGTCCAATGCCATGTAAGATTAATGATATGTAAAATGTAACATTGATTTGACTTATTTGACTTTGTTGTTAAACAGTCCAAATCCATGATACATGATATATATATATATATATATATCTTTGATATGCTGTGGGTGTTTTCCTGAAAACTTCTGAATGTATGTTTCTTATTGCTGCACAATTTGGGTAGAATAATTACTTTCCAGAATTTTTTTTTATAGAAAATAACAGCTTTCGGCATAAAGACAAAAACACATGGATAAACATTTATTAATATGTCATGGCTCAAGATAGATGTTATTGTTAATTGGAAAACATTGCTTTTTAATGTTGGAATGCTAGTGGTGGTAAAATGTTGTTCATGTTGCACCTTGTTACCCATGTTCAAAGTACACAGATACATTTAATTTTAATTAAAACAGTTACAATGAATGGTGTGTCACTGTCTTTACAAGTACCAATACAGCGACTCTGTCCATTTTCCACATTGAGATAGTGCAATGCCATCTAACACTGCAACGATATCTTCTGTAGGTGCTGTGACCATGTCATCACCTGACTTTGAAGTGACAGAGTCATCACCTCGTATCGATGTGACAAAGTCATCACCTGGTATTGATGTGACAATGTCATCACGTGGCGTTGATGTGATAACATCATCACCCAACTTGGATATGCTGAATACACCCAAAAGCAGAGAAGATGCTTCTACACCAAGTAAGACCAGTTGTTATACTTGTCCTTTCACTATCTTATAGCAATAACACTGCCGTGTCAGTTTATCTTGTCTGGTTTTCTAGTTTCTTCCCATCCCAGATTTTATACCTGATAATCCAACAGTGACACCACCTGTTGTAAGGTATCATTACAAATGTAGTGTGCATCAGCATTTAATTGTGATGAATGCACAATTGTTTTCTTTGGATAGAATTATTGGATTTGTGAATAAAACTATTCTAATGGTAAGAGTTTGACTTAGAATGAAGGTTCTGTGGCAGCATGATGACTGTCAATGAGGTGATGTGACAGAAGACATTGTCACTATTGGGACATGGTTGTCTAGGGTTAGCTAGGGTTCCAATCTACCTACTGCCAGGCCCTTAGCCAGAAATACTTTTTTATAAGTCTTGAATTATACAAAAGTGTGCCTTTTTGTGCGTGAACGCCTTCCGATGAAGCCATTCACATAAATCACAGCCATTATTGACCAGTTTAGTTGTTTCAATGACAAACCAATGTCATTTGAGCCATTTATTTTATTAACATTGATCCTGTTCATTTGTTTCACTACCAGTTATGCCAATGATAGTCATTAATGTTGGCCCCTAGACTTGGAACTATTAGTTAATCTAGTGGCCAGCTGGCCATCCCTAAATTCCACCTGTCTTATCAGTTGTAATTACCCATCTTGGCCAGTCATCTGCCAGTCTTGAAGACGGACAGACGGGTCTCTCGCTAAGCCCCTGCCTACTGCCATTTTGAAACTTGGGTAATAGTGTTCATCCCTCTTTGCCTGTGTCTTTTGGAAGAGACACTACCAGGCGTTGGCCTCTTCTATTTAATGTCTATGCCAGGGTAAGCAAAATATCCTAAATAGGCAAATGGAAGAAACTGTGATGTACTCACATAGCCAATTGTGTTGATCTACAGAATCCCAACTGGAACTGCAATAGCTGCTTACAGAGTGTTCATCTGATAATGGATATTTTATGGAACCACACATTATTAGTTTTGCTTATTCACTTTCAGATACATCAGTTATGCCTGATGTGTCTACAGCAGGTGAGCATCGCATGCATTGTCACAATATCAATTCACTTTGCACAGTGATTGCTACAATTATTAATGCTTCATAATAGTTTAGTCAGTCCAAGGCCATGTAAGATTAATGAAATCTCTATACCCTGCCTTCAAATGTTTCATGCTGTGAATTTATGTAAAACGATTGGGTAAAATGTACCGGTAACCTTGATTTGACGTATTTGACTTTGTTGTTAAACAGTCCAATTATATCTATGTATCTTTGATTTGCTGTGGGTGTTTTCCTGAAAGTTTCTGAACGTATGTTTCTTCTCTAGACAATTTGGGTAGAATAATTACATTCCAGAAACAATTTTTAAAATAAATATAACAGCTTTCGACATAAAGGCAAAAACGCTTGGATAAACATTTATTAATCTGTCATGGCTCAAGCATAGATGCTTGAAAACATTGCTTTCTAATGTTGGAATGCTAGTGGTAATAAAATGTTGTTCATGTTACACCTTCGCTATACATGAATTTGCACGTAATTGGTCTTGCATGCGGTTGCTTCATACATAGCAGCAATATTACTAGTAAACACTTGCTAGATTACAGCTTGTGCACCAGAAATAAGGCGTATAATCAGCCAGGCTGCCATTGGTAGTGTCAGTTATTTACTGTTCTCTTATGTGATGTGATGTTAATGCACATGTTATGTTACATGTACTGAACACTAAATGCGCATTTGCATGTTTGTTTGAAATTACAGCAGAACACCAAACAGGGTTCCTGTTTCAACCCTCCACTCCACAGCTTGATTCAAACACTGCTACAACGAACTCTCTCCTAGATTCTGTTTCTGATAACAATGAGTTCACAACTAGTGAAGACTCTGACAGAGATGACCTGACTACTAAAAAGAACATACCTGACATAGGACACTCGACAAGAGGCACCACAGTGGTGGCACTCCCACCAGCACCAACCATGTCCCCATACACTCCCAGTGTACAGATGGAGGCACTTTCAACTGTTCTGGAAATTATGGGTGATCTTCTGCCCAAACTCCAGTCATGCTGCTGTGGCTTTGATAGGCCAGAAAACCAAACGACCAAAAAACATGTAACTACTGAAGGGGACCTGCCTGACTTGGAACATGTCACTACTGATATTAACTTGGAACATGTCACTACTGACATTGACTTGAAACATGTCACTACTGACATTGACTTGGAACATGTCACTACTGACATTGACTTGGAACATGCCACTACTGACATTGACTTGGAACATGTACCTACTGACATTGACTTGGAACATGCCACCACCCAGCACGGCTTACCTGGCTTGGTACATTCTACTACAGAGAAGGACTTACCTGACTTGGAACATGTTACTACTGATGGCTTACCTGACTTGGAACATGCTACTACTGAGGGCTTACCGGGCTTAAAACATGCTACAACTGAGCAAGGCTTACCTGACTTGGAACATGCCACTACACAGAAGGACTTACTGGACTTGGAACAAGCTACTACAGAGAAGGGCTTGCCTGACTTAGAACGTGCTACTACTGAGGGCGTACCTGACTTGGAACATGCTACTACTGAAAAGAGCTTACCTGACTTAGAACATGCTACTACTGAGAAGAGCTTACCAGGCGTAGAACATGCTACTACTGAGAAGGGCTTATCTGACTTAGAACATGCGACTACTGAGAAGGGCTTACCTGACTTAGAACATGCTACTACTGAGAAGGGCTTACCTGACTTAGAACATGCTACTACTGAGAAGAGCTTACCAGGCTTAGAACATGCTACTACTGAGAAGGGCTTACCTGACTTAGAACATGCTACTACTGAGAAGGGCTTACCTGACTTAGAACATGCTACTACTGAGAAGAGCTTACCAGGCGTAGAACATGCTACTACTGAGAAGGGCTTATCTGACTTAGAACATGCGACTACTGAGAAGGGCTTACCTGACTTAGAACATGCTACTACTGAGAAGGGCTTACCTGACTTAGAACATGCTACTACTGAGAAGAGCTTACCAGGCTTAGAACATGCTACTACTGAGAAGGGCTTACCTGACTTAGAACATGCGACTACTGAGAAGGGCTTACCTGACTTAGAACATGCGACTACTGAGAAGGGCTTACCTGACTTAGAACATGCTACTACTGAGAAGAGCTTACCAGGCTTAGAACATACTACTACTGAGAAGGGCTTACCTGACTTGGAACATGCTACTACCAAGAAGGGCTTACCTGACTTAGAACATGCTACTACCAAGGGCTTACCTGATTTGGAACATGCTACTACTGAGAAAGGCTTACCTGACTTCGAACATGCCACTACAGAGAAGGGCTTACCTGACTTGGAACATGCTACTACCGAGAAGGGCTTACCCGACTTGGAACATGCTACTACTGAGCAAGGCTTACCTGACTCGGAACATGCTACTACTGAGAAGGGCTTACCCGACTTGGAACATGCTACTACAGAGAAGGGCTTACCTGACTTGGAACATGCTACTACAGAGAAGGGCTTATCTGACTTGGGACATACAACTATTGGAAAGGACCTTCCTGACTTGGGACAGACAACTATTGGAAAGGACCTTCCTGACTTGGGACAGACAACTATTGGAAAGGACCTTCCTGACTTGGGACAGACAACTATTGGAAAGGACCTTCCTGACTTGGGACAGACAACTATTGGAAAGGACCTTCCTGACTTGGGACATACAACTATTGGAAAGGACCTTCCTGACTTGGGACATACAACTATTGGAAAGGACCTTCCTGACTTGGGACATACAACTATTGGAAAGGACCTTCCTGACTTGGGACAGACAACTACTGGAAAAGACCTTCCTGACTTGGAACAGACAACTAGTGGAAAGGACCTCCCTAACTTGGAACAGACAACTATTGGAAAGGATAATCCTAACTTGGGACAGACAACTATTGGAAAGGACATTCCTGACTTGGGACAGACAACTACTCGAAAGGAACTTCCTGACTTGGAACAGACAACTAGTGGAAAGGACATTCCTAACTTGGGACAGACAACTACTCGAAAGGATCTTTCTGACTTGGAACAGACAACCAGTGGAAAGGACCTTCCTGACTTGGAACAGACAACTACTCGAAAGGATCTTCCTGACTTGGAACAGACAACTAGTGGAAAGGACCTCCCTAACTTGGAACAGACAACTATTGGAAAGGATAATCCTAACTTGGGACAGACAACTATTGGAAAGGACATTCCTGACTTGGGACAGACAACTACTCGAAAGGAACTTCCTGACTTGGAACAGACAACTAGTGGAAAGGACATTCCTAACTTAGGACAGACAACTACTCGAAAGGATCTTCATGACTTGGAACAGACAACTAGTGGAAAGGACCTCCCTAACTTGGAACAGACAACTATTGGAAAGGACCTTCCTGACTTGGGACAGACAACTATTGGAAAGGACCTTCCTGACTTGGGACATACAACTATTGGAAAGGACCTTCCTGACTTGGGACATACAACTATTGGAAAGGACCTTCCTGACTTGGGACATACAACTATTGGAAAGGACCTTCCTGACTTGGGACAGACAACTACTGGAAAAGACCATCCTGACTTGGAACAGACAACTAGTGGAAAGGACCTCACTAACTTGGAACAGACAACTATTGGAAAGGATAATCCTAACTTGAGACAGACAACTGTTGGAAAGGACATTCCTGACTTGGGACAGACAACTACTCGAAAGGAACTTCCTGACTTGGAACAGACAACTAGTGGAAAGGACATTCCTAACTTGGGACAGACAACTACTCGAAAGGATCTTCCTGACTTGGAACAGACAACTAGTGGAAAGGACCTTCCTGACTTGGAACAGACAACTACTCGAAAGGATCTTCCTGACTTGGAACAGACAACTAGTGGAAAGGACCTCCCTAACTTGGAACAGACAACTATTGGAAAGGACCTTCCTGACTTGGGACAGACAACTATTGGAAAGGACCTTCCTGACTTGGGACATACAACTATTGGAAAGGACCTTCCTGACTTGGGACATACAACTATTGGAAAGGACCTTCCTGACTTGGGACATACAACTATTGGAAAGGACCTTCCTGACTTGGGACAGACAACTACTGGAAAAGACCTTCCTGACTTGGAACAGACAACTAGTGGAAAGGACCTCCCTAACTTGGAACAGACAACTATTGGAAAGGATAATCCTAACTTGGGACAGACAACTATTGGAAAGGACATTCCTGACTTGGGACAGACAACTACTCGAAAGGAACTTCCTGACTTGGAACAGACAACTACTCGAAAGGATCTTCCTGACTTGGAACAGACAACTAGTGGAAAGGACCTCCCTAACTTGGAACAGACAACTATTGGAAAGGATAATCCTAACTTGGGACAGACAACTATTGGAAAGGACATTCCTGACTTGGGACAGACAACTACTCGAAAGGAACTTCCTGACTTGGAACAGACAACTAGTGGAAAGGACATTCCTAACTTAGGACAGACAACTACTCGAAAGGATCTTCATGACTTGGAACAGACAACTAGTGGAAAGGACCTCCCTAACTTGGAACAGACAACTATTGGAAAGGACCTTCCTGACTTGGGACAGACAACTATTGGAAAGGACCTTCCTGACTTGGGACATACAACTATTGGAAAGGACCTTCCTGACTTGGGACATACAACTATTGGAAAGGACCTTCCTGACTTGGGACATACAACTATTGGAAAGGACCTTCCTGACTTGGGACAGACAACTACTGGAAAAGACCATCCTGACTTGGAACAGACAACTAGTGGAAAGGACCTCACTAACTTGGAACAGACAACTATTGGAAAGGATAATCCTAACTTGAGACAGACAACTGTTGGAAAGGACATTCCTGACTTGGGACAGACAACTACTCGAAAGGAACTTCCTGACTTGGAACAGACAACTAGTGGAAAGGACATTCCTAACTTGGGACAGACAACTACTCGAAAGGATCTTCCTGACTTGGAACAGACAACTAGTGGAAAGGACCTTCCTGACTTGGAACAGACAACTAGTGGAAAGGACCTCCCTAACTTGGAACAGACAACTATTGGAAAGGACCTTCCTGACTTGGGACAGACAACTATTGGAAAGGACCTTCCTGACTTGGGACATACAACTATTGGAAAGGACCTTCCTGACTTGGGACATACAACTATTGGAAAGGACCTTCCTGACTTGGGACATACAACTATTGGAAAGGACCTTCCTGATTTGGGACAGACAACTACTGGAAAAGACCTTCCTGACTTGGAACAGACAACTAGTGGAAAGGACCTCCCTAACTTGGAACAGACAACTATTGGAAAGGATAATCCTAACTTGGGACAGACAACTATTGGAAAGGACATTCCTGACTTGGGACAGACAACTACTCGAAAGGAACTTCCTGACTTGGAACAGACAACTAGTGGAAAGGACATTCCTAACTTGGGACAGACAACTACTCGAAAGGATCTTCCTGACTTGGAACAGACAACTAGTGGAAAGGACCTTCCTGACTTGGGAACAAAGACAACGGCAGACTCAGCTTTGACTGCTGTTACTGGAAACATCCTAACAAACCTATCTACTCATTTCCCTGCGACAAAACCATCACTTGACTCACTGACGACTTCTGTTGCAGTCAAATCACCCGTTTCAACTGTTTCTGCATCTGATACACACACCACATTTCCTTCTTTACTTGCACAAACAACCCTTGTCTCACCCACAACTCTACATGCAGACCCTTCCTCCCTCCCTCCTTCCACCGCCCAAGTTGTAAGAACCACCAGTGATGCACCTTCCACCGTTGGTAAGAACCCTTTCATTCATGTGTGCCATTAAAGATTTACTGTTTGTCAGTGATATTGCAGCACGAGTTACTGCTACTGTTTTAATGCTACAGCATTGAAAATGGCATAGGAACATCCTTGTATCTTAATGTGTGAAATGTTTATTTACGGATTATAAATAAATAGTGTACATGATCACGTAAATATGCGTGTTTAGAAAGTTGTACTAGTCTTGCAAGTAAACACGCTGCAAAATGACCAGCAGGTGGATCCAGTCAAATATCTTTACTTGATACCTGTTTTATCACTTATGTGTTTTAAGGCTTAACATGGTCTTGCTTTGGAAATAGATCATGGAAATATAGGTATGCTACTGTAGTGTAAATATGGCAATATTTACATGTAGTGCACTGCATATTTCCTGGAAATCTACAATTGTTCTTCCAAGTAAGGATGTCAAAGACTATTGGGGCAATTCATTTAATTGGAGGAAATTCCTATTACAAAACATTTTTCTTTAAACAATCATTTTGCATTGGTGTTAGAAGACAAATCATGTGGTTAACCTTGCAGCCAATATCACTATGAAATATTGTTCATGTTATACAGTTATTATGTAGTGTTAGGCAGTTAGTCGTAGAATGCTAGACTGGAGCACTTGCTTGCTGGATTGGCAGGTACAAGTTAATCATACTCTTAACTGTTCTTGTGTTGTGATCTTTACTCATCCTTTCATATGTCCATCCATCTAGTAATCACTTTGTCTGTCTCTGATAGTTTACCTATCCAGCAGCCTGTTAATTCATCTGTCCATCAACCTCTCCATAATTCTGTCTGTTTGGCCATCTGTCAGTCTGCATCTGTTCATCAGCCTGACTGTCTTGTCTGCATCTGTTCATCAGCCTGTCCGTCTGTCTGTCTGTCTGTCTGCCTGCCTGCCTGCCTGCCTGCCTGCCTGCCTGCCTGCCTGCCTGCCTGCCTGCCTGCCTGCCTGCCTGCCTGCCTGCCTGCCTGCCTGCCTGCCTGCCTGCCTGCCTGTCTGTCTGCATTGTTCATCAGCTTGTCAGTCTGTGTGTCTGTCTGTGTGTGTGTGTCTGTCAGTCAGTCTGTCTGTCTGTTTTCTATGCGTCCGTCCGTCTGTCCGTCCATCTATGGATCTGTCTTTCTGCCTGTATGTGTCAGCAAGAAATTCTTTTCAGTGACTACTTCATTGACGCTGGCAACCAGAAATGTAATCCATATTCAGGGACTGATTCGTGTGTGTTGGACATATCTCAAATCATTGGCCTACTGTAGGTTGTTAAAAGGTTGACCTAAACTGCTTCATGCCTTCAGTAGGACACAATGTATGTTTCTTTACACAAAGATGCGTAGGTTGTTAACTGATTTGTGTATTTTATTAAATACATAAATATATATATATATATATGTATGTTTAGATACGTAGGTTGTTAATTGATTTGTGTATTTTATTAAATACATAAATATATATATATATATATAACTTATCCTGCTGTTATTCTATCTGTGTCAATTCCTATTTTCAGTTGTTGGTTGTCTCTGAATAAATCACTGGTTGCATAGATCCAGTATTTGGCTATAATGATATGAGTTAATATGATGAGTGACATTACTTTCAGTGGCGGATCCATGCTTGTCACTGCCATGCCAGAACGCAGGCACATGTGAGTCTGTGAAGGGACATTACAGCTGTGTCTGTGCCCCTGGATACACTGACACCCATTGTCAACAGGGTAGGTTCCTCCAATTTATGCCTCCTTCGACGCAAAATTGTCATAATACTAATGTGCCAACAAATCACCAACATGTTTCAGCCATTGCAGCCACTTACATTCAGTGTTTGAAGATACTGATGGTTCAGAGGCCAGAGACCGTCAACTTTTCAGTTGTTTTTTTCAGTTGGCCTGCATGACTGCTATCTTTTCAGCAAATATTGCAAGTTGTACTGCTAAGATTATCAATGCACGTGTTGTACATTTTTTATGTTAATATGTGGACCACCAACTTTTGAGTGGGGCCATCAGATTGACCAGGTTGAAGGTCTTGTTGACCAGCAGCGTTTGCAGCTCAAGTTTTGAACACTGCTTACATTTAGTTAGTTAGAATGTTACATTTCTAACATGAAACCATTTGATATTGTCTTCTGTTAAAAAATGCGTAGCTAAAAGATTACAAACAACTAGGGAGGAAATATTTATGAGTTTGCTTTGCATTTGCTCAGGAGACGATTTTGTGTTGTTGTTGCTTCTGGTAAATGCAGATTATTAAAGTTTTTTGTCTTTCAGATATCAACGAATGTGCCAGTTCACCATGTCAGAACAATGGTACATGTGTGGATCGGATTGCCAGTTACGAGTGCATCTGTCCACTTCAGTACTATAAAGGTGTTCACTGCGAAAGAGGTAAAACTTGAAAAACAATATCCAGTTTTAAGGGTTGTCACCCAAGTTTGCATTGTCCCAGAATATGTTAAGCTTTACACAGGGGATGATTGGTCATCAACTGAAACAAGTTACTGCAAATTGGTGCTAACAGTCATTTTGGATTGTAAAAAGTGCAAGTCCCATATGCTGTATTAATTGCAGCGTGGCTAAATGCTTCCCAGAGAGTTGAGATGGTATTCGATTGAACAGGTCTGCCAGGGAGTAAAGTGTAGAGCACTTTTTTGCAGACCAAAGGATTGGATACTATGCAATATAAGAACTTACCTTTACTTCTTTTACAAGAAAATAGGTTCGTTATCATACATTTTGCCTCTGTAGCAGACCTGTATTAAAACAAACTATGGTCATATTTATCCCAAAATACAAATGTTTTGTATATGAGAGATGTGTAGTAGCAGGTGTGACCGCTGCAGACTCATGCAGAGTGCGACTGTTGCAGTGGTGCGACACCGTCTCTACCCCCATGGCCTGAGACAGGGGGACATAGACCTGGCTGATGCCCCCAACCTGAAGTGTGATGGCAGGAAGGGCAAGAGCTGTATGTTAGGCTCCATCAAGACACCCATCATGCAGGTCTTCACAGCACAGTTCAAGAACATCGTTGTAAGTGTGATTGTTCTTACTCGAATCACCCTGTATTTGTGTCATTGCAACATGGATGGTGTTAGTCAAGGGTCGATCGTGTGCCCATAGCTGACACAGAAGTCCAATTTTTGATCTGCTGATCTTTGTTCAGTGAGGACAGGAGTCAGACTCGTAGTTCATGGTTCCTTTCTCCTCAGCCACTTCTCTGTCTCATACAGTAGATGGTCTGTCTTGAAATAGGTCATGTCCTGGTGGATGCTGTGATGCCAATGTACATGGTTGGCAGCCAGGCCATGTGTATGGCAAGCGCCAAGGACTTGTGCCACTATTGGGATGCAAATCAAAGAACTGCACTGGCGTACAATCTGCCTGGCCAGTCTAGTTTTACAAGTGCCCAGACATTGCTGTTTCTAACAGTCCAGTTGTGTCTACAAGATGTTGTATATTGTGTGGTGCAAACATGTAATTTTGTAAGGTTACTGTTTCTGGATGCAGCATTTCTCATTTGAAATTAATACACAACACATTTTGTCTAGTATTAATTGTGCTATAGATGCGTGTGAGTGGATGGTATTCTCTTATTACCCTTATTGGCTGCCAGACCCAAAGCTTTTCATCAATGCACTAATGCATATAAATAAATACATGTGTCACAGACACCACCATTGTTGGAATTCACAAACATGCTGTATGTAGTGGTGTATGTAGTGGTGTATGTAGTGGTGTATTTAGTGGTGTATTTAGCAATTCACATTGCAATTAATTGATGCAGGATTATATTTAGTTGACAATTTATAATAAAAAACCCTCATTATATGGTTTTGTTTACAATGGTTAAAGAGAAATGTTGTCTGACAGATCTACTCGAATGGCTACATCACCATGGGTCAGTTTTACAACCGACGCATGCCGACAGACTTTGCCACCGTTGGACGCAGCAAGCGGCGGTCCAAAAAAATATTTGCGATGTTTGCACCATTGTGGACAGACGCCAACTTCCAGAAGAGTGAAGTGACCTACCACATCTACGACCGCACCAACGCTGATCTCAGTGGGATGGAAAAATTCCAAGTGAAACATATCCTACAGCTAGCAAAGGAAGACACTGTCAACTATGGAGGGTCATCTGCCATTGACCCTTCCTGGGTAATGGTGATCACTTGGGTGGACAGCACCCCAAGGCTGTTCTATGACCCCAAAGTTGAAAAGGTTTGTCTTCCAGAGTTGTGGTTGACAGTATCTCTTTAAAGTGCTGGGAACTTTATTGGATGTGGCACTAAACAAAATAAATATACGTCTTCATCTCGTAGTAAGTAACAGATTAATAACATTGATTGTTTATGTACAGTCAGTGATGAATGAAAATTAGACAAACAAATATATATACTTTATCAGAATGAGCCATCAGAATTTGTTATACTGGATTATGATTTTTAATAATATCTGATGTTTTTCAACATTCTTTTGCAAAGGAAAATTTAGTTTTAAAAAGAAAGTGTTTATTGTTTATATAACACCTTGAATATTTATTTAAGCATCCTCTTTGTAAATTGCAATGTGAGGTGTACGTCCATTGCCATGTATTTAATGATAATTGATGCACACACATGCAGACACCACTTGCGCGCATACACACACACACACACACACACACACACACACACACACACACACACACACACACAGACACACACGCACACACACCTTTATATCAACCATTTTATTTTCAGCCGAACACGTTCCAACTGGTGTTGATCTACGACCCGGCTCACTGGCGCATGTCTGTCATGTTCCTGTATGAGAAGACGGGCTGGGACCGCTACGTCATGCTGCGGGACAGTCAGATTGGGTTCTATGTCAAAGGACGTCACACAGAAGAAACACGCACTCTTGCTCAGTCAGGAACAGAGGGTGCCTTCGAAATGGCTAAAATAATTGGCAACACAGGTATTTATATGGGCATACTGCTCAATTGTCTTAATTAAAAACGGCGTTGTTATTATTGTTGTTGCTTTGTGCATTGCACTGGAAATTAATATTTTGTCTTAACATTTTAGTCATATGTAGACACCAATGAACAGGCGTATGAGCATATAAAGTTTATTTGTTGTTATTATGTGTACCAGTATGCAGGTACTAATGATTGTTGTAATAACAATTGTCTTAAAATACATCATGGCTCTTCTGTAAATAGATCCTAAACTTAAATGAACAATAAAGTTGTCACTAGCCCATACAGGTTGAAGCACCATTGTGGCACTCATTCCTAAACACAAGCACGCCACCAGCCCACATTATTTTGAATATTTTGTATTCGGTAAAACATTCAAATTGCGAACAATTCTTCAGGCTTGTAAAATGCACACACATGCATGCATGCATGCACGCACGCACGCACGCATGCACGCATGCACGCACACTCTTACTGTACTTTTGTAATCATGTGCAATGTATTTGTGCTGCAGGGAAAGAAGGCATCTCCTACTTCAAGGTGTCCTCGGGTAACACGCGTGTGAACTATGACCAGAAGTGTCTGGACTGGTATAGCCAGCAGATGGAGTTCCTGGATGAGATCATGCTGTCATGGTCGGACACAGAGCTGTGCCCCTGTGACATTCGCCAGATGAGAGCTGATCGCCGGTGGAGGTTTGACCGCAAGAATCGGGAAGGCAATGGAGTGCGTCATTTCTGCTTCTACGAGAGGATGCCAGTCGGTGTCTCAACACAGGTACATCATGTTTACATTAGTCTGCAATGTTGAAGCCTATTTTACAAACACTCAGTTCTGAAGTATGGAAATCTTAAAATGTCAATTTATGATGTAGATGATTGAAAGTGGTTCTGTAATATGTTTGTCCTGCTTACACTGTATGAGATCAGTATTTGTTATGTTGTTGACATATTTGTGTGTGTGTGCATGTATGCATGTGCATGTACGCATGTGTGCGTGTGTACCTACATACATGTGTGCAATAATAAATATAACTTTGGTTTGTGTATGGATGTAGGTATGTGTGTGTGTGTATGTGCATATGAGCATGTGTGCATGTCTGCAGGTGTGTGGGTGTGTGTGGTGTGTGTGCTTGTTTACAAGTGTGTTTGTGTGAGGATATGGAGTTGTATGTTTGTGTGGGTGGGTGTATGTTTGTGTGGGTGGGTGTATGTTTGTGTGGGTGGGTGTATGTTTGTGTGGGTGGGTGTATGTTTGTGTGGGTGGGTGTATGTTTGTGTGGGTGGGTGTATGTTTGGGTGTGTGGGTGTATGTTTGGGTGTGTGGGTGTATGTTTGTGTGGGTGGGTGTATGTTTGGGTGTGTGGGTGTGTTAGGAGATACAGCAGTACACAATTGTGTAATAATTACAAAACAAAAGTAGGTTGTGATCAAACAGGTATTAGTATTGTATGTGTAGGTACAACAACAAGTGTCTGTTATCATGACTGTTGCACTTGGCCCTCTGTATACAGCTGTGTTATTACAATAGGTTTGTTCTGTTTGAGTTGATGACTATTACACTTGGCCCTCTGTCTACAGCTGTGTTACAATGAGTTTGTTCTGTTTGAGTTGTTGACTATTACACTTGGCCCTCTATCTACAGTTGTGTTACAATGAGTTTGTTATGTTTGAGTTGATGACTATTACACTTGGCCCTCTGTCTACAGTTGTGTTACAATGAGTTTGTTCTGTTTGAGTTGTTGACTATTACACTTGGCCCTCTATCTACAGTTGTGTTACAATGAGTTTGTTCTGTTTGAGTTGATGACTATTACACTTGGCCCTCTGTCTACAGCTGTGTTACAATGAGTTTGTTCTGTTTGAGTTGATGACTATTACACTTAGCCCTCTGTCTACAGCTATGTTACAATGAGTTTGTTCTGTTTGAGTTGATTACTATTACACTTGGCCCTCTCTCTCTCTCTCTCTACAGCTGTGTTACAATGAGTTTGTTCTGTTTGAGTTGATGACAATTACACTTGGCCCTCTGTCTACAGCTGTGTTACAATGAGTTTGTTCTGTTTGAGTTGATGACTATTACACTTGGCCCTCTGTCTACAGCTGTGTTACAGTGAGTTTGTTCTGTTTGAGTTGATGACTATTACACTTGGCCCTCTGTCTACAGCTGTGTTACAATGAGTTTGTTCTGTTTGAGTTGATGACTATTACACTTAGCCCTCTGTCTACAGCTGTGTTACAATGAGTTTGTTCTGTTTGAGTTGATTACTATTACACTTGGCCCTCTCTCTGTCTTTGTCTACAGCTGTGTTACAATGAGTTTGTTCTGTTTGAGTTGATGACTATTACACTTGGCCCTCTCTCTCTACAGCTGTGTTACAATGAGTTTGTTCTGTTTGAGTTGTTGACTATTACACTTGGCCCTCTGTCTACAGCTATGTTACAATGAGTTTGTTCTGTTTGAGTTGATGACTATTACACTTGGCCCTCTGTCTACAGCTGTGTTACAATGAGTTTGTTCTGTTTGAGTTGATGACTATTACACTTGGCCCTCTGTCTACAGCTGTGTTACAATGAGTTTGTTCTGTTTGAGTTGATGACTATTACACTTGGCCCTCTGTCTACAGCTGTGTTGCTACAATGAGTTTGGGTCACTGATCAGTGAGGAGGACGGGAGCGGGGGCAGCCTGCTCCTCTTCCATCCCCGTCACTTCCCGAAACTCTATGACATCATGGACGTCAAGCCAAAGACCTGGTGCTGCGACTACTCTGACAAATGTGACACCTTCCACAGCGTTCGACCCATGGACAAGTGTGACTCTTATGCCGCTCCCATCCTAGGTGGGTTACAGTAGACAAAGTGTCAAAGATGCAGATAACATGTCAGTCATGTTTGTCTAATTGGAAAGGTTTTTATGTTTGCCATGTGCTAATAGTAAGTTTGGTTCACGTGCCAGTGGTTAAAATAATACATAACATAAAAATATTGATAGTGCCACATTTGCAGTGCTCTACGCCACTCTGCACCTCATGTAAGTAGCTTCATAGGGCAACATTAAGACAAAATGTATCAATGAACCACTAAAGGTAAGACACTCTAAAAACTGTTTGGAGTAGAATATGAAACATGGCTAAATGACTTAATTAAGAATAAGGTCTGATCAACATTCAAAGGAAATCAAGGTTAAGAAACTGCTTGGAAGCAAGGATGTTATCAGTGTCCCCAAGGCTGTTGTGTAGATTGTTCCGCAGTGTTTTGGGGGTCTTTGCTCACCATACTTGCAGGCCTCTGTGTTAGGAAGTAAGAAATAATTACGTATTTTAAAAAGACTGGCAAGAGTTTGCTGTAGTCATTTAACAATGTTTAGTTTTGTTCCAGGCATGTTGGTAAATAAGACACTGTCACCCATGTTTGTTAATGAATGTTCTACATGTCAGTAACATGAAGAACATGTATAAGGTCTGTCTCTTTCTCCCAGCATGGTCTTTTGGTGACCCTCATGTTCACACCCTGGATAACCTGGCATACACCTTCAACGGCCTGGGGGAATACTACCTTATTAAGACAACCGGCGGTAACTTCACCCTCCAGGGCCGTACTGCAAGGGCCCTTGATAGCAACGGCACTGAGATGGATGCGACTGTGTTCAGTGCATTCGCAGCAAAGGACTCGAACTCCGATCGCTTCCATGTAGAAATGAACAAAGCTCACAATGGTAATTCATCATGAAACCAATTATTGTTTAATGATATTGTAGCAGATGTAACAGTATGTATAAGAACACCTTTACAAGAGAGCTGTTGTATTCCTTTTAAGTCATCGTTCTCTCTGCTCAATCAAAGTTTTATTGTGATCAAGCATATAACATGCTGCCAATTTGTGAGAATGCTAACTAGTTTTGCTAACCAGTGGATGATATAGTGATTATTGTATTGATTTGTAAATTGGTATGCTATGGTAAAAGAAAGAAATGACACTGTTATGATTTGTTTTGACAATACAAATAATTAGCAATGAACTAAGCACGAATATGGACTTGCACTGGATCCAAATGAGCGGAACCTGTGTTGTAGGTTTCGTCGTGTTTGTGGATCAGGACGATCTGACAGACTGGTTTAAGACAGCTGCGATTTCCGATGAGAAAGAATTTGATGGTGTCAGTATTACGAAAGAAGCAGAAGACACGATTGTTGCATCGTTCCGAAGTGGTAAGATAAAATTTTCTATATTTCGTTTTATTTCTACTTACAGGAGTTGACTGGTTGTCATGGTGAAGCATTTTATAAATACACCTACGCATGTTCTTGTGTCAGGAGTTGGGATTGTCTTAAGAGTCCAATAGCCATCCATATATTGCTGTAGATTCTTGTTGAGTATGAACCATGTCAGTCAGTCAGACATATCTTTTGTTCGATGCTTTCTCACACACTCAACTGGAAAATAGCTCAGGCTGTCAATATATGCCACAGACAGGAGAGGCAAGAACCAGTGGGTCAGAGAAAGAGACCATCACATTGTGACTCTGTGAAAGGTCAACTTTGTGTGATGTCACTTCCCCTGGCATAGAACCCTTGTCGAAGGGATCAACGGCTTTTAGTTTCTCTTCTGAAAGATGCAAGCAATGTGGGGCGAACACAGTTGCCTCAAAACGTCGAGTCAAAACCAGTTCTGTCGATTTACTTAAATCCTCAAGCCAGTATCCCATCAAAGCAGTGTAGTTATACATCATCATCAATGTGCAGTCGTGGTGTCCCGTGGTTGGCCGTTGGCCTCAGCATGTCGTTTCCAGATCTGCCTGTCTTGCGCTATCCTCTGCCAGATGTTATATATAACACATGTTAATGACATGATGATCTCAGTTATTGTCTTTCAGTATTCCACTTAACGTTGTTGATTATTTCAGGTTTCTCACTGACCATCAATGTGAAAGAGGCACAGCTGAGTTCTACTGTTGGAGCACCCAACAAGTTTATTGATAAGACTCTGGGTCTCCTGGGGGTGTTCAACATGGACCCCTCAGATGACCTCACCCCAGCCAATGGTGGGGCCCCACTCAACACAAACACATCGTCAGAAAAGAATATCTATTTCCAGTTTGGTGAAACATGTAAGTCATCTTCTGAAATCACAGTTAATATTTGTAAATGTGTGTAATGATATGATTACGGTATGTTACGTTCACATATGGCTTGTATTTAGCTCTCTATTCACAGAAATGCACGCACATGCAAGTGCAGACACACACACACACACACATACACAACACACACACATTATACACTCACACACGCATGCACGCACGCACGCACGCACGCACGCACGCACGCACGCACGCACGCACGCACGCACGCACGCACGCACGCATGCACACACATGCATGCACACACACACGCATGCACACATACAAGCACAAACACACATAGCTGGTCATTACTAATTTTTTAAACCACATCATTACATGTAGTTCTCATCTACATTATGCCTTGACTATCTAGCTAAGTTGCCAGCAGTTCCTATGGGCAACTATACTTCTAATCTCTACACACAGATAAAGTGCATTGCCAAGTACCTATACCAACTAGACTAAGCAATTAAAGAAACACCTGTTTATTGCACTTAACAATACTGAGAGTAAAATACATGACAAATTGAAGCTAGTACAAGGTAATGTGTACGTTGTTGGTCAGGGAGAATCAACGAGGTGGACTCAGTGTTCTACTATTCACCGTCCACAAGCTACAGCACCTATGCGTCAACAAGCTTCCAGCCGCTGTTTGTGGAGGACGTGCTCGCCAACATGACAGCGAGCCAGCGACTCAAGGCTCAACAAACTTGTGGAGACAACAAGGAGTGTCTCTTTGACTTTGTCGTCACTGGTAAGTGTTGAAGTAGAGCCTCATATCTTATAGCCGTTGGGACAGACTTGTTGGACACCTTTCATGGCACAGATGGTGCGTGTATTATTTGATTATTCTCTGTTGACATGAATTACAGCAATATTGGTAGAGCGTCTCTCCTTGGAGTGTATATGGGGGGTTGAGGGGTGAGTGTGTGGTATGTGTGTGTGTGGTGTGTTTGCATGCAAGCATCTGTGCATGAGTGAGTGGGTACATGCATGAGTATGTGTTATAATCTTATATACTAACGTTGGGCTTGTCTTTGTGTATTTGTTTTAACAGTAGATTTGACTGAGTTTCTCTACATCTTTGGGAAGTAAAAATGGATTAATAAGAAATAATAACAAGAACTCATTGGCATGAGTATTAGATGACTGTAATTAACATTGATGCATATAAGCCACTTAAAGGACATGGTAAACTAAGTGTAGTATTTATGTGACAGTTAACATGTAAGGTTGGTTTGTCTGTTGTGGGCTGTAGTTGTTGTATTCTCTGTGTCTGTGTAGTTGTTGTATTCTCTGTGTCTGTGTAGTTGTTGTATTTTCTGTGTCTGTGTAGTTGTTGTATTCTCTGTGTCTGTGTAGTTGTTGTATTCTCTGTGTCTGTGTAGTTGTTGTATTCTCTGTGTGTGTCTATCTAGTTGTTGTATTCTCTGTGTCGGTATAGTTGTTGTATTGTCTGTGTAGTTGTATTCTCTGTGTCTGTGTAGTTGTTGTATTCTCTGTTTCTATGTAGTTGTTGTATTCTCTGTGTCGGTGTAGTTGTTGTATTGTCTGTGTAGTTGTATTCTCTGTGTCTGTGTAGTTGTTGTATTCTCTGTGTCTGTGTAGTTGTATTCTCTGTGTCGGTGTAGTTGTTGTATTGTCTGTGTAGTTGTATTCTCTGTGTCTGTGTAGTTGTTGTATTCTCTGTGTCTGTGTAGTTGTTGTATTCTCTGTGTCTGTGTAGTTGTTGTATTCTCTGTGTCTGTGTAGTTGTTGTATTCTCTGTGTCTGTGTAGTTGTTGTATTCTCTGTGTCTGTGCAGGTAATGCAGCCGCAGCAGCAGCCACTTTAGAGACCAATTCCAAGAACACAGAAGACTCGAAGACACTGGGTAAACACAAATGACGTCCTTTATTTCTTCTTTCTTTCATGTGTATACATATTCCAGTCTGGGACATTGTGGCACAGTATCAGAGACTACAAGTAAAGGCTGAACCTTTCATGCACGGAGTAAGAAACATCATATCTGGAAGGAAACCAGTGTGCTTCCATTAAAACGCAATAATAACAAGGTGCCCCTGCACTGACTCTAACATAAGGTTTTTAGATTTTCACACGTTTTTCCACCATAGCTCCCTGGTATATCAGGTAAGGAGTAACATATAATTATATCATCAGAGAAACTGGCAAAAAGTTTGATGCTTTCCTTGATGTGAAGCCAAATTAATGAGATGTTGTTTGTTTGTAGCTAACGGCAGTCCACGCATCCAAGTGGTCAGCACCTTCAATGTGACGGTTGGTGTGTCCCACATCTTGACTGTCACCACAGCGGACCCCGATGGTGACAAGGTTGACCTCAAGCTGAAGACGCCCCTGCCCAATGGTGCTACCTTCGATAACAACACTGGCGTCTTTACGTGGAAGCCTACTGACATGGTTCCAGTCAACATCTCGTAAGCATTGATCATCGTGCAAAGTATAACTTTTAAATATTATTTAAATAAAATCGAGGTGATAGATATGTTAAAAATGTACATTTTCTTAAAATGATTTTGCTCATCTTATTTAAAATGTATTTGGCAAAGTTGTGTTGTTTACGTTTGGTGAAAGTGCACTGGACAACTTTCTAAATTATTTTTGACTGGCCTGAGTCAGAATTTGGTCCCACATTAGATACTATTACATAAGGCACCTCAAATATCTGCAAGTTACTAATCTGATTTGCAATGGGTTAAATTAATTGTACACAGAGTTTTAATTTATATCATGTTCAGGACACCTATATATTAATAGGCTAACTTTGGAATGTTGCAACAGTTCCATGTACCGAGGTCCATTAGCATCTTTCTATGATTCCTTCACTTTCTTCAATCATTGGCCTCTCATCTACCATTTGGTGATTTATTTCAAGCAACAAGTCGATAGTTACCTGGTATTTGGAATTATGTATTTACATGTTTAAGATATGCAGTGCTTTTCTAGAGAGCTTTCTCCTAATTTAGAGAATTGATTGGGGATCAACTCTCCAGATGGCAGTGGTGTAAACAAATTTGAAGCCAACCTACTGTAATGGCTGCTTCCTTAACTGCTGCCCCTGGCTTGTTGCTCCATGTATTGGTATAAGCTAACAAAATAGTTTATATTTTCAGTCTTTGAGCAGACAATAACTAGTCAATTATTCAGCATCAGAGAACTTATCTATGCATTGCATGCATGTGTTTGTACAGATTCACTGCTACTGATGCAAAGGGTGGAGTGGCGCCATCTGCCAACATCATCATCAACATGTGCAACTGCTCTGGCAATGGCGAGTGTTTGTTCGGTGAGCTGCGAGACGGAGAGAAAGCATCAGCCATGTTTAGACTTGTCGCCTGCAACTGTTCGACTGGTTGGACAGGTGAGAAACTTCATTCTTTGCCATTCTGTGGTTGTTCCCTTCAAGTCTGTATTTATTAATGTGACGTCAGTCACTCATGTAGTCATGTCCTATATATTTTTCATGGAACTGTTGATGAAAGTTGAATAGGTATTTCACAGCATCCATTGACTGAGAGTGAACAAAGTTAATGCTGCTGTCATAGTTTATTAAAAGGTTTTTAATATTTCTGTATTACAGTATTGATGAAAATAACACGTTGCATAGTAACAAAATATTACAGCTGCAACATCTGTTTTTTGTTTTGTTTTTTGAGGCCTATGCATTCTTTATAGATAAGGAACATGCATAAATCTGTGAAATAAATTCACATAACTTGACTAGGTTACGAGATAGTCGTTCCAAGCAAAAAACAGGCAGGTAGTGGATAAGGAATCCCCATCATAGTCACACATTGTTTAATCTATGTGTAACCAGATATTGGCATGGGGGACCTGGAGGATACATGCCCCCCCCCCAGACCTTTGGAATTTGGCAGCACTGTGCCTGAGCTACAGTGACGTGCCCTCCCAGACCTTTTAAATATGTCCCCGTTACTGAAATTACGGCGGTGCTGCAGCAAAAAATGTTTGGTTCAGTCACCAGTGAAGGTTTTTGTCCCCCCCCCCCCCCGACCTTAGAATACCCTCACTGGACCAACCCCTGATTGGTGTTACAACTTTGCCAGTTTTGTCTTCAAACATATTCTCCTTGCATGAAAATCCATTGCTAGAGACAGTAACATGTGTTTTTGTGTCTGCAGGAGAATCATGTGAGGAGGACTTTGACGCCTGTGAGGATAGTCCATGTACCGCAGGCACAAACTGCACCGATATGACCCCAGCCCAGGAAGCCGACCTCGGCACTGCCTTCAACTGTAGTCAGTGTCCCCTCGGCTACAAGGACAACGACGGCATCTGTGTCGGTACGTCACTCTCACTTTCCCGGTGGCACAGGAAAATACTGGTAGATCTCTGCTCATGACGGAAGGTTTTATAAAGAACTATTTTCTACCTAATGTATATTTTTTATCATATTACAGTTAAACCTTACTTTACCGTCACCTCGGTAATACAGCCACCTCACAATTAAGGTCACCATATGATAGTCCAAAATTATAATTTTTTTGTAACAGTACAGTATAGGAAATTAGTTTCACTAATATAGTCAACTTGCTATTTAAGTCACTTTTGCTGTCCTGAGGGTGACCTTATTAGAGAGGTTCCACTGTACATATGAACTCTGGTCTGTTTAAAAGTGGGAGATCAGGAGGATTTGTAAACGTTATTTCCTGTAAAAGTAGACTGGCTTGACTAGACCTTGACTTTGGTGTTGTCTAGATGTGAAAGAGTGACAAGGCCCACCCACTACATGACTTTGTTGTTGTCTAGATGTGAATGAGTGTGACAAGGCCCACCCACTACATGACTGCGCCCAACGTTGCATCAACAAGCAGCCAGGCTTTGTGAATGTGCAGCCGGGCTACGTGTGCGATTGCAACCCTGGCTACAGACTCGCAACAGACAGCAAGAACTGCACGGGTAACTACATATTTGTCTTCCTTATGCCAATTCTGACATCAAGTGGTGTCTATGTAACGTCAGTCAACCAAAATGGCAGTGGAGTAGCAAAAATAATTGCGTATTAAAAAGTTAGACCTGTACCCTGATATTGGATAGAGCAGATTCCACAAGTGTGTAATAAATATATAAAACTACAATGATCCTATAGAAAGTGTGATATAATTTCTTACAGTCGGCATTTACTGTTATATAATATATACATATATATATAAGCCTAATGGCAGCATAGGTTGACCGCTCCATTATGTGCGTGAATTAAATGCTTGCAAGAAATACTGCATGAGATACATTTGAATTTACATAAAACTGTTACTGTGTTAGACTAGTAAATGATGACTTTGATTTGTCTCGCAGTAACATTGCTGACTCAGTGGCAGATGAATATGTACAAACAGCATTGTAAGAATGATTTAACCTTTGCCCGTAGATGTGGATGAATGCACAGAGCGGTCCGCTGACTGTCAACAGATCTGTACCAATGCCCCTGGTGGCTATGTGTGCTCCTGTATGCCTGGCTATGAGCTCAACGCTGACAACAAGACCTGCACAGACAGTGAGTCATATATATATCAGCCACCTCGGACAGCTGTAACATTGATATAGTAGACCATGGTCACACAAATGACCAAAGCATGCACATGCACGCACGCACGCAAGCACGCACGCACGCACACATGCACACACCGATACTTATATATATATATATAATAATATACTGTATACACACAACAGCAAGAGTTCTTACAGTTCATTTGTTGCTGCATTTACTCGACAAGCCTATCATTCATGAAACATACTTAACTTAAATTGTATATTCACACACGTGCGTACGTGTGTACAAACACATGCATGCATACAAGAACATTATTTAATGTTCATATATGTCATGTGATTTCTTTCTAACCAAATTAGCTGATATTCCATCTTGTGAATATTATCAACTTCAACTGAATAAAACTGACAATAAACCAGTTTATATGATTCTTAGGAATTTAGAAAGTTCAACATTGTAACATTATCTGACATATACCCAAATAAAACATTTATAATTTTTTTAATGATCTTTGATGTTTTTTGTCAGCTCTGAACCTTTGTGAGAGAGCTTCACTCAACTGTACGTACGGCTGTCAGAATGACACCAGTGGAACTGTCGGATGTTTCTGTCCAATTGGACTTCAACTCACTGCTAACAAGGTTGACTGTGAGGGTAAGTTTTCAAAGGTTATTAAAACATACAATCTACCACACAGATCTAAACATACAGCTTTAGATTTCAAGTATGATTATCATTGCTTAAAACTATACGAAGGTGCGTTGATGTTTTATTCATCCTAGGGCAAACGTTTTTACAGTGTTTGGATGGTGTAATTTTTACATTTATAGCTACAAGTTTGGAAGTCACAGTCCAAGTTGAAGACTATAAGTAGAATACAGCTGGTCCTAAACACTAGTGTTTGTTGGGATTTCTGGGTGATGAAACTGTGGTTAAACTGTATCTCTCCTAGTTTGTATAGTCAGTGAAGTACTTCAACATTACGGGTTATTGATACTAACTCAGAGGGGTGGAGTTGCGCAATGGTTAGAGTGCTGGACTATCAATACTAACTCAGTGGGGTGGAGTTGCGCAATGGTTAGAGTGCTGGACTATCAATACTAACTCAGTGGGGTGGAGTTGCAAGGTGGCTAGAGTGCTGGACTATCAATACTAACTCAGTTGGGTGGAGTTGTGAGGTGGCTAGAGTGCTGGACTATCAATACTAACTCAGTGGGGTGGAGTTGCGAGGTGGCTAGGGTGCTGGACTATCAATACTAACTTGGTGGGGTGGAGTTGCGAGGGGGCTAGAGTGCTGGACTATCAATACTAACTCAGTAGGGTGGAGTTGTGCAGTGGTTAGAGTGCTAGACTATCAATACTGACTTAGTAGGGTGGAGTTGCGCAGTGGTTAGAGTGCTGGACTATCAATACTAACTCAGTGGGGTGGAGTTGCGCAGTGGTTAGAGTGCTGGACTATCAATACTAACTCAGTGGGGTGGAGTTGCACAGTGGTTAGAGTGCTGGACTATCAATACTAACTCAGTGGGATGGAGTTGCGCAGTGGTTAGAGTGCTGGACTATCAATACTAACTCAGTAGGGTGGAGTTGTGCAGTGGTTAGAGTGCTAGACTATCAATATTGACTCAGTAGGGTGGAGTTGCGCAGTGGTTAGAGTGCTGGACTATCAATACTAACTCAGTGGGGTGGAGTTGCGCAGTGGTTAGAGTGCTGGACTATCAATACTAACTCAGTGGGGTGGAGTTGCGCAGTGGTTAGAGTGCTGGACTATCAATACTAACTCAGTAGGGTGGAGTTGTGCAGTGGTTAGAGTGCTAGACTATCAATATTGACTCAGTAGGGTGGAGTTGCGCAGTGGTTAGAGTGCTGGACTATCAATACTAACTCAGTGGGGTGGAGTTGCGCAGTGGTTAGAGTGCTGGACTATCAATACTAACTCAGTGGGGTGGAGTTGCGCAGTGGTTAGAGTGCTGGACTATCAATACTAACTCAGTGGGATGGAGTTGCGCAGTGGTTAGAGTGCTGGACTATCAATCAAGAGGACTTTAATTCAATACCACTTTGAAAATTCAGCAGTATCATTCACACCACTTTGCTTGTTGTTTTGGAAGAGAAACTAATAGCCATTGATCCATTCTATCTGGTAAAAAAGCCAAAGATTCAACATGTATAACGTGGCTCACTAGCTTTAGAGAAGAAAAATATAAACCAGTAAGCATAATATTCAGTTGAAATTTGCCATGATCAGGGGCTGGTTTCATAAAGCATTATTAAAGTTATGCAATTGCTTAGCATTACGTGTTTTACATAATCTCCTGTGTTGGCTTGTGTTAAAAAAATGGTGTCATTTATTAAGATAATCATCTTAGCATTAAGAACATTCTTAGCCACTTCATGAAAATGGTCCCAGTTCAGCAGAGGCACTAATTCAACTCTTCCATAGATATATAACATGTAATGAGATACTATGGAGAAGACTTGACATTATGCTGGTCTGACCCCATCTGGTGGTAGATCAGGAATCTCACTGCAATAGTACACCCACCAGTAACAAGAGACAGAAGCTAGTGGAGTAAGGTGAAAACTGGTGAAGTTGAAAAGGGTCTGCATTTTGGTGTTGGACAGATGAGGATGAGTGTAAGAATGGCACACACAAGTGTTCTCACGTCTGTCACAACCTGGAGGGCAGCTACAACTGCAGCTGTCCAGATGGCTTCATCCTTCAACAGGACGGCAGGACTTGTGCAGGTAAGACTAGCTGAGTGCAATACTGTTAGTAATATACAACTGCAGCTCTCCAGATGGCTGTTCCATATATCTGGTGTTCCTCATATCCATCGTTACATAAAACAGTGAAAAACAGAATGGGAATTTTGAAGTTGTTCCTTTTTAAGACGTACTTGTAGTTAGGGACCACATAACGTATTATTATTAAGACATAGTCACTGTGAAACGTCTGTCCGGGAGATCACCGAGAAGCCTATGACAAACAGATATACCTCCAGATTAAACCAGTTATCATTGGTGTTAGTACCATGTGCTTGTCTTCCTCTGTCTGACACTATACCCTACCTGGTGGTTATGTCAATGATAAAAAAGTGCTTAAAATAGAAACAATAAATTATGGTAATTACAATGATAATTGTTAATTATTTTTATTCTTCCAGATATGTTAATTGCAAATGCATGAGTCAACAGCAAGGATGGTCTGAACTAAAAAATATTCAAATGCAAAAAAAAAATGAATTGCATGAATCTAAAATTTATTATTTCATTAGGAAGGATTTAGGCTCTTCTCTGGTTTGTATTATGAATAGGTGTTAAAGAACTGTAGAAACATATGTAAAATATAAATAAACATATTGATTTGTTTGACCTGTGATGTGATTATTGTCTTCAGCGTGTACGAAAGGCAAGTGGGGACCACAGTGTTCGCGGTTGTGCAACTGTGCCAGTCCAACAACTGCGTGTGATCCCTCCACAGGCTGCACCAAGTGTCCTGCAGGCTTCAAGGGGGGAGACTGCTATGAAGACATGAATGAATGTGACACCAACCCTTGTGGGTCCAACGCCAACTGCACCAACACAGTTGGAACCTTCCGCTGTGACTGTCATGATGGTTACGTCCAGGAAAACCCGACTAAATGTGTTGGTACGTAGACATTTGCATGCATGCTGACATTTCAGTGTGGGTTTTTTGAAACCTGTATATGGTGAGATAGTGGATATTCTGAACAAAGTGCGAACAAAACAGTTGTTTAAAAGTGAAGATTTACATTAGAAAACAAATGGCATGCAAACATATTTGTGTGTTAGGTGATTGTGAATGGTCTCCAAGGTCTGTGTTGTACCACTCAATGCGGCTACAGAACTGTGGTGTGATTGTGAATGGTCTCCAAGGTCTGTGTTGTACCACTCAACGAGGCTACAGGACTGTGGTGTGATTGTATTACAGAGACGGATGAGTGTGCGAGCAACCCGTGTCAGAACGGTGGCACCTGTAAGGACAAGTTCCAGAACTACACCTGCACCTGTTCTCCTGGCTACACTGGCCACAGCTGTCAGACAGGTATGTGCACTTCTATTGGTCATGGCTCTAACCGGCTGTTATTTTCTTATATTGATGTAGATTTGTGTTTGTAACTGATTTTAAAATACTGATGTTTGTAAAATGGTAGTCTAGTGATGACAGTGTGATTGTATTGAATACAGTGCTTTAATTTGTTTGGATTTCTTGATGTATGCTCTTAATATTTTATATTGGTGAGTTAGTGTAAGAAAATAATATTGATTGGTTGCAAACATCCAAGCCTCAAGCATACCAGCGATAACCCAGGTTAGTCTCCAGAGCAATGTATAAAAAGTGGCACTATCTCAAGGTGTTTGTATAATCAAGGATGACATTTTGTATGAGACATATCAGTTATTTCAGTCGCCTCTGTTGGTCACGACTCTAACATCCCGTTATTTTCTCATATAAATTTAGATTTGTGATTCTGACCAATCGTAAAATAGTGATGTTTCTATAAAAAAATTGGTTTAGTGATGAAAGTGTGATTGTAATGAATACACTGAAGGATTAAACATTTTTTGAATTTCTTTACATATTTGTCAATTACCATGTTACATTTTTGAGTTAGCGTAAGAAAATAATATTGATTGGTTGCAAACATCCAAGTCTCAACATAACAGCAAAAACACAGGTTAGTATCCAGACAACAGCAATGTTAAAAGAAGCGGTCTCTACCTTGTGATGCTTGGATAGTCAATGATGACATTTTGCAGGAGACATTTCTGTTATGAAGGTGATGAAGTAAGTTAGAGTGAACTTGTGATTATATGTGACAGACATTGACGAGTGTGCGAGTTCGCCGTGTTCCAACGGAGGATCGTGTGTGGACCGAGTGAACAAGTACCGCTGCAACTGCCCCCGAGGTTACACCGGAGTCAGCTGTCAGACTGGTGAGAACATTGTCTACTACAGTGCAACACGCATATAATGAACACGGATACAACAAATTGACAGATATAATGAAACAATTTCTTACATACGGATTTTTTCCCTGTCTTTTCCATTATAAGCATTCACGCATATTACAAACACGGGTATAACGAATTCATGGTTATTACGAACACATTTTCCAAAAAAAATGTCGCCATATAATGAATTTCTGTCCAACTGAAAATCACCAGGTTGTTCGCAAATACTCGCCCGGATGTATAATGTTCACCTGTATATTGAAACAGACGAGGAAACTGGAATTACCATTCAATGAACTCTTCACTATATTGTGATTTCACTGTTGCATGATTTAGCAGAGATGTTCCTATACGACAACTGATGTCACTGACAGTCATAGACACTTGTATGGCCACTCATGGGTGACGTCACTGACAGTCGCTGAGACTTGTATATCATGTTGACAGAGGTGGATGTGTGCAGCAGTAACCCGTGTCGTCACGGGGGCGTGTGTCACCAGAGCAATGGCACCTTCACCTGCAACTGTACAACAGGCTACACAGGACCAATGTGTGAGAATGGTAAGACCAACACACCTACTGCAACATAGTTACTAAGTGCATTGGATTGATGCATTAAAATATACAGAATCATTTATGTCAATTTTACGTACTTTTGGGTTGTTTTAGTAAAGCAGTTTTATTGTTATACTTATGATCACATTAAAAAACTACATGCATGCACACTGCACAAATGATACATCTACATTCAGGCACATCCATGCACACACATGCACACACGCAAGCACGCAAGCACGCACGCACACACACACACTCATGTCCATGTAAATACTCTCACTCATGCACGCACGCACGCGCGCGTGCACACACACATCCTCTCACCACACACACATCCACACACAGGGAGCGCGGCTAGTGCAGTGGTTGGCACATCCACCTGGCATTCCAGTGTTCTGAATTCAAAATCCTGAACGGGCAGGCATGATATCTGGTGTAAAAACCTTGCTCTCAACATTGGGGATTGTGTATCCCTCATGACTCGGAGATCACGTTAATGTCGGTCCCGTCTCGATAAGCACCCTGGCAGTGACCACCCTCAGTGGCGATAATGTTCTGAAAAGGCTGACTAGTTGAATGAGACCTCAAAAGACCATTACATTGTAACCACAGTGATACAGACTACCGGTAGTCAGTTAATAGAACGTTGCCGAGTGCTAGAAACAACTAGAAACAACTAGAACTATAAACAACTGGAGCACACACACATGCACACACAAACACACACACACACACACACACACACACACACACACAAGCATGGGTGTACTGATACATACATGTACCCATGAAATTGTTTTGTATTCAGACTTTGCCGAGTGTGGCAGCAACCCGTGCCAGAATCAAGCCACTTGTGTTGAAGGCTTCCAAGGGTACAACTGCACTTGTGCTGTAGGGTTTACTGGAATCTTGTGTGAAAGTGGTATGTACATCTTTCTAGTGCTGTTGTTTCAGTGATAGTTATGACTGCAAAACATGACAACACAGGTCGAGTCTAGTTTAAAACATACAAAATAAATATATTTACAGATATCTAGATAGCAGATGAGACATGATAGAAAGAATAAATTATCAATTGCAGTCTTACGAAAGTAAATAAAACACTTCAAAAAATGTATACAATAATTGCCAAACCAATTTCGACAACAGCAATAGTATAATTTTTTAATAAGTTACTCAAAATGGCTTTGAAAATACATCATACAACAGGCTGCGACGAAAACTAATTGCTGGTTTTGAGTCACTTAAAATGCACTCTACCAATACATTTTAGTTCGAAAAGTTCTGTTAGAATGAAGGCCTGGTTTCCATTCACTATGTCCGTCTTTGTTTGCAGCTATTCCTAAGGCCTGTAGCAGCAATCCTTGTAAGAATGGCGCAACCTGCACGGATGTAACTCTGTACACATACTCTTGTGGATGTACAAACAACTTCACTGGAGCCAACTGTGATACAGGTATGCTTCAAAGTCTTGACAGTTGTTTCACATCCATCTAACCGATGCATATCTAATGATCCACTGAGTAATTGATAACTCAAAGCATAAATATTTTCCTGGTTCATCAATGATGCTGGTGGAGTGTATGCCAAGTTTTGAGCAGTCTTAAATTCAATGTTATATTTACGGCATTGAAACGTTTCTTAAAAGTTCATACATTTGATTATTTTATAATTCAATAAACATGGATTGAAGTATGCATCGCTGAGCAATACACTTCTTTAATTGAATGATTAAGTTTGATCACTAAATAAATGAAAATATCCTACAAGGGGTTTGAACAAAATGTTTGTGTTATGTTGTATTGAAGTTGACATGAAAAAAGATGTTAAACTTTCAGTGTTGGTCTTTAGAAGTTTTTTAATCTGTTCAACCTGAAGCCGAACTCATCATGGAATGTTGACGACGGTAACATTCATACATTTGAGTATTTAAATAATATATTATTGATAAATTGTATGTAAATTTCCTATAATTCCCCGTTGTACTGACAACCATGCAACCCTTCTGTGGCTACACTGGCATTTAACACTTGTAAAAAGTATACCATGAAATACTGTGTTTTCAGCTGCAACGACAACAACACAGGGAACTACAACGACAACACCAACAACAACAGCAGCGACTACAACTGTGACTATCCCAGTGAAGCAGCAGGCCCGAGTGAAGGTCAGCGTGAGACTGACCAGTGTCTCTTTCACGGCTGACCTCAAGGACAAGACCACTCCCGCCTACAAGAAACTAAAAACAAATGTTGTCAACGCGGTAAGTAACTCTCATACATTTCATACACCACTGGCTCAAAGTCTTGTCAGCAAAGACACCACTAGCTCAAAGTCTTGTCAGCAAACACACCACTAGCTCAAAGTCTTGTCAGCAAACACTTATTTCAGATTGTATTAAAATTGCCCTGTATGTATATAATTTTATTAAACTCTAATGAGCACATTGTCTCTGTCCTTTGTAAGGTTTATAGGCTATGCCACAGAGCATGTTGTTTTTAAAAAATGTTCTTAAGTTTTGTGGAATACTCTACAGACCACATTGTTTTAAAATAGCATTTTTCTTGTGTAAATTTTATGAAATATGCTATTGAGTATATTGTTTTAAAATAATATTTGTTGTATATATGTACTTGTGTGTGTTGTAATGTTCAGCCAAATTATGTTTGTATTATTTGTGGAAATGTTGCATAAAACAAAGCAGAATACCAAATGAGGTTTTGATGTACATTATCACAATAGTGCAAATGTTTTCTGTTTAGCTGACGAAAACTCTAACGAAACATCTTGGAGGAACCAGCTTTGAAATTGTTGACGTTGACTTCAGGTAAACAGTATACTGTGTATATTTATCGTTTGTTTTCGCAAACATCGGTTGAACCCAATTCCAGTTATTTATATGAATAGTGTCCATTTAAGAAGGGAGGCTGCCTGCATATGGGTTATGTAATCTTTGTCATAATTATGTTTAAAAAGTACTTATTTTGACCAAATTAACAGTCCATTATGTGCAATGAATAAATATATGAAATCATGAGATAATAATCACTTTGTATGACCATAACCATGGTAACCAGATAATCTTAGAAATACTGATACTGGTTGATTTGCTTTAGACAATTTAATTCATGTAGGTAATTTTTTTATTCTAATGAACTGTAAGTCGCAATGTGCAATGAAGCAGTTTGGTGGAACAACATTAATAGCATTTTTGTTGATAACAATGAGATGTTTACTCAAATAGATCACATTGTGCAATGAAGCAGTTTGGTTGAAAACAATTAATAGTAATATTGTTAATAACAAGATTGTTATCATTAGTATGATATTTATCAATTAAATTACTAAATGTTGTCTATGTATGTTCTACATCTGCCTTGTATATCACATGTGATGTGGCCATTGAGTGAGTATTTGACTGTTGAAAACTGTTTCTTCAGACAAGGCAGTGTCATCGTGGACTACAAGGTGGTTGTGGCAAAGAATGGAGCAACGCAGACACTTGGCGTTATCGTTGATAGCATCAAGTCTGACGCAAACAACGGAAGCTTCGGAAACTACAGTGTGGATGTGGCATCAATCAAAGGAGCAGGTAAATATATCATGTTGTTACCTTACCTTGTTGGATCACATGGCCTTCATATACAGTTTGAACATTTTGTGGTTGAAACATGCAAATTGCAAACAGAGCTATGGGCTTGCTAAATGTGATTTGGTGAGCAGTATGCCTTCAATGGATTTATTCTAGTGTTAAGAGCACATTAATTATTATACTAATAATTGACTAACATATATACCAGGTCAGTTTAAATTCAGGTATTACATTATAATCAGCATTGACTGTTTGAGAAGTTGTACATTTTACCTTTGTGGTTGAATATTTCTAAGAAATTCAAATAGAGGTTCAGATTGTCAAGATAAAATGTGCAACAATAGAGTACCACTCATGTACATTAGATACATAACACAAAATAACATGATTTTAGGGGACGTGTGGTGTAGGCACTAACTATTAGAATGTCACTGCAAATAAAATTGACAGTTTCATTGTTAGCACGCAGTGATTTATGTCTAATGTGTACTTGTTTAAGTTTGTCTCATTGACTGTGTATTCCTTGAACAGAGCAGGAGGTTCACGAGTACCACGGCCACATGAGGATTACTAGTGAGACCTACATGATAGACTTGGCAGACGTCACTAGCACCAAACACAAGAGTCTCTCGGGTGACCTCAAGACAGAGGTAGCTATACCCAGTGGTGATATAGTTATATATTATATAACTCTTATGTGTGATTTCTGTTAGATCTTCAGTGTCTGGAGTGTAGGAGAAACTATTCATCTGAGTTCTGTTTCCTGAATACTGTTATTAAATCAAGATCCTCCTATAATTAGTCATCATCTGAAGATATATATATATATCATCAGTTGACGGCATATATATATATGTACGTTAATAATACTATTCGATATTCAATCTTGGGGGTAGCATTGGTCCCAGGGGAATGCTAAAGAAATAGAATATCAATCTTTGAAATAACAAATGGCCAATGGACACACTTAATGTTGATTCCATATCAACGTATAGCACAATTGTTAATATCTGAAATCTTCCACATGAGAATTTTAGAATTACATCAATGTCCATCACACACATATGACCACAGACTCATTGCAAGAGCTACTTTGATTTTGTTACGTATTTCAGCTGTCGTATAACACAAAACTGTTTGAAAGAACTAAGTATATGGGACATTGAATGTGCACTTTGTTAATATCGGCTGTTACAAGAGTAAATGCAGTTTGTGTAATACATTTGTGGTTTACAGCAGTAGCTACAAGATTGTAGAAGAATTTAAAATATTTTGACTGGGGTTTGATACTGTGTAAACTTTTACACAAGTCATATGATTTTATTTCATGAGATTTTATTTTTATTCAGATTAAATTGTTTTAACATATTGATGTTTATTTTTGTGTAGTTTAATTAACTAGTGTTGGTTTATATCTTAATTAACTAATTATTTATTTTAACATTGAAAAGTACTAATGTTTATTCATTTATTTATTCCTCTATTTAAATTTGTATTATATATGTATAATTTGTATGTGCAGCACTGTGAACGTTTATTGATATGGTGCTATATAAAATAAATTTATAATTTATATATTATTATGAATCAAATGATTGTTTCCAGTTGCTTGCTGTGTTCCGGAACTCCACAATTGGCAGCAATGTGGTGGATGTGACCAATATCATCTTCACGTGAGTACTAAACATTGGTTTCACAAATCTGTTTTTTTTCATCAGAAATGGTTAAATATGTAGTCTTTCCTGCCCAGTCACTGATGTTGCATGCAATGATAATACTTATTATATTCATTGCATGGCTCTATCGATTCATTGTTTGCATGTAAATAATAACTATGTAAAGGTAATTAAAAACAGTAGAAAGAATAGTACATCGCAGGTTCTTTATTCGAATGCTGTTGAAATCAACCAGTAAGTTTGCCGAACAAGCAATGCTATTTGTCTGATATTGACAGCTTGAGAAAAACAATTTTAAAACAATTACTTAACATGTACCAAGAAACCCCTCATCCCCAAATAATGCTTTGTGACACTTGCCCATAGACACCCCCACCACCCTTAAGGGGTCAGCACACTGTCAGTTTTCCCATTGGCGATCATGTTAATGTTTTGTGTGATTATAAGAAAACGTGACCTGTAAAGTTTCTTAAACTTCTCACCTGCTGTTATTATCATCTCATGGACATGCTGGTCGAGTTTAGTCAAAATCTAATATCTCTAGCTCTTGCAAAATGCCTGTATGTATGACACCCGTCAATATTTACAAATGGATGCAGGCAGTAATCCGGCTAAAGTGTCAACTAGCCAAATTGCTGCCAGATACCCTTCCGCTTAGTAAAATCAGCTAAAAAGACACCATTTTACTGTCAACAGCTTCTACAATCACATCTAGAAATCTGACTACTCAAATGCACTTATGTCAGATCAAGTGAATATTGTAAAAAGTCATTTCTAAAAAATATACTGCACTTTTTTTCGTAACCAAGCAGGAAGTCTAACAGTGTCCTAACCCCTTAACGTGATGTATTATACGGATGACCCCTAACGTGCCATGTTGTGTCCCACAGCAAGGGCAGTGTAGTGGTGGACTTTGTTCTTCAACTGGACACTGTCACCTCCCTGGACGTGCTGCAACAGATACTTGTCAACAGTCTCAACACCAATGGTGGCAAACTTGGTACCAAAAGTGTCTCTGTCCTCAGTATCACTTTCTCTGGTAAGTACCCACTATTCATTTACATAGTTAATTGTTCTTCATTGGTATGATATGTGGTAGGAAAAAACAACCACGTTAGATTTTATTATTTATTGTTGGGGTGAAAAATAACAACATGACGATTCATAGAAATGTTCATATGTTCATGTATGAGTACAATTGTGTGTGTGCATGCATGCGTTGTGTGTCTATTATATACTGTTATCTGTATTTATAGCAATAGAGCACACTTTCAAACATTGGGAATATTACCTATTAATTAATTTATTGAGGGTCTTTTATAATTTAGTATTTATTTTAGTCTTATTATTTTTATTTTGTTTATGTTTACCAGTGTCATTTATCTGAGAAGTAAGGTTTACCTTTTTAAAAAGCTGTCATGAATAACATTTAATAGTGTTTATTATTATGTCTAATAATATCCTGTAGGAGAAACCTTTGTAATTGTTTTGTTTTTAATATTTCAGATGCACTATACGAGAGAAAAGGTAGGCACATGCTGGTATTCATATTTATTGTATTCACATTAACCATTACAGTAATAATTTTAATTGTAATAGAAGCTGATCTTAAAATTATACTTTGTGTCATCACTGACTTTTCATTAACTTTGTGCATATTTCCTCAGCTTCACTGGTCATAATTTAACCTTGATGGTCTGATAGTTTTTAATCATAAAAACCATGGTGTATAAGAAAAACGTTTGTACAATAATAACAATCACATTCCATCTTCTAATGCGCTAGCATTGCCAATACTAGCGCATTAGAAGATAGAATGTGATTGTTATTATTGTATTGGCAATGGTTCTGTAGACAGCACAGATGCTCACTATCTGTCAATTCTTGCAGCTGGACTGCCGCTGGTTGCCATAGTGATCGGGTCTCTGCTGGGGGCGATTGCAATCGCTGCTGGCACCGTGTGCATTGCCTACTGCTTCTGCACGAAGCGCCCACATGTTGGCTGCAGCGAGCACAGTAACAACGTAGATGAGAACCAGTCCCAGTGGAAGTACAGCATGCCCCTGGCGAAACAGGACCGCGTTTGGCAGCACCATGTGCAGGAAAACGGGGACCAGGGCATGTCCTGGAGGGGAGTAGTTCCTCCCCCCGGGATGGACCGGTCAGCCCCCTCAGCCGCGGGAAAGAACATCGTAAGTAGACATGTTCACTTTATCATTGTCATCACAAAACTCTGATGTGTAGAGAAATAAAATGTGAAGTCACAGTTGAATTGTTTCAGTGAAATGTATTAAAGATGCAGCTGTTCACAAATGTATTATTTTATTTAAAAAATATGAGGGTGGATATCCTTGAAGCATAATTCCAAGTACTAATTTTGTTCCTGGTCAAGCAATAGTTGACATGTATACAACTTATTATTTTGTACTTTAAGATAGTGCCAGAATTGTGCATTATTATTATTAGCTTGTATCATTATTGTATTATGTATTCATTCAGCAATAAGAACACAAATTATTATTCAGCAATTAACAATAACACATATTTATATATATAACTAATAGTTTGAATGTATAATGAACGAAAGAATTGTAACTTGCATGTTATGTCATATACTTCATGAACGTATGATCGTCATTTGACGTATTCGCCATGTAGTAATTAAACACATACTATATCGGGTAGGGCCTATTGTGGTCTCTTTCTGTATTCTCAAATCATCACTGACATTTCTGACACCAGGACTGGAAAGTTGTGCGTGGCTTCTCCCAGCACAGTATCAACGAGACTGCAGATGCTTGTGGCTTCTCCAACACCAATGGCAATGGTGCTGCAGCGGCAAATGACTCCTCTCGGAACAACGGTCATGGCACTCCACACTCTGCTCACTCTCAACAACGGGCAGTCTCCCATGGCGACATTGACCCCAGCGAATGGGTGGGTTCACCTTAACAGTCGGCACGTTTACTTAATGCTTCACACCTTGGACGTTCACTGTACTACTTTGTCTGAAAGATAGTCTAGAATAACGGTGGTTGAGTTGAAATCCCCAAATATTTTAAAACAAGTTTGTGCTGTTGATATTATGATGAATATAAAATACATTTTCGCCTTTGTCTTGTCATGATGTATAAACCAGGTTTTTTTTCAGGTCATGTTTTCATTTGGACCATCTAGTTAGTATTCTCTTATTAATTCATTGTTTGTTTTCAAAAGTAAAATATGAATGTCAGGGCTCGACACTAACGGTTGCCCTGGGGCAAGTAAAACATACTGCCAGGCAAGCTGGCGTAGACCACCATGTATTTGCCCAGACGGGGAGGTAGAATTTACGCGTAGACAAGCTAAGTCGGCATAGCACTTGGCTGATTAAACATAGGAGCGATACTGACGTTTTGATACTAATGGTTATTTATTCTGATACCTTAAAAACAGTAAATTAAAACGCCATCGCTCAGACAACGATGTAGATTTTTCATTATGTATAACGCCAATAAAAACACCAGGTGGCAAAGTCAGCACTTCAAGGTCGTTGTAATTGCCAGGGGCAGCCATGTCGTTTGCAGAAAATGAAAGCTGGATGGAATATCCGTTGAATGTCTATGTAAATGAACACAGACATTCAATGGACCAGAAACCAGGTTAGTTAAACCACTAGACAAATGGAACGTAGAAGCTGAAGCTAATGACAACGGAAAAAACGTTTCTTTCTAGACAGTGTGGCACGGGGGCAACAACATTAAAGAAACTGTTAAGAGTTGTTAGATAGAAGAGACAGCTCTTCCTACCTGTTATTAAACAGCAGCAAGACATTTTTATTTTATTTGTGTAAAATGCATGGATATAGTGTATTTATTTGTCTAAAAACACATGAAAATGGCATGTGTTTCAATTACTACCGATTTCAGGAGAAGTAAAAATTCTGGTTGGGCAAATAGAATGTCGGGGCCACTTGCCCACTGTCAAGTGGCCAGAAACCTTAGAGTCAAGCCTTGAATGTTGTTTTTATCTCACATAATTATAATTGCAGTTTAACACCTACCCTTGGAGCAAAAAACCAAGGCAACTATTATCAGCATTACAATGTTTTATAAGTCAAAAAAATTAGCATTATTCATATAAATATATATATAAGTTATTAGTCCCTAATAACTACTCCCTATAGCAGTCGTGACAACCAGTTTGCATGAGCAGCAGACTCTCTAAATATTATTTTCACTGCAATCCCAGTTTGTCTTTCATGATACAAGAGTGTTAGTTTAGCACATATTTATATGTTGTTAATAGGCCTACTGTTTATGTAGTCTACAATGGTTTTGTTTTAGAGTTGGGCACAGGTTGAGTGAGAAGAGTCACCAACAGATGCAAGGAACACTTGACCTATGATGGACTTATCACCTGCAAACGGACATGGACATTGGAAAGAGAAGATCACAGCACACGTTCACCTGTAGTTTAATTGAACATAAACTTTCACATAAACCTATTCAGTCACTATCTGTGTACAATTTCTGGAAACTATCTGCAGTCAATATTAAGGAAGTTGTATTTTTTTCTGCTCTGACATGTTCATTACGTTCAGAGATTCCAGATGAAAACTTAGTGGGAAAATAGGAAATTTAGATTATACGTAGCTAATTTTTTGATGCCAATGTAGAAAAATCAGTTGTTTTTAATTAATATTTTGATAATTTCAAATTTATTGATACATTTTTGTATTAAATAAATTTATCTGAACAAAAACTAATGGAGCATGTGCCTTCGTATTTTATTTTATCATATAACAAACTGCACCACTTATTAGAGTAAAGCATCTCGTATTAAGATAGTGAATAAGGTATTGTAATACACATCTAATTTATAGGTATGATCTTTCAAAATTACTATCGATGTTAAATTTGCAGTGATGCTAAATTGTATTATTAAATGTATTCCCTGCCTGCTACAAATTATTTGGTATTCAAATCAGTTTTGTGTGTAAATGACATATGCCACTTTTGCTGCACCATAATACTAATGTAATATTGGAAACTGCAGAGATGCCAGGTTGCTTGCTTATTTCTTGCTAATTTTGTCATATGCTTCCCCTTCTTTTTCGATTGATCTAATTGTTGAACCAATTCCATTTTCGATATATAAAACACGGTTATAGAGTGCATTTTGGGATGGGTTTTCACTCTACCATTTTGCCTCTCCGGCAGGAGAATCTCCTTACTACTAATTATTTTTAGCGTGGCACCTCTAAACATGTCCTAATGTTGTGCACAACTGTGTGAACTAACTATTGTTGCAGCTAGCACATCCAGGCTTGTTTTCACTTCTTGTTATGAGTCGGTTAACACACCAATGTCGCAACTCGGTTCCTGGATGATGGAGTTATAAATCACATTAACAGAAATAAACGAATATATTCAGAAACAAGTAACTTTTTAGTGTCTAATTCGTCTGCTTGTATAGACTTTTCTTGAATGATTCCTAGATTGTTATATTTGGTGGCAGCAAGTAGATGTGCTTTTGTGAAATGACGTACTTGTGATTATTTGCTGCTCGCTAGATGGCGATAAAGTAGTTTGTCCTCCACAAGAACCCAACTCACTGTCACCAATACACAAGTTTCTTCTCCTAAATAAATACCCCGCTCCCGTTCTGTGTATGGTTGCTTCTGTTGACCCGAGCTGGAATTTATAATTATTTGTGTGAATAGTCCCATTCATGAGTGTAATTACTCGTACAGTTTCATTCCACATGTATTTGTGTGACTATGTGATTAAAGCTTTGGTTTGCACCTCACACATGTATTGCGTCTTGACATACAGCGAGTATAACGCGTAATTTATGGAAATATACATTAACTAGCCCCCACATCAGAGATAGGCGGTGTAATTACTAGGAAGAAGTGCAGCTGATTCAGCTAGCTATGAGGATCCATACACTGCGTACAGTATTTGCCAGGGGTAGTGTAGTCAACTGCCACCCCTAGTTTGCGAGGGCGTGTGTTACTCATGCGTGTGGTCGTTCATAAGATGTATTTGTACCGGCTCGGTAAGGAACACATTCATTCACTGTAACATGATCGATTTAAATACACGGGTAGCTCACAGCTATTTGTGTGAACATTAATGACTCGACTATACTGATTAGTAATAGTAGATTCATCTCGGCTTCTTCTCAGTTGACCACGCGCCACAGACGTATTGATCTCAGAACTAAAGTAAGCCTATTTTGTTTATGGAATTTTGCCATTGTTTGTACTTTGGTTTCTTCTCGAATGTCTTGGTTTCTGACATGATCTATTAGTTTTGTCCCTTATCCATCTAAGCATTCTCATTCTCGCTACGTACAGTTGTTCGTAATTCTTTCTGACCTTCCAACATTCCGGTCCATGTACAACATGTACGTCATTGTTGGTTTGATGCCTGTCTTATATACTTTCAGCTTGATGGACACGTTTTTGTTTATCACATAGCACCCCTGTCAATTGTTTCCATTTCGACCAAGCTAACTCACTCGGTTGTTTATATCGCTAAACATTAGTGATCGTTAGCCTAATCCTCGTGAGAACTGGTACATTACGTTATGTTTGGAATGTGAATATTTATAAGCAGTCTTGTTTATAACTATGCATTGAAAGCTTACTTAACATTTTTACCAGTTACGAATAAGACGTATAATTAGCATCAAACATCAACGTCTAAATGTGAACAACTCTTGGACGTCGCTATTAAAAAGCACAAATAATGATTCATGGTCAGTGTTCTTTGTACAAAAATGGCATAATCGGTTTGATACCTTGTTCAGTTGCTGCGCCACTAACCAAATTGGTAATGAGCTTAGCGAGTTTGATCAGGTCAGGAAAGTGTTCCGTCGCCAGATGCGTGTAGTAACTATCTACAAGTGTCAACTATGTGACGTTAGCTTTGAGTGTCACAGAACTCCACTGTAGTTTGTAGAACTCCATCCGCAGAGCTTCCGGTTCATAGTCAAGTTCCACGTGAAACGGGTTGGAAAATAAGTTAACTCCTCATTGCGAGTCCTAAGTTCGGAAAGACACTCAACTTTGCGTTTCGTAGTTGTGTCTCCCACAGCAGCAACGTGATCTTGGAAGCGGTGTTGAACTGGCACAGCAGCAACGTGGTCTTGGAAGCGGTGTTGAACTGGCACAGCAGCGACGTGGTCTTGGAAGCGGTGTTGAACTGGCACAGCAGCGACGTGGTCTTGGAAGCGGTGTTGAACTGGCACAGCAGCGACGTGGTCTTGGAAGCGGTGTTGAACTGGCAAATCTAACTGATGTTCTTGCAAATCCATTTGGGGTCTGCAAATTCCGATACTTCTGTAGCCTCCTGCTCTGTGAACACCTCACAATCCAATAGCTCAGCTTTACGTGCAGCGCAGCATAGCACATCGACCCATCTTACGCTCTTTGCAATAGGGGAGGTTTTAATACTGCGCAGTCATCTCGGCAAGAAGGTATTGGAACTACCAGTAACATACTTTCCGTGGAAAAGGTCACACCTGGATATTTCCCGTGTCTGGAATACTGAGAAGAATTGAACGAAGGAGTCGTCAAAGACGAAAGACCAGTTTCTTGGCTTGCAAGGAGATAGTACGCTGGAAGAAAACTAAGTATTCTCACCTAGTAACGTTTTCACATAAGGCTAGTAGTGAATGCCCAATTCGCTCTGACAGTACTCTCACAGTCCTCGTCCCAATATATTGCTATGGAGAACTGACATTTCTACAAGGATTAACAATAAAACCAAGCAATAACATATAATGGATCTTGCTGATGACCTACGATGTGTTCTAGCTGTGACAAAGCCCTACATCGCAAAGCTTATCAAGACGATGCAAATTCAACCATACACAGATGCTGTCATCTGTAGAGTATTGCTTGTCACAGGTTTGGGGTTCCGTCATAGATTGGGAAGCCAAGGTATAGCTAATGTTATATTTAGTAATCAATATATCAGTAGTGTATCTAAAATAATGTTCTTTCAAAAATGTACTTTTCTCGAGTTTGGTATTTAAAAATGGAGGGATAATTACGGTTTTATTTGTTCGCTGAAGGGGTAACAGAACAAAAAGGTTAAAAACCGCTGGCCTAGACAAGACGCCCGTAGCGCTCACTTCGTGATCAGAACAACAGTTCTGGCAGCAGCTGATGAAGCGCCTGTAAGAGATTTACATTTACATTAACATACAAACAGTAGGGTGAACGAGATTGCCCAAATTTCGAAATCACAGTAGGTCTTGTGGGACTCAAACCCCGATCGACAGCCGTGCGCGACACCCGCGCAACTACCGCCCCGTTCCACTTCTATCAATCATTACACCTATTAAAAGCACGCAGCTCTAAATACCGAGAGTTGGTATTATTATTTAGTATTAATTATACATGTGCCATTGTTTTACCTCTGAATTACGAATCAACACATACATGCGACGAGTGAAAAAATGAGCCACCCTTTCATACACCATCCAGGGTCTGCAACGTCTCATGGAATCAGTCAGCATACACGCTGATGGTTTGGGGCTTGTAATCGGTGAAAGAAGACAACACCATGCTGACAGTGGAGCATCAACGACCCACATATGTTTTAATCAACCAGAACAAAATAGAAACTGTTGAAAACTTCACCTAACTTGGCAGTTCCATCAACAACTAAGGAATCATCGATCACGAACTAAACCGCAGAGTGGGGATAGCGTCAGCAGCCTTCATCCAACTGAGAAACAATTGAAACAACGAGAAATTTAGCGTATGATCTAAACTCCGTTTCTATAATTCAAATGTTCTACCAAACCTACTATATGGATACGAATCGTGGCAACTAAAACGTGTAAAGAAAACAAAATAGGCGCTTTCGACACTAAATTCCAGCGCAACATATTCGGCATTCGCTGGAGCGACCGTGTGGCGAATAAAGACGTTCGGACACGACCATGCAGGACAACCTCTGGCATCATCAACTATTTGCAGAAGACGTGTGAGCTAGGTCGGCCATGTCACGTGGCAGAGACGGAGAGGACGACTGAAAATGAACAGGCGCCAGACCGTTGATCGCGACCTACAGCTGGTCAACAAAAGATGGAGCGCCGTGGGATGCTAGCATAACACATATTTAAGTGGAGTGCTTTGACTGTCTCATGCGTCTGTTGACGCGGGAGCCGCTAATTTTAAGTATTTTTTTTCCAACTTACTCCAAGAACGACACCACCACCCCCGATCAGAAGATGCAGAATTATCGCATCGCTTCTCCGATGCTTCGGCTGGACTGGTGTCATCGGAAGACGGGGAGAGGGTGCTGTCGAAACATTGTCGCCGCCGCGTAGCTTCACCACCATATTGTAACCTGAACAATTACAAAGCTCTAAGGGGCACGTGCCCCCCAGTCCCCTGGATCCGCCTATGCATTGGTCTGAGGAAAGGAAGCCCACTTAGTCCACAACTGTTCACCATCGTGGCGGAGTTAATCCGCAGGAAGATCGGCATGTAATATAATGTTGTTAAAGCGATTCTTTGATAATTTTAATATCTTTGTTATGTACGCAATTATTAAGTAATCCTGTTAATATGATTATTTCATGTAACTTTCACTAGGTACATCTGGCTTTACATTTTTTAGTATAGTTTTAATGAAACGTTTAGATAACAGAAACTTATTAAAGCTGAGAAACATCCAATAATTAAACCATTTTGTTTGTACCATAAATGCAGCTGCTATTTCCATAAGCAGTATAAATACAACATTATACATCACATGAAGTAATGTACAGTTTTAAAATATTATAGGTAGTTATCTACTACCCTATGTACGTAGGGTTTAATTTTAGTTTTTTAAATGTAGATTTATAAAGAGCATAATAACATTATTGTCGACAAAATATTAAAATATATAGTATCATTGTAACAACCAGGGGGCATACCTCAGCTAGATACAGGTTTTATTTTGTACTGGGAGTGCAATTTATTCTGCCCATCAATTAGAGTAAAACATATTGAATTTATTTCTGTCGAACTCCCGTTTCGATGACAACAAATAAAATGGCTTTTGTATGTTGGAAATAAAGCTATAAAATTACAAAACTTTAAAAGTAACGCGGAACTAATGTGGCAGTACAAAGTCAGACACCTTCTTCACTACTGTGTCAGTTAACACATTGTCCAATTAATAGCACTGCTATGCAATGTGATACACAAAACTATCAGATGCACACATCCATTTGTAACACAAAGTGATGTACTTCCAAGTAGATATCGCACAGAACAGAATGGGGCAGAACAAAGTAATGCACCATCTTATGTCAGGTGACCTATTGTCCAATTAATGGCACTGTTGAGTAAAGCTCTTCAATTTCCTCTTTCCATCAGCTCGGCAATTTCCAAACTGTTGATGGTCAAAATGTTCCTGCAGATAAAAAAAAGTTGAATTTAGGAAACTGAGCCTAAATATGAGTTAACTTATTCAACACTGTGCAGATTAATTCAGTTTAGCTATTAGATTATGAGACTGATCAGCAAGTGCACAGCTGGCTAAATGGAAATGTGTGTACTGTATGTTGTCCTATATTCTTGCTCTAATAATGAATGTTGTATATATACATATGGGCCATTCTCGCGAACAATGTACAGTAACGGTAGAGTATATATATATATATATAAATAAATATATATATATTATAAACATGTCAAAAATAAATGTTTAATTTGTAAGTTTTTAGCGAGTACCATTAATATAAAATATGCTATTCACATGAGGCAGCACAGCTTGATATGATCTATTATTAGATTTTTTAATATATTCATGGATAAAACTTATGTATACTAGAGTGCAGATCTGCTAGTAGGGATGTCAACAGACGGTGCCGCTATTTCAGTCGGACGAGATTCCGTTAAGATTTTGCCGACTTTCAACTTGTTTCCACGTAACAACGCATTGGTCATAAATTGAGTTTCTATTGAATGAAATTATATTAATATCATTAGTATTTTTAGGATTATTGATTTCGCTGCAACTTGAAACGGTTATTACACAAGCGTGCTTTGAAGCTGCTACCCGACGGGTGATTTGCTTCGCGTTAAGGGGCACTCACTTCAACGAAAAAGGGCATTTGAGCTCGATATCTGACATATTAATGTGATGCATCCAATTAAAGGTAACACAATAAACTGTTTATATCTAGAACGACATTGTAGGGAGTTTAGTGTAACGTTGTGAAAGATTACAACGAAAACAATTCTTGTTTCGTTCCCGTACTTGTGAAAATGTTTACAAGTTTGATGTCGTTTTGCCAAAATAATCTATTATATTTCTACTCTTAAAATACGTAAAAAACCACCATTGTTGGTCCATGTGCCCCTAGCAGTGATAGTACAGCGGCTAAGGGACATGATTGTGCACTTTTTGACAAAAGCATGAAAATAAATTGGCACACGTGTAAATTATGATATATAGAATCATTTCAAAGCTAGGTACCCATCGCTATCGACATGGTACCTAGCCGCCATCTTGATTAAAAAATGGCCGCCAAGGAAATCCATTATCTACAGTCGTTATATAAGTTTCTAAGCAACATAACATCATGTTCTTGGTGTGTAACCCAACATTTCCAGGGTTAAGGAATCCATTTCTGTCATATTCAGTATCCAAGGATGACGGCCACATTGAAATTCAAGATGGCCGCCAAGGAAATCCATTATCCAGATATATCAGCTTCTAAGCAACATACAAACATGTTCTTTGTGTCTAAACCAATATTTTCAGGGTAAAGGAATTCATTTCTGCATATGCTATATCATCAGATGACGGCCGTATTGAAATTCAAGATGGCTGCCCTGCGTATGCGTTTTACGAACATAATTTTAGCGCCTCTTCTGGTTGAGGAATCCATTCCATATGTGATTCATATATGAATACGTATATATTCACGGGTATGTCAATTTTTGTTGACAGTTGTTTCTGAGCTATATTCTGAACAATAAAATAAATAGCAGTGCATATACTGGTGAAGACAAATGTGTCATTGGTTATGAATGGACAAAACAAATGGTTACATTTCATGTTCACGTCAGCGATATGGAAAACATATTCAACATCGTGTTGCAACACCTCTTGAAGTTTGCTGGCAACTTACGAATGGACTTTTTTGCAGAAACCACAACATGTGTTCTCAATAATAACACTAGGCCGATGTCAAAATCAAATCAATCACCTACAAAGAGTGACGGGTGTGCTGTAAGTTTAATAGAAGTCCATAATCCTGGGAGAGGTGGATGGTGACAGGGCCAGATATATCACAGGTATCTAGATTGAGTTGGAAGGTAGTGTTTAAACTGCCAATTAAAAACTCAACAAAGCATAAATGTACTACAGTCAGGCATACAAAACAAACTTTGCTAAATAAATATAATCTTTAGTGTCAACATTTAAACATTTGTGTAATCCAACAATCGCTGAAATTCGCGCATATATGCAGATTCCGAGTACAAACTTAGTTATGGACAAAACTATGTAATGCGTACGGCACATGAAAATATAATAGAGCAGATATGCGGACGAAACGACAGAAAAACGCCAATTATGACAAGGATCACAATCAGACTGACTGGCGTACCAAACATAGTACTTCTAATCATTGCAGATTGCTCCTTACACAAATGTGTGAGCAGTGCATGTAGGCAATGTGAATGATGCCCAGCAACAATGTATCATATACATTACATTCCAGTTGGCAACTGTCGGAAGAGTATATATTGTATCTAGTAGGTATTTTGTTGACATCATCAAGCAACCAATAAGAGAACGCAGAATATATAGCCGAACCACTCAGAAGTTGTTTCATTATTTGCTACAATGTACAAGGTTGTTCGTTTCCGGTGGATAGGTAATCATCAGCACCGAAGATCAGATAGTTGTGACCACAGTCCATAAAGCCACCACCAACCTGTAGTATCTTCAGCCATGAACACAAGAGGAGGCGGACAACGGCAGCATATTACTCTATGTAGCACAATGTATTCACCAAGGATTTCCCAAAGTGGACATCCGGTAGTGTTTACAGATGTGGTTATTCTGGCCGTAAGGCATTCACTGCTGTTGAAATAAATGAACGTTTTGCAATTGAAACCCACTTTTGTTCCATTGCAACCCATGCCATTGTCAACGACCTGTGATATCGGAAACATTAATGCTATGCTATGTCCTGAGTGGATGTGTGACATAGTCTCCAGTTTCCTTGGTCGATGGAAGAAGTTGGCATGGTTGGCATGAACTCTATTATCCGCTGTTACAGATGTCTTCCTCGCCCTGTCATCACAGTCGTTAGAAGTCGATTCGTGTACACTTAATGAGATACAGAGGTTAATCGCCGAATTTACATTAAGACTTTTGCATTTAGCAGAATGAAACAATGAAACAGCTGTTTGCCCAGGGATCTGGTACGACTTGGAATACCCTACCAACAAAACATGCATTGCACCAATATGTGAGAAGGGCTGTTTGTCAAATTGGTTATGTCATGTCACAAGCTCTTGTGCCAAATCTCCATCTGCCTGGTCTTGGACACTATGATTGGAACCCTCAATATGGAAACCATGCTGGACGTAAACTCCCAGAGGCACCGACGCAATGCTATCACCTAGTGCACTGTGGTTACAAATCTAAGAGTAGTCCAATTTAGAATATTATGTTTCATGTATATGTATGTTGTGAGGTATAGTATGGTTGAGAATATAACTGAGTAAAATTTTGCAACAGTCTGAAACGTTGTAATCGTGAAGACACGTACCATAACCCAGGTACGGATTCCTAAACCCAAAACACGTTGAGATCATGTTCCTATAACGTATATATGCATGGCAGCCATCTTTATATTCTGTGTGACTATCATTTGATGGGTGTAGTCTATTTATATTTATTTACACCTGTATTACCGGATTAAACAGAGAGAGTCTGTTTTGCGTTGCACGTAAGCTGAATTAAACCAACATATATGATTATTTGGATGTCGGCCATCTTGAATTTCAATATGTCTGTCATCCTGGGATACAACATGTGGAAGAAATGGATTAATTAACCCTGAATATGTTGGTATAGACACCGATATCATGTTTCTATGCTGTGTAGAAGCTGAGATATTCGGACAGATGATTTCCATGGCAGCCATCTTGAATTTCAAAGGGGATATAGCATATGGCAGAAATGGATTCCTTGACCCTGAATATGTTGGTTTAGACAAAAGGAACATGTTTTTATGTTGTTTATAAAAAGAGATATCTGGATTACGGATTTCCATGGCTGCCATCTTGAATTTCAATATGGCCGTCATCCTTGGATACTGCATATGACAGAAATGGATTCCTTAACCGTGGATATGTTGGTTTGGACACCAAGATCATGTTTCTTTATTGTTTAGAAGCTGATATACTTGCTTATTGGATTTCCGTGGCGGCCATTTAAAAAAAATCAAGATGGCGGCTAGGTACCATGTCGATAGCGTTGGGTAGCTAGATTTATATGATTTTACATATCATAAACTACATATGTGCCAATGTTCATGCTTTTGTCAAAAAGTGCACAATTCGTCAAATTTCTGGCTCTTAGCCGTTGTACTATGACGCGGGAACGAAATTCATATTGGGGGGCTAACGGAGCTTTAGCGCCACTGAAAATTTGTCGCCGATGTAACTTCAGCTTCTCCGCTGCTGTCTCGGTTGTGAACTCATGACATCCGAACAAACACGGGGGACAGTGCTGTTTACAAATTTTATTTTTACGCCGCCGCTGTAAATTTGCCTTAATTCTCCAGCTTCTCTCCGCTGTCTCCGCTGAAATGATGACATCCGATGGGGGGTTGCTTTAAAAATGTTTTCGCCACCACGCCGCGCCTACTATTATACTAGGGGGGTGGAGGCCAGAAAGGAATATGTCTACCCTCCAACTGCACACACCTTTCACAGTCGACAAAATACATAATACATATTAATCGTCTCATAAAATTTACAGTTCCACCCGCCATTGACGCTCGCCACAAAAACAAACATTCACGATCACATTTTTTATTTAATGGGGGCAGAACCATATATCTGCCCCCCAAATAAATTCCGGGGGGGGGGGCAGCTGCCGGTACGTTTGCAGTTTCGGCCCGCACCTCGAAAAAACCATGATAACGGTCACCTACAGTCACCAAACTTCACACCATATATCTACAACACCTATTCTACACATCTACACTCGTCACGTGATCAAACAATTAAATTTACCATCCTCGAACAGCGGTCTCACAGCGACATCGTCAGAAAGCTTGACCGAATGCGGCTCGTAGCGTCGTCATTCGCGCGAACCCGTTCATCCGACTTCTCGATCGTTTGCGACAGGGCAAGACCTCTCGAATTCGTAGCGGCCGGCGGTAAGCGTCAGTAGACCGGCTTCGTCTTTCAGTTGAACGTATTGAACTGACTTCGCAAACGTTTGCGACCGTGCGATCATCGAACGGACGCGACTCGAGAATGAGCCAGCTTGCAGCCACATTTGTCACCAGGGGCGACACTACCGTACCGGCACTACCATCCCACGCGAAAACGAGGCATGGCATGTTCGCGGTGTAAATGTTCGGAGAATGATTCGCACATGAATAGAATCTAATTTACAATGCCTACAAGGTGTGCGGTACCCGAGTGTTCTCATCGGGGAGGCCATCAGTTCCCAGCTGACAGAGCTTAGGAATAAGTGGGTGCATGCGATTCGACGTGCTGCTGACAAGAAGTGGTCGCGCTGGACTCCGAAGCCATACATGGTCGTATGCTATAGTCACTTTTCACCAAGCGATTACATACAAGACAACGAGACATTACACGGTAATTATTAATTTTATTGTATGTACAGAATCAAATAATGATACTAGTAACATTATTTATAATGACAACTTACAATAAATTTATAATACGTAGCAAGTCCAAGGACCACTCTCTCTTGGTCTGAGCTTGGTAAGTCATGACGTTACCCATTTTTCAATGATTTATTAGAATAGTTTCTTAGTAAAATTAGTCTCATATATAATCAGCCCTGGCCTATATGTACCCTATTGATACACAGACGTAACACTATTATTTGAATATAAATAATGATGACAATGTCTAATATATGGATATTGTTTATTATCAATACAACAGCAATGCCAGTGGCAGTGCCAGTGGTAGATAGTCATTGATGATACTGATGGGCAGGGATAGTCCCTGAAGTTGAAGAATCGGTTATGATTAATTGTGTAGATTTATTCTTGGAAAACTGACTAGATGGATGGATATCTTCTAAGTTATGTATATATATATATACATATATAATTATCTATATATAGAGAGAGGGAGTGAGAGAGAGCGAGAAAGAAAGAGAGGGGGGAGAGAGAGTGGGCGGATTTTTCTCATCTGATACAAAAGCATGGGGTCTGCTTTCAGGCACCCCACGCACACGTCGCACATTACAGAAAAATGCTGTGCCATCAGTATTTCAATGGGTACAAGAGCCATCCGACTGTGCGAAGAAATGGACAGCACGAGCAAAACTTCGCATGTCTGTAGAAGAACCAACATTCGATCCCAATCTGGATGTGCAGGAGATAGTGATTGACGACAACCCCATCACTGTCGACGAGGAAGCTGCCACACCCTGTTCTGTGCCAGTGGATGAAGCGAGTCAGACACCGCACTTCTCTAAGCTGTCCATCGAGGAACTGATGAGCAATATCCGAAGATGCTCCAGTATTATACTGGTCTGGATGACTACCGTCATTTCCAGTATGTATTCCAGAGCCTTGGTCGGGCAGCTCATTACCTGGAGTACCGTTGGAGAACGCCGCAGAAGATATCGGTTAAGAACCAGCTACTTCTAACACTGATCAAGCTGCGCCTCCACACACCAAACCAAGAACTTGCATTCTGGTTCCATAGTGGCATCCGTCGGTCACAAGTGGCCATGGTTCTGCGCCCTGAAAAGTCAGTTGGCACTGGAACAGCGCCCGTTGTGGCTGTGCAGGCCGATGCGGGAGTGACAGTCCCTGTCGCAGCGGTTGCACTTGAAAGCGGTGTCTGCAGGTGGAACTTGCTGGCCGTTTATGCGTCTCACTCTCCGTTCGTCTGACGCAAGTTGCAACTTCTTTTCCCCTCTGCGCAGGCTGCGATTCAGTTCCTGTCTCCAGCGGGAGCGATCCTGGGCAAGGTCTTCCCATCCGTCAATGTCCATGTCAAGGGCCTTCATGTCTCTTTTACAGACATCTTTGAATCGGAGTTGGGGGCGGCCCCGAGCTCTCTTGCCTGTTGCGAGCTCGCCATATAGTAGGTCCTTGGGGATCCTGCCGTCCTGCATCCTGCGGACGTGTCCCAGCCAGCGAAGGCGACGTTGTCGTAGCAGAGTATAGATGCTGGGTGTGGCAGCACATCGGAAGACCTCGTTATTTGTTATGCGGTCCGACCATTTGATGCCCAGAATCCGCCTCAGGCTGCGCATGTGGAAAGTGTTGAGCCTCCTTTCTTGCCTCGAGTACAGAGTCCATGACTCGCTGCCATATAAGAGGGCACTGAGGACACAGGCTCTGTAGACAGTCATCTTGGTGTTCAGGGTCAGTTTGGCGTTGTCCCAGACCCTCTTTGAGAACCTGGCAAGCGTTGATGTGGCTCGGCCAATCCGTCTGCTGATTTCGGAGTCCATGGAGAGGTTGTCGGTCATTGTTGAGCCGAGATATGTGAATTCCTTCACCACATCCAGCTGGTAGTTGTTTATGGTGGTGGCTGGCAGGCTTTCGGTGTCCTGGCTCATGATATTTGTCTTCTTTAGACTGATTGTCAGTCTGAAGTCCTCGCAGGCTTGGGAGAAGCAATCCATAAGATTTTGAAGATGTTGCTCCTCGTGAGCTGTGAAGGCAGCATCATCTGCGAACAGCATGTCTCTGATGAGAACCTCACGGATCTTGGTCTTTGCTTTCAATCTGGACAAGCTGTAAAGTTTGCCATCTGACCTAGTGTGGAGGTAGATTCCGTCAGTTTATGTTCTGAAGGCATGCTTTAGCATGACTACAAAATAGATGCCAAAGAGGGTGGGGGCAAGCACGACTCCGCTTGACTCCGTTTTTCACGTCGAATGGAGTTGATGATGACCCGTCGACCTGGACGACTCCTCCCATACCTCTGTGGAATGACTGAATCACGCTCAGAAGTTTTAGTGGACATCAATTCCTTGCGAGGACTTTGAAGAGGCCATCGCGGTTCACGAGGTCAAAGGCCTTTGTCAGGTCTATGAATGCCTCCACACACCAAACCAAGAACTTGCATTCTGGTTCAGTGTTTCAGAATTTACCATTGGAAACATTTTTGTCACCTGGATCAACTTTATGTTTTGTTCCTGGAAGGAACCAGACATTTGGCCAACTAAAGGACTGGTAAATGCATACATGCCAAGTGACTTCAAGCACCTGTATGCAAGCACCCGAGTAATTGTTGATGGTGTAGAAGTTCCCATAAAAAAGCCAGGAAAACCCACTGCACAGCAAGTGACATACTCCAGTTATAAAAACAGAAATACACTAAAAGCACTAATAGGCATCACACCACGAGGACTGACCTCTTGCATCACACCTGCATATGGAGGGTCTGCCAGTGATCGCATTCTTGTGGAGCGAGGAGACTTGCCACAGAAATGCGATCCTGGTGACTCTATCATGTCCGACAAAGGGTTCAATGTGCAGGAAATTTTTGCTCCATTCAACGTCCAAGTAAACTTACCAACATTTCTTAGGAAAAAAAATCAGCTCTCAACAAAAGCAATCATCAATGACAGGAAAATAGCATGCAAACGTGTGCATGTTGAACGTGTCATTGGCCTGGCAAAAACGTACAAAATCCTAACTTCACCCTTGAATGAAGTTGAAACAATCTTGGGTTCACGCATCATTTTTGTCTGCTTCATGTTGGGCAATCATCGAGCATGCATAGTTTCTAAAACTGCATAAAACCGAACATAAAGGTCAAACATATGGTTATAAGTATCTTTATTCTAACACAGCTACCTGACTGCCTAAATTTAATTTATATAATTTTCTGGTTTATGCCCATTTATGACATTATTTATATACATTTCACCATATTTTATGCAGCAAAACAAAAAAGTTACTATGAAATTAATAAGAACATTAATTTTGACTCTAGTAAGATTTTCTGATTCCACGTAAAGCATTTCAACCTGCAGTGTGTAATGTGTCCTGCACATTGAACCCTTTGTCAGACATCATGATTTACCATTGCAAATACAAATGCTTGTTCAGATACTCCTTCCGGTAGTGGTTGTGGAAGAATGTTTCTAATCTGGTTAACATGTCATTTACAAAGATGTCATCATATAGAACTTCAACAATGACTAGGTCTACCAGGGTGAAAATCATCAGATGACATTTGGTTTTGTTGGTAATGTGCATGTTTCCTTGCACTTGATACATGTAATCATGATTTCTATTTAAAACAAGTTTGCCATTTTTGGTAAGTCCCAAGTATGGCACTGTGACTGGCGTGATAGGCTTGTCCCTGGAGGCATAAGGGCATTTGATCTCTTTGATTGTTGTTGCATCTACAATGCCATCTGGAGAGCAGGCCAGATAAGGTCGCTTGGAACAAATGACCAGACCATTTGTTGTTACATCATTGCCTGTTTTCTCAGTGTAACCTTTTAGTGCTATACTCTCATATTTCCTGCCATGTTCAAGTGGTGCAGCTGATATGCTTTTTGCCTGTTGTAGACTGCGGGCAAATTTGTCTGCATCAGTTCTCTCGGTGATTTTGCAGATTCTGCCAAATCGTGAGGCAGTCATGCGTTTTGTGCGCTCTGTATGCCACAAGCCTACAACCGCCTGCCCTCTTGTGTTTTGTTCGATTTGTGTTGCCTGTTCTTGTGAAATGTTTGTGAGTGTGTCAACTTGTAAATAGTGTTCGGATGGTGTAAGTGTGCAGTAGTCGTGGTCATTGTTAAATGCATGCATGTTTGCAGGAGTGGTGGTGTGCATTAGAGCTGGGTTAACAGTTGATGAAGCTGCAAAATTTATAGTGGCATTGGTCACTCGTGTGTATGTTGTTTGGCTGTCCACTCGGTGATGATATTGCTGTTGTTCATGGACATGTCTAAGTGTTCTGCCTTGACAGGTGACCCGTTGTGCAGGCGGCGTGGCCTGTGGAAAGACTGCACAGTCTCTTTGCATGTCAGCTCTAGCTTCATTGCTTTACCCGATGCATTGTCTAACAATGGCAAGAAAGCAGCACGAATGTGTTTGCAGTGTGCATACGGGCCCATGCCAGCAGCACATTCATACTGTGTCTGCAGTATTTTGCCATGCTCGTCCAGGCTTAGGTCTATGGCGTACGTGGTAGTGCGACGCATCTTGGCACGGCACTGTGTCTTCAAGAATGTGGTCCCATCCGTCTTGCAGAACCGCATGAAATGTTCAGTGTACACTTGTTCACATGTGTAAAACAGTTACCCCTAGAACATAATGCATCAGCTGAAATGTAGAAACTTTTCAGTATTGAAACTACTAGACACAAGGTTACCTGCTAAAATAAATGGCAACACTAAACATTCATAATAATATTGAAGTTTCAATTAATGTCTTTAAATGTAAAGCACTATGTATGCAGCAACATGGACCATCAAGGATTTCACTGTCACATTTGTTACCAAAGTGTGTGTGTGTGTGTGTGTGTGTGTGTGTGTGTGTGTGTGTGTGTGTGTGTGTGTGTGTGTGTGTGTGTGTGTGTGTGTGTGTGTGTGTGTGTGTGTGTGTGTGTGTGTGTGTGTGTGTGTGCTCATGTCTTTGTGCAAATAAAGTATAGTACTTTATCAACAGTATATTACTATAGTTATTGTCTACAGATTTTACATGCTTTAAATAAACTGTTTCAACTACCTGTCATCATAAAGTTCTCTTGCGTTTCTGTTGAGGCTGGTTCCTAATGGATGGATGAACTGGTCGACTGTGCGAGATGATATGGGTGGGAGAATAGTGTTCCCTGTAACATCTCTCAGCTTCGTCTTTCAGTTGAACGTATTCAACTGACTTCGCAATCGTTTGCGACCGTGCGATCATTGAACGGACGCTACTCGAGAATTTGCGGCGTACGACGGCAATCGTCAATTGCCCGGCATGATCACTCGTGCGGCCGAGATACACCGTTCTAATTGTATTCTGAGCTCGGCGTGTTGACTTCAACAAACGTTCGTATATATTCAACAATGGTGATTTTATTTTTAGACGTTACCGAAAAATATGTAATTTCTTCAGAAATAACATTTGAACTTAAAAACATTTAAAAATAAATAATTTACTGTATTTAATTGGATCTGTAATCATTATGTACTGCATTATTAACACGCAATTTAGCAATGTAGCAAACTCTTGTGAAATGGTGGTTGGCTCTGAAAAGAACCGTTTTGTTGGGCTCTGAAAAGAGCCGTTTTCTTTCTTCTTCGGGTGCAGCTGTTGTCGTCGGCCTCGCCACTGTTAACCGATCGCGACCTCATCGCCAAAACTTGGAGGTGTCTATTTGTCGGCAGCCACTCGGAACCAGCGCAGTGAACCGTGAATGTAACTGTGTCAGACGTGCGAGCGTTTTTATTTGGGTTAAACTTCCAGAATGCTTCGTTTCGACAACAGACTCCTTGTTCAAGTTGAATCGCATGTTAACACAGCTGTCAAATTATAAACGGCAGCGATGCATTGATGCGACACAAACCGCAGGTTTTAGATTTCAACAAGGTTTTGTAATGAAGAAAATAATACAGCACTTTTAGTGTTATCAGCTTTCATGGTTCGCCGGTTTTCATGGTGCCCCTCCCGGCCCCGTACGTTGGCCTAGCGGTATCATTTAGAACGGAGCTAACGTGTCCCAAAATCAAATTCAAAAAGTCATATCCAGGGAAGTCGTGTAACTCCGCCCGTTGGACAAACATTTATTTTGGGTTTGGGAACGCGTTAGCTCTGTACGAAATGGTCGTTTTACTGCGCCCGTTGTATCACTGATAATTATAGCCACATCATCCTGCTCTCGCTGCAGTGTCACAGGACAGGATGTCCGCAATAATTTTATAACAGAAACGAAACCACGACAGTTATATTACAAGAAGCGGCGCAAGAGTAGGAGACGTTTAAGTAGAACGGACTCGGATAGGATGAGCATGGAGAAAATGTGATTGAGGTTTGGACACTAAAAAAACATAGAACCATCTAGAAAGAAATGAAGAAAACACTGAATTACAGAGTGATATGGAGAAGCGTCGTTTTAGCCATCTCGCATTGAATTAAGAAGACTAAGTAAGTAAGTGAGTGAGTAGGGTAGCACGTGACACGCACGCACTGGTGACAATCGCAGACTCCTCGTGTACCCGATTCACTTTTAATCAGATTCAACACCAGGTCAATGATCAGGTCTTTTTATGTTCAGTGCTGACATATACAATGAAGGGCTCGTAAATAACTCAAAATCAAGGATTGGCCAGTCTACGTTTCAGCTACACTTTGAAAACATGAAAGCGTAAAATGTGGTCATTAATTGGCAAATTCAACACTTCTTCTTCCTGCGTCACGATCGAAGTGAAACAAGCTGCATTCATGCATAATTTAACATTGATCGCCTAACATCGTCGGCATGCACTCGCAACAATAGGCCCTGCAGCTACGACATTCCTTACAGCTGTAGCTTTTATCGGAGATCAGGCCAGCGAGAAATAACGACGGGGTCGGCCCTACGCAGAAAAAAAAACACGACAGACAAATCGCCCAGGTGGCGTTACTCGGGCGATATCATCAAGGAGCTATTCCGACCTAGTTTCGCTCGTCTCTATACCCACGTACGTCTGATAAAGGCGCTAGATGTCATCACTCGGCTATTTGCATGGGCAACCTTCTCCCGCACGCCCAATCGAAGGCCTACGCACAACTAACAAAAATCGCGCATGTATACACGTACGCATGCATGGGCGCGCACGCACGTCAGAGCCCCAACGGGCGCAGTAAAACGACCATTTTGTACAGAGCTAACGCGTTCCCAAACCCAAAATAAATGTTTGTCCAACGGGCGGAGTTACACGACTTCCCTGGATATGACTTTTTGAATTTGATTTTGGGACACGTTAGCTCCGTTCTAAATGATACCGCTAGGCCAACGTACGGGGCCGGGAGGGGCTCCATGAAAACCGGCGAACCATGAAAGCTGATAACACTAAAAGTGCTGTATTATTTTCTTCATTACAAAACCTTGTTGAAATCTAAAACCTGCGGTTTGTGTCGCATCAATGCATCGCTGCCGTTTATAATTTGACAGCTGTGTTAACATGCGATTCAACTTGAACAAGGAGTCTGTTGTCGAAACGAAGCATTCTGGAAGTTTAACCCAAATAAAAACGCTCGCACATCTGACACAGTTACATTCACGGTTCACTGCGCTGGTTCCGAGTGGCTGCCGACAAATAGACACCTCCAAGTTTTGGCGATGAGGTCGCGATCGGTTAACAGTGGCGAGGCCGACGATCAAGGAAATAGACGTGCAACGAATCGCCGTGACAAAAACTTCTAGAATTGTGTCGACCAGCCTGAAGCGAGGTTAGTACAAAGTGATTGTAACCCACTATATGATCGAAGGAAGTAATTCGTCGTAGGAATAGGTAGTTGGCGCTTAAATAAGTCAGTCTGTTCAAGTGCAGTCAGCGGGCGTTTAAAAAGTAAAGCTGCCCTACCCTAGCTAGGCGCTTCCGTGCGTTGACTGGCACATATCATTTGTTTAACACTAAGCTTTCTTTCCTTATCTTCTATGCACAGAGTCTCTGTAACTTTATACAAACATATAATATTCTACATTAGTAAGTAATATGTATGGTAAGATTTGCACAAATTAACTGAATCAGGTATGAATACAATTATACTATTTTGTCTTCGGAGTTAAAATAACTAACATGACCAATGCCTGGACGGCGCCACACACACACACACACACACACACACGCGCGCAAACACACACACACGCGGAGACGCACGGACGCACGCACACAGACACAAGCGCAGAAGACGGTTTCCCAAAGCAGTCATACATGGCGTTTGTTTAGGACGTAATTTTGAAAAGTTTTTCACAACCCAAGCAGTGGCACGGAAAACATTTCATATTGGGGGGGGGGGCAACCGGAGCATCAACACCACTGAAAAAAATTGTTTCCCTCCCTTTTTATTTGTTATCCCTCCCTCCCTCCCTCCCTCCCTCCCTCCCTCCCTCCCTCCCTCCCTCCCTCCCTCCCTCCCTCTCTCTCTCTCCCTCTCTCCCTCCCTCTCTCCCTCGCTCTCTCCCTCCCTCCCCTCCCTCACTCCCTCCCTCACTCACTCCCTCACTCACTCCCTCTCCCTCGCTCCCTCTTTTATGGTCTTGACTGCTGAATCCAGTCTGCGGTCGTACCCAAATCCAGGAAGTTGCAGTTAGCGTCGCTTGCCTTTGTAACAGCTGCGTTTACAATATTGAAAACGAGGACCACAGACCCACAGTTTAACACTTATACCGCTACATTGCAAACAAACATGGACTAGAATGGACTCGCTCCACTAATAACTATGTCGTTGTTGAGAACTAATCGAAACGTGTGTAGTCGTTCAATAACGATCACCAATTAAGACACACTCAGTGCCATATCACAATGTAAGCTTCGTATCGTACCTTACCTAACCTAACGTATCTTATTGCATGCATGCCCCCCATTTTTTGAGTATGCCTCGATCAGCTTAACTTTTCTGGTTTCCAATGAGTCTCACGCCATTCAAACCTTCCTTGGAACTAATAAGTGGGTCGTACAGATCGTGCAGATACGGGCGGCTGCTCCTGTTAACCCTTTGTTGGACGTTGTTGCCTCGAGGCAACATACCAGTGTTGTGTTATACTTTTTGATTGGTCTATTGCCATATTTGAAGAAAAAATCAACGCAAAATCAGTTCTACCACATCAAGTTAATGTACAAACAGATTTATTTCATATATTTTGTCTCTATATGGTATGTTAGATACAGCATCATAACATAGGCGGTGAAGAATTCATCCAGTAAGGGTTATCGGAGAGAGAGGGTGTTGCATTGACTGGCCTAGCTCAACGGACCGTAACAACGGTTAAGGGTTAAGGGTTAAGGTCGCGGTGACCAGCTTTTGACGAATGCGTCATAAAATGTGGCACTTCCAAAACCGACGCGCCGCCTGTAAACAAGCCAAAACAGAATGATCGTAATACGTGATTTCGCTTCAAAATAATGCATAGGGTTCGGAAGCGATTGATTTGATTGTTTATTTAGGATAAACAATGTTAAAAATATGGTGTCCCATGGGTACAACACGTGCTAATTGACATATATACAAACGACTATTACATGAATACAATACAGGATACAACGTTTTATATTCACTCATCATCATATGTGCACCGTAATTGTGAACTGATAATATACAACGATAACAATATTAATACACAATAATATATTCCAATCAAGTAGATTCCTACAAGTGTTTATCGAACTACATTGGCTTGGGGGATAGGATTACCCCCCCTCATATTTAAGAAAGGGGTGTAGGTGTACACTTTAGGGTGAACATTGTTTGGTGGGGGGCTGGAGAGAGGATTAGCCCCCAATATTTAAGGAATGAAACGGAAGGGGTGTTATATACCTATTTCTAACCTCAGCTTTATTTCGAAAATACTAGAAAAGGTTGTAGCAAGTCATCTAAGGTCTCACATTAGCACAAATGTCTTAATTAATTTGTCACAATCAGCATATAGACAGTTTCATTCAACAGAGACCGCCCTCTTAAAGGTTCACAATGACATTAACTTGAACATTAATAATGGTAAAGTGACTGCACTTACCTTACTAGATCTCTCTGCCGCGTTTGACACAATTGATCACAGCATTCTCACTGAACGCTTATTAAAGTGGTACGGCATATCTGGCACAGCTCTAAGCTGGTTTTATTCATATCTAACTGATAGATACCAAAGTATAAAGATTGGGAACTGCTTTTCGACTGCACTGCCAATTTTATTTGGTGTTCCCCAGGGTTCTGTTCTTGGGCTTTTGCTTTTTACTCTTTACACCACGCCACTAAGCTCTGTTATACAAAGACATAACTTGGACCATCATCTTTACGCTGATGATTCTCAGATCTACATTTCGTTGGCTACCCCGGATAGCGTCTTTGCGATTCACTTATGAAAAGCTAACAGGCACTTTTAAGCCACGCCCAGCGCGCTCGTGATTGGTCGTTAGGGCAAGGAGCGTTTCACACATGTGTCACGCCCGTTTCATTTTGTTTTACGCGGGAGACGTCAAGGCGTGTTATATGTTCACAAGGGGCTATACGTACACATACTATTTTTACGAACAGATAGGGAGGGCTATACGTACACAAATAAAAAAATTGCAATTTGATGGACAGGTAAGCAGGGCTCTACGTCACGTATATTATTTAGCGCTCAATTTAGACTGATGCTGATTAGGACAGTCGCGAAATCCATTAATTGTAAATCTTATCATGCTGTTGTCTTAACACATTGTAAACACGAAGCAAATAGGTGCAATGTGGAACAGCAATTACCTTTGCACATTCTATGCCTATCTGTTCGTAAAATTAGTATGTGTCCGTATAGTCCCCGGATACAAATTGCTCCCTTAACCAACTTAGTGATTGTCTCCAAGATATCTTCCACTGGATGACTGACAGCAAGATGAAATTAAATGCAAACAAAACTGAATTGATCATTATTGGTACTCCAATGCAGCGTAGTAAACGTGATGGTGTTTTCCCTACGCGCATTTTTAATCAGCATATCACGCCAGCAACCTCGGTGCTGAATCTAGGAGTGATCTTTGATAGTAACTTCAATTTCCAACAACACATATCTCAAACGTGTCGCTGCTATTTTTTTAAATCATATTCGTGATCTTCGCCGTATTCGCCGGTATATATCAGTTTCTGTTGCTAAGGCTATTGCAACAGCGCTTGTTAGCAGCATACTTGACTATTGCAATTCCCTCCTTTATAATATCGTTAGCAAGGATAATACAAAACTTCAACGTGTTCAACATTGTCTTGCAAGGGTAGTTACAATATATCCTCATTTTTCTCGCTCTGTACCGCTTTTGAAGTCTTTGCATTGTCTTCCTGCACGATATCGTATACTATTTAAGATCTGTACCATTACATACCAGGCACTATCCAGTAAGCAACCATCTTATTTGCATTCACTGCTTACTCCTGTAAGAAAACCTATCCAGCTTCGATCATCTAGTTCTGACCTACTTTTTGTTCCTAGAGTCAACACTAACATTGGAACTAGGGCTTTTTATGTTGCTGCACCAACTCTTTGGAATATGCTCCCTCTTAGTTTTAGATCAGTTGAAAATATTAAAAAATTCCGTCGTCATTTAAAAACTTATCTTTACAACCTTGCTTACCCACCATAGCTCCCTAGCGCCTTGACCGATTTGTTGACAATTGGCATACTCTTATGGATTTTGAGATTGATGCGCCTCTGAGCTTGGTTTCCAAGCATTTAGTTGCAATAGAAGTTATCTTATTATTATAATTTTCTGATGGAATTTGATGTTTTTGGCGAGCCTGAAGATGAGTTTTTGGCGAGCATCGGAGAACTGGTGCAAATTGAAGTTTTTGGAGCCTCAATGAGTTGCAAATCGAGGTTTTGGTGAGCTTCCAAAATTATGAATGTCGTCCCGAAAAAATCTTCAACAGCATCCCCCCGTCTTCTGATGTCATGAACCGATAACGAAAGCGGAGGAGTGCTGAACTGAAGCTCCGAGCAGCCCCCTCAATATTAATTTCGTTGTCCTGGTCCGTCGGTTTTGAATAAAGGGAGAATATAGGACAACATCTCGGCGTCCACAATATACTGGACAAAATGGCCCCTGGGCAGCACTACCACATAAACCCTTCTCCCCGTACACACAAGCGCACATACACACGCACGCACGCGCGCACGAACGCACGCATGCTACTGCAGAGTCCGACCGGATTAACTACTAAATCTTTTGATATTCTGTGCGCACGCGTGGTTCCCACATTCAAGACACTGATTCGGCGAATTTCCTGCTAATAATGACCACCCCTTGACGCGCAGTAGAACAGACAACCTCGCAGTGAATAACATCTACAGGAGTAAATGAAAAGGGAAGCCACTGACTTATTGTCCAAACATTTTAACTATTATAAGTAGGTGGCTCTTATCAGATCGGTCTTTATATCGTGAACTACATAATTATATATATATATATACATTATATATAATGTACTTCTCGACTATCATCAGGTTTATGTTGATGATAAAAAGGCATCATCACGTGGAAGATAAAAGGTACTTTTCATGTTTAGGTATGCTGTCCAGAGTGGACAGTAGAGCCGTTCAGAGCGTATGCATCATTTACAAGTATCGTTTGTTTGAATGTGTTCTATAGAGCCGAGGAGGCGGGTCACTTGGCAATATGGATCCTCGACTGATCATCGTGTTCGTCTTCGCGGTGAATCTGGCAAGTGTCGCCACCAGCGGTAAGTAGATAGCAATGCAAGATTCAGGATAAGCTTGTGAGGCGACACCACTAATTGTGATTAATTAGAAAACGTCAGAAGACACGCAGGACGATGTATTATATCCCTGTAGGGGTCATGCCCCAGTTAGACTTCCTGTTTCGTTACAGGTGAAAAAGGCAGTGTATTTTTTTGAATTTATATATATATATATATAAAATTCACATTCGCTGACGCTGACATAAGCGTATTTGAGTAGGCAGAGTTCCAGGTGTGATTGTAGAAGCTGTTGACAGTGGAATGGTGTATTTTCAGCTGATTTTACTAAGCGGAAGGATATCTGGCAGCAATTTGTCTATTTGACCCTTTAGTTGGAGTACTGCCTGCATCCATTCGTAAATATTGACGGGTACCATATATACAGGCATTTTATGAGAGCTAGAAATACCAAATTTTGACTAAACTCGATCAGCATGTCAATGAAATGATGGTAACAGCAGGTAAGTAGTTTCATAATTTTGGTAGGTCACGTTTTCTTATAATCATATAAAACGCTAACATGGCAACCAATGAGAAAACTAACTGTAGACTGTCAGAGTAGACTGGAGCAGCGCGGCCCCTTAGGGTTCATCACCTATATAAAATAAAAACCGCTGAATGTCCCCAAAACATGTGCGAAACGATGCTGACAAACGCACGCATGCACGCACGCACGTACGCACGCACGCTCGCACTCCCACACACACACACCCATCGAATAACCATCCAGAAAGTATGGTCTCGACATGAAACAGATGTGTTTTTGAAATATTTTATGCGGTTTTTCTAATGTTTTGCCAGTAGTCAAACTGGTGGAACACATTTTATTTAACGATACAAGTCACGAACTTAATTGGTAACATTATAATATACACTATTACTGTTCAACTTGCAGCTCAGACAACGAAACCAGGGGAAAATAATTCGTGTTTTGCATACGTCGTGTTAAGACAAACTACCGTCTTCCCATACATATACATGGTCATATTATTAATGTATCGAATATATATAACACATGCTATATGATGTGTAAAACATAACACTTTTGGAAACTTTGCATGATAAAAATATACTAACCTGCATGCCATAATTCAGTTATGGTGAAATATTAAGAAACCCAATACTTGTGATGGGATATCAAAAGGAGACAGTCAGTTCATAGTTTTTCATTAATTAATTAAAATAATGTTCTTAAAACTGTAATAACTATGTTGAAGATATACTGCCCGCCAAGTTGTGTTTAGTAAATCCGTAACAACGTTAGCAATTTGAAGGTACGACCCCGGAGCATGTTCAAACAGTAAACAAAACATCCAGTGTCAAAACAAGCTTTATTGACAATACGGCCGAGTCGGGCTACATTCACTACAATACCCTTTGACGTTCAACGATGTCATATTTTCTCACGATCATCACAGAAGGCTTCCTGTTACAAATTACGACGCGGGGTAATTCCTGGTAGAGGAACTGACTTACCCCCTTTAAGAAACATAACATGTCCAAACACAGATTGCAATGTAGTTATTACATGTTAACTACAACTTAAATTTAACAATTGAAATATCTTAATATATTACTATGTGTATACATATATTATATTTTCAAACAATGATTTGTTAACAGAAGCGAAAAACGGAATGTAACGAACCACACTGCACCTGGTGTGCGTGTGGGGGGGGGGGGCGTTTTGCCTCATATGGTATGGGGCAAGACTGTTATTCGGGCATTCATTTTTTTTTCTTCACATGTAACTCATCTGGTTTGTATTCTGATTAAAGATAGCTTCCCCGTTGGTAACACACACACACGCACGCACGCACACACGCGCGCACGCACGCACAAACACAGACATATATTCTATATAATATGACCACACTGAAAACATATTAGCGTAGTTTCATGATGTGTAATCTGAACGTTTCCCCTGGGGGGTCGCGCTGCCCCAGGCTACGTGATTCACCGGCTGCCCTGCTGCTTACAGAAACTGATATGGCAGTCTTCTTCTGCGATATTTTTCTTCGTGTTATCATGAGTTGTCGTTCGAACAAAGGCTCGTTTGTGTGATATTGATTAGCCATGCATATACGGATCGACATGATGCCACTACGTCGAGTCGCATAATGTGTATATCGAACTTTGGGTAGTTTATTAGTCACCGCACAACTGCACCACCTTCAGGCTCACAGAAAACCTTAACTGCAGCCCCACCCCGACACCTGCAACTGTCGTTGAGGCTCGCCAAAAACCTGCAATCGCACCCCCCGAGGACTGTCATGACAGCTTATTTTTATTCGATTAATCCATGGTTGGGTTCGTAATCCAACATTTTCATTTTCCTGAATTCATTTCTAAAAGGGGTTCGCAAAAAGGGTATACGCGCGAACCATCTGCACCTCGTGGCTAAGAGCCTTATTTTTAATAATAATCGTGCAAAATTGGTAGCGTAACAACATTTTTGCGGAGATTTTGCCGGCGATTGTTAGTGTCGCGATGCTGAGAGAAATGTAACAGTCATGCCCTTCTCATTTACCTTTATAAACCAAAGAAACAACAAGTGCTTAGAATGGCGTAAGATTCGCTAGTCTCACGTCAATGTCTGTTGAGCAAATTAACATGTTATTGTATTTGTCATCATTCCTCATTCTCCACCGTCGGTTTTTCAAAGAACCGTGGGGATTCTGTCTTGCGATAAACGTTTCGTGAATCGTTTTTGTCCAACCGTACACGTAGCAAAACACGGCATATTATGTGATATGATTTTAACTAGAACCTTCTCAGTAAACCCTTAACCCTAGTAACAATCATCAGGCCCGTAGCGTGGTTGGTTTTGTGGGGGGGGGTGCGTTTTTTTTAGCTCTAGAAACCTTAAACCGTAACCCTTTGATGCCTCCAACTGCACCCCTTCAGCCTCCCAAAACCTCAACTGGTCTATTCAAGCGGAATTATTTTCCATCAAGTGGAATTCAAGTGGGTGCGTGCGGGCCTGGATATGTTGTTGTCGTGTCCGTTTCAATGAGTATGTAGGACACATCTGATAATTTTACTGGCAGTGAATAACCAGTCATGAAAACAGTGTTTATACACAGTTGTTTACATAGCACTTAAAGCGATTCTGTGTAAGCTAATATACATTCGAGATATACTGTACTGTGTCAAAACGTGATAATTTCCCATAAGTACTTTCTCTGCTATTTATGTCTTGCATGTTTATGCATAATTTGGGTTTATCTAAGCAAAAAGTTGCCACGTGGATGATTAATTATGCAGCCCGAGTAAAATGAATAGTCATGCACGCTCAGTGAACCACGCAAAGACCGTTGACGTCACACACACACACACACACACACACACACACACACACACACACACACACACACACACACACACACACACACACACACACACACACACACACACACACACACACACACACACACACACACACACACACACACACACAGACAACATGTCAGATTCCGAGGTGAGTTGATTCAAGCAATGGAATTGTAAATACGCAATTAGTAGACATATGTATATTGACAGCAATTATTATAAGTGTAGGAAGCGTAGGCATTGTTTATTTATCCCGCTTCCCAATGCCGTCAGCCGAGCAACGTTTCGATTAAGTAGAATTATAACGCCTGACGACGGCTGCAGTCGGTGTTGGCTGGGACTGGGTCAGTATCGAGAAACTACTACTAGACACGCCTCAAGGGTCTCGCTTTTCCAGATAGTAAAACTGCATTGCCCAGCATTTGACTTAACTTAGTGAAAACCAACTTATGTTAGTTCGAGTTATATGGAGTGCACTGTATATGACCAATGCATACAGGCAATTATGTTGAATTAAAAGTTGGCCATAGTAATGGTTTGGGATTTTAGTGTGACTGAATCAGCATAACAAGGTTCTCTTCCATTTAGCCAGCTGTAAACTTGGTGATAAGTCCCATAATCTGATATCTAAACTGAATTAATCTGTACAGTGTTGAATTAGTTCACTCATATTTAGGCTCAGTTTCCTAAATTCTACTTTGTTTATTTGCAAGAACATTGGAAATAGCCAAACTGTTGGAAAGAGGAAATTTAAGAGCTCTACTCAACAGTTCCATTAATTGGACAATGGATCACCTGATATAAGATGATGCCTGACTTTGTTCTGCCCCATTCTGTTCTCTGCGACATATACTGGGAAGTCGTACATCACTTCGTGTTTCAAATGGATGTGTGCATCTGATAACTTTGTATATCAAAATGCATGACAGTGCTATTAACTGGACAATGTGTTAACTGACACAGTAGTGAAGAAGATGTCTGACTTTGTTCTGCCACATTAGTTTCGTGTGGCTTCTGGTGGGAATATGTACATCACTACATGTTTCAAATGGATTTGTGAAATCGGTTCATTTGTGCATCCAAATGCACAACATCCCATCATTACGTTGCAAAATAGGAGTACATAATAACATTTATGCTTTCTTATGCTCATCATGTTTGGATTGTGTTCTACAGCATATTCTTCAAAATTTGTATTATATGAACTATACTGGTAGTGGTGTATAAAAAGGCGTCGACAAAGTTGCTATTACAATCATTTTGAAAATTCATAAAATATAAATGTTCCACAACATTCAAAATGTCTTAGGGATCTTCTTGAGTTAAATACACAAATTATGTCTGAAACAAGTGTTTTAAAATATGCGTTACTTTTAAAGTTGTATACTTTTATAACTTTATTTCCATCATACAATGGTCATTTTATTTGTCATCGAAACGGGTGTTCGACAGAAACAAATTCAATATCTTTTACTCTAAACGATGGGCAGAACAAATAATTATTGCACGCTCAGTACAAAATAAAACATGTTATTACACTGATGCAATATATTTAAATGTTTTGTCGACAATAATATTATTATGCTCTTTATATATATATATATATATACATTTTTCAAACTAAAATTAAACCTTATGTAGATAGGAAAGTACGTAATCACCAATGCTATTTTAATATTGTACATTACTTCACGTGATGTATAATGTTGTATTTATACTGCTTATGGAAATAGCAGATGGATTTATGGTGCAAACAAAATGGTTTCATTATTGAATGTTTCTCAGCTTCAATAAGTTTCTGTTATCTAAACGTTTCATTAAAACTAAACTTTAAAATGTATAGCCAGATGTACCTAGTGAAAAAGGAACATGATAGTACCATAGGTGAGATTTTGTATGTTTTTATATTCCAACAAACAAAAACAATGCCAATCATTCACTATGTAATCGGCGGCTTCGTGCGTGGAGAGATGTTTTTGTTTCCTCAATCCGTCTGTCATGAGCTGTCGCTATGTTCATTCTCCCTTTATTCCATTTATTTTCATTCTTTTCTTTGCTGAATCTGTGACATAAACAGCAGCTGGCCCACGTTTCCTTTTGCAAATTTTATCGGTCACGATTCATTCGCATGGCAGTGGCTAATCCAAATACACGTAATACATTATATTGATGACGTTTTTCTGACATCTCTTAACTCGGCGTAGCTAATCGAAGTCTTACGGACAGTCCCGAATATTCAGGAGCATGCCTTATACGGATCGTGAATATGGGGCCAAAGTGGAAACTGCGCGTACGCGCAGTTATTTTTTCGATATATTGTCAGGGTCATTAGTGATTAATAAAACATACCTGGTAACTGTAATGGAATAAAGGCATATAATTACTTGAAATAATCATATTAACAGGATAATTTAATAATTGTGTACATTACAAAGAAATTAAAATTCTTAAAGAATCGCTTTAAAGTCAAACCCCGGAGTCAAATTACTATGAAGTATTCTGACCCCGAGGTTAAAATAATATTTTATTCCCCGTGTGGTATTTGGACCTCCATTTATTATAAAATCCTGGGTCCCAATTCAGTCAATTTCTAATAAAATAGTCACGCACAACACTGGCTTGAAAACCAGGGGAGTTCGTGCGATTGGCTAGCAATAATTACCATAAGCTGCACAAAATGCATACTTGCAAAGATAATCATTTTCGGTGGGGGGGGGGGGATTTCGGACTAGCCCTATTTTTTCGAACCACGTCCAAAACGAATCCCCGGTCTTAATAAAAAGAAGGGTTATTGTACAAACCAATGCACTTATAGGAATCACCCAATGTTCTGCATTAAATATATTATGTCTTTGTGAATGGCATATACGATAATGAATTTTCTCGAGGAACTCATTGTTTAGTTATTACAAAAACGAAATGTTTGTCACTTGGGGCCGTTTTAGCCTTAGTAGTGGGACGAATGGCACCCCCATCTTGGGAAAAAACGACCCCAACAATATTGACTAAAAAACAAACGTCCCTTACCTTACCTAGTCTCTTCGCTCCCCCTGGAACATAAGGCGTCAACACATTTCCTCTTTTCTATGTTGCTGTCTGCTGAGATGAAGCTGCCAAGATACTTGAAGTCGTTCACCTCCTCTAGGACGTTCCCTCTCACAGTTGTCTTCCTTGCACTGCGGGTCTTTGTCTTCGTGAGTTTGGTCTTGGTTGGATGTATCTTGAGACCAACTGTTCTTGCTGTCCTGTCTTCATTAGTCCCCATACGAGTCCTCTTGGTTGATCACCGGTGGCCCTTCTCATGACCCAGTCGAAATGACGCATCCTGTTCTGTTCTGTGGCAGTCTCTGACAAGTACTTACATACATGAGCGTATAACAAAACACTTTATTATGACCGACTGGCAATGCCCACTGTTCTGGTCGCCAGGTGGTAGCACCACTCACAAACTACACCAATAGACAACTCATAACATCTCCCCCCAATTAGGATTAAAAATGAACGTAACCTGCATGCCACATATGTATCATCAAGACACAGTGTCATTCTTCTGTAACACGGCAGTGTCACTCTTCATTAACACAAAAATTTCACTCTTCTTTTAACACAAGAATGTCACTCTCCTTTAACACAAAATGTCACTCTCCTTTTAACACAAGAATGTCACTCTCCTTTAACACAGAAATGTCACTCTTCTTTCAACACAAGAATATCACTCTCCTTTAAAATAAAAAAATCACTTTTCTTTTAACACAAGAATGTCCCTCTTCTTTAACACCACACTGTGGCAACAGTGTCACTCTACAGTACTCTTCAATAAGTCGCACAGTTCTGATTATATACCTATTTGATCGATGCAGCACTGGACTGGTGGACGCTGGAGACTGGTCCAATGCCGCCTCGCCAGTAGGACTCTCGGCCGGGTTCGAAGACACAACCGTCGGTTGAGACTGAACTACCCCTTGTCACAGGAACAGTAGGCGGTAGTAGACGTACCCCATAGTGTCGGTTATAGTTGCGCCGATATGACAGTTTAGTGTCAAAATACTTCTGACGCACCAGGTCTGGGTTGGACCATCTTGGCCTGAGTGCAGATAATAGGGTTGGCAAGGTCGTACGGATATGACTGCCCGTCATCAGTTGTGCGGGACTGCATCCTGTGGCCTCGAGCACTGTGTCTCTGTCACATGTGTAAACCCTTACTGTTCTGCAAATGACTTGAACTCCGTAGACGAAAACTGGGGCGCGTTATCAGACACCAGCTCAGTTGGAATGCCAAATCGGGCGAAGATGTCCTTCAACTTCCCAATGCACGATGCAGATGTCGTGTTACTGAGGTGCAGTATCTCTGTCCACCTAAAATAATAGTCTACTACTACCACGTAATTCTTTCCTTGAGACAAACGGAGACTACGGCTACTCTCTGCCATGGTCCTGTGGGTAGAGGGGTTGTCATCAGTGGCTCCCTCTGTTGACCCGGTTTGTGGACTTGGCAGTGGTCGCAGGCACCCACTATGTGCTTGATGTCGCGCGCTATCCCTGGCCACCACACGGACACCCTGGCTCGTTCCAGGCACTTCGTTATTCCATGATGGCCTGTGTGCATCTTGTCCAGTATATCTGACTTCAAGGCTGTAGGGATGACGATTCGGTCGGTATATGTCAGAAGACCATTGCTGACAGAAAGGAGACTTCGGACGTTGAAGAGCTCTCTCAGACTTTCTGGTACATCCTTTTCATACTTTGGCCATCCAGTCAACGTGTGGATAATAGCTGACTGAAGAGTAGCATCGTCCCTCGTGGAGGATCGCAACTCGGCCATCTTCTGGGGTGACATTGACACCATATCCACGTGGAGTTCGACTTCTTCTGTGACTGATGATGATAATGTAGTGATTTTTATTGGGCTTCTCGACAGAACATCAGCAACAACAAAGTCCTTCCCTGGGGCATATTCCGCTTTGGCCTTGTATCGCATCATCCGCATTAGTAGTCGCTGACATCTTAAATGGTGTCCTGTCGAGGTCTTTGACGTTGATCAGAGGCACAAGTGGCTTGTGGTCTGTGAGCAGTGTAAATTCCTCTAGACCACAGATGAATCTGTCAAATTTCTTTGGATGCCCACACACTCGCTAAGCATTCTTTTTTTATTTGTGTGTACCACTGCTCGGCGGGGGTCAACATTCTCGAGCAGAACGCTACCGACGTCATCCTCCCTCCACCGTGATCTTGCATGAGCACCCCTCCGATGCCGTATGAACTGACCAAACCATGGCGTCTTTCAGTAGGTCGTTCAGAGGACGGGTGACGCTGTGTAGGTCTGGTATGTATGAACCTAGAAAGTGGACCATCCCCATGACTTGTCGCAACAGTGGCACTGTTGTTGGTGCTGGCATATCCAGAATGGCAGCGACCTATTCTGGATCTGCGATGATTCCTTCGGCGGTGAATCTGTGACCCAAGAACTTGAATTCAGTTTGTCTTGAGTTCAGCGCTGACGTGATACCAAATGGCAGCCGACGGAAGCAGTAGCGGCCAAATGGTGTGATGAATGTTTTCAGCTCTTGACTTCATGTGGTGGTATTTGATAGAAACCAATGGCGACGTCAACAGAGGTGAATACTGTTGCACCGGTCATTTTGAAGTGACGTTATCTATTGTCGGCAGGATAAAGGTTTCTTGCTTCACCTCTTGATTGGGCTTCTTTACATCAACGCAGATGCGGTCTTTTCCTGATTTCTTCATGACTGGGATCATCGGTGCACAACACGACGTTGGCTTTGTGATGGGCACAATAACCCCTGCTGCTTGCAGACGGTCCAGCTCCTCCTTCACCTTCGGGTTGTAGTGGTATCGGCATGCGCCTGCCTACGCTCAGTGCACACGATTCGTACTGATTCAGTCTTGATACACCCTATTTCGCCGAGTGTCTCCTCAAACTCGTCCACTTTGAGAATGAGGCCCATGCGACTGGCAACTTACAATGCCTTCTGAGTCGCAGTGACTCAGAAGGTTGTTTGTCCTTTGCACTGACAACGACAATACGGATGTGGAACGATTGTAATTTAGCGTCCGTTTGTGCTTACAAAATGTCCCTTGCCCTCAAGAGGTCCGCCTACTCCAAGCAGTGCTGTCGTGATCGGCTTCAGCTTCGGTCTCGGCCTCATGGCATTGTAAGTTTCTTCCGACATGATTGACGTATTTGCGCCTTAGTCAATTTTGAAATCGACCTTCTTGCCCAAGATTGGAAGTGTCACCCTTCAAGCTGGGTCAGAGTCTTCACACTGTACAGATCCTAAGAAGTAGTGCTCAGAAGATGAGTCTCGTGCACATGGTGGGACTGCTTTGACTTCCTGGACACGTTTTGTTCGACACACTGACGCAAATTGTCCCTTCTTTCCACAGTTCCTGCATTCTGCTCCAACTGCAGGGCACGCATCGTCTCTAGTCGATCCATGTTTGTATCCGCAATGTCTGCTCTTGTTGTCGGAGTTGGCTGTTTGTTTTCTTTGGTTGTGGCTCGAAGGCGACTTATCGTGACGCTGATTATGTTTTCTACCCAATCCAGCTGCATCCACAGCTGATGCATTTTGCGTTTTGCCTAACTCCCAATGCCTCGCGGTGTCAGCTGCCTTCTCGAGCGTCAAATCGTCTTGCTCTACCTGCAGTTTCTGTGATAGTTCTTTGTCTGACATCCCAGCAATCAGTCGGTCCCTTATGTTTTCACACTCATTCTCGCCAAAATTGCAATGTCTTGCCATGTTATGCAGAGTTCGTATATATAGCTCGACATACTCTCCCGGCAACTGACTACGCTGGTTGAACTTTGTCCTCTCATGTATTACATTTTTCGTTGGTACAAAATAGCTGTTGAATTTTGCCATCACTGCGTCATAGTCATTTCTGGGATTTACTCCGTCAACTTCTTGTCCGAATACACATGATTTGTAAATGCTATGTGCTTCTCGGCCCATCGCATAAACGAGCGAACTAACATGAACGATTCCTTCCTCCTTGTCGAGTTTTGTCGCTATTCGATATAGACCAAATATCTCTTTCCATTCCGGCCATTTTGTTGGGCAGGAAAAATCGAAATTTTCGGATGGGCTGAATTTTGGCATGTCTGTATAGGTGACAAGACAACGTGGTCGGGTTACGTTGACGTTTTTTTGGCGAATTTGACTTTGATATTTACACCACTAACAGCAGTCTCTGTTAACACGATGTCTGCGTGTTAGCCGTTAAGATCCCACCGCTGTTACCATATGTTCTGTTCTGTGACAGTCTCTGACAAGTACTTACAGACATGAGCGTGTAACAAAACACTTTATTATGACCGACCGGCAATGCCCACTGCTCTGGTCGCCAGGTGGTAGCACCACTCACAGACTACACCAATAAACAATTCATGACACATCCTTGCCTTACACTAGTCTTCACATGAAATCATTCACTCTGCTGTCCATCACGTCTCACACAACACTGGTTGTCAGCTTTCAGATCAGTTGATCACTTTTGGTGGGAAGTCGTATGCCTGTAATATCGTCCACATGGATGGATGGTGGATGTTGTCAGAGGCCTTTTCAAAGTCGATTTAGTTGATGTAGAGGGATGAATTCCACTCAAATGACTGTTCAACTGTAGTCCGAATCATAAAGAACTGGTCTGTGCACGATCTCCCACTTCTGAAGCCTGCCTGCTCTTCCCGAAGTCCTTTCTCAGTGCCTTTCTTGATTCGTTGTAGAAGTACTCTGCATACCATTTTGCCTGGTACAGACAGGAGATTTATGCCCCTCCAGTTGCCGTACTCTGTAAGGTCGCCTTTGTTGGGTAGTTTCATGATGACTCCCTTCTTCCATGCCTCTGGTACTCTTTCTTCTTGCCACATTTTGTTCAACAGTTCAACAGGTGCATTCGTACAAAGGCGGGGGTCTGCCTTCAGCATGTCAGCTGTGATTCTGTCCTCTCCTGGTGCTCTGTTTCCTTTGGTCTGTCTGATGACCTCTTCGATTTCCTATTGTGTGATATGTCCTTGTTTCATCTCCAGCTGTTGTCCTGTAGTATATATCTCTGCTGCTTCCTCTGGGTCATCCCTTTTATTAAAATTAATATCCCAGAATTTCTTTGCCCATCTGTTGAGCTGTTCATCTGGCACTTGTGTCGAATTCGGTAACCTTCGATTTCGCCATTATAACTTGAGTTTTGCCTAACTTTGACATCTCAGTGCGTTAGTTCCATAATTCAACATTATCCCAGGCTTTTAGTTTACGAATACTGCGTCTTAGCGCACTCTTGCGGCGCAGACTAGTGAAAACGGGGTCGCTATATGGGCTTCAAAAGTGCGCTAAGACATAATATTTTTGTAATATAAATATGCCTGGGATGATGTTGAATGATGGAACGAATGCACTATGGTATCATAGTGAGGCAAAACTCGAAATCGAGGTTGGTCCGGTTTCGACACAAGTGCCGTTCATATTCCGTGGTGATGATGTTTCCATTCTTGTCCTCGACAACTGTCGATTTGTTGGACTTGTTTCCTGCCAGGGTCTTTGTGATTTCATAGACGGTTCACGTGTCACCCCTCTCTGCTGCTGCTTGTGCTTCTCTTGCCGTTATGCTATCTGTATTCCTGTGTTATTGCATCCTTGTCTTCCGTCCTGCAGTCTAGCAGACGATGTTTGGTGGCTCATCTCGTCTCGATGAGCATCCAGGAGTGGTCCATAATCCATTATTTCCTCTGTTTTGTGCGATGTCCCAGAATGTCCTTGCTGACATCCAAGAAAACCTCCTGGATCTTCTGGCATTGATCATTGATGCCATCTACTGGCATGTCACATAGGATTTGGAACCTGTTAAGTAGATCTAGAGTGAACTGTTTTTTCACCTTGGGGTCATTCAATCTTTGGGAACTGAAAAGCTGCTCTATTGTTTTCGTTGGGGTTTTTCTAAGTTTTAGCTGCAGTTGGCATAAAATAAAGTGATAGTCACTGCCAGCATCTGCTCCTCTGATCACCTTGTCATCTTTCAAAGATAGCTTCTCCGTTTGGTTGATTGCGATGTGATATATTTGGTCGTATGTTCTGCCGTCAGGAGTGGTCCAGGTTAACTTGTGGATTGCCTTGTGTTGAAAGATGGTACCACTAATGACTAGTCCATTCTCTGAGAGAAAGTTTGCAAAGTGCTCTCCATTGTCATTTCTCTCACCTATACCATGTACTCCCATGCATGCTTCACATCTTTCGTTGTCTGCGCCCACATTGGCGTTCACATCTCGCATGATTATTAGGATGTCGTGTCGTAGTGTCTTGTCAATTTGCTCCTGCAGGCGGTTGTAAAATGCTTCCTTCATCTCCTCATCCGCTTGCTCAGTTGGTGTGTAACGCTGAACGATGGTAGTCTTAACAAATTTGGAATAAAACCTTGCTATGATGATACGTGAGTCGACTGGTTCCCATTCTATTAGACTTTTCTTGGCGAATTTATCCATAACGAGAGCCACTCCATCATTGTGTTGCCCATCAGTTCCACCAGAATAGCAGATAGTTTCTCATGAGGAAAACGCCATCTTGCCAAGGGTCGGTCCATCTCATCTCACTCAGTCCAAGTATATTGATGTTGTATCTATTCATTTCACTCATCACTTGTGCTGTTCGTCCTGTTTCATACGCCATTCGCACATTCCACGCTGCTACTCTCACTCATTGCTTGGATACTACCAGTGACTGTGTGAGAACAGAAACTTCCTTTCGGCTTTCATCCCTGCTCGTCATAAGCGGCATAGGCTAGTTGCCTCTGCCCTGACCGGTTGGCCATCCAAGACTTTTTGACCGTTTGAATTTGTTGACGTTTCTGTAGCAAGCTGTTTTTACCAGGTGGGTTGCTAGCCCAACGCATAACCCTCATCCTATCTCATCTTGAACTTGGGAACAGGCAATGTTGGAGTTAAACTATCAATCGTATGGTTAGTTAAAGGGATTCGTTGAGAATTTTTATCTCTTTGCAATGTTCGCAATTATTAGATAATCCTGTTAATATGATCATTTCATGTAATTCTATGCCTATTTCATTATAATTATGTTTTATTAATCACTAATGACCGTGACAAAATATCGAAAAAATAAGTCCGCGTATGCGGAGTTTCTACGTTGGGCCCACCTTTACGATTCGTATAAGGCATGCCCATGAATATTCGGGATTGTCAGTCAGACTTCGATTAGCTACGCCGAGTTAATAGATGCAAGAAATACGTCATCACCATGTGTGTATATGGATTAGCCATCACCATGATATAACGATAAAATTATCAAAATGAAACGTGGACCAGCTGCTGTTTATGTCACAGATTCAGCAAAAAAAGAACGAAAATATATGGGATAAACGAAGAATAAACATAGCGAAAGTGCATGACAGACGGATTGATTTAAAAGAAAAAACACCACCTCTCCATGCACGAAGCCGCCGATGGCGACGCCGATGTCATATTGAATGATTGGCATTGTTTTTGTTGGAATATAAAAACTATGATACTATCATGTTCCATTTTCACTAGGTACATCTGGCTATACATTTTGAAGTGAAGGTTTAATTAAACGTTTAGATAACTAAAACTTACTGAAGCCGAGAAACATTCAATAATGAAACCAGTTTATTTGCACCATAAATCCAGCTATTTCCGTAAGCAATATAAATACATCATACGGTATTGAAAAAGGATAGGTGGTTATGTACATATCTACATGTGGTTTAATTTTAGTTTGAAAAATGTAGATCTATAAAGAGCATAACATTAGTGTCGACAAATATATATATATATTGCATCAGTGTAAAAACGTGCTTTATTTTTTATACTGGGAGTGCAATAATTATGTGTTCATCATTTACAGTAAAAGATATTGAATTTATTTCTGTCGAACTCCCGTTTCGATAACAAATAAAATGTTCATTGTATAATGGAAATAAAGTTATAAAATTACAAAACTTTAAAGGTAACGCATATTTTAAAACACTGTTTTTAGTTATCATTCGTGTATTTAAATCAAGAAGATCCCTAAGACATTCTGAATGTTGTGGAACATTTATATTTTATGAATTTTCACAATTATTGTGAAAGCAACTTTGTTGACGCCTTTTTATACACTACTCCTTGTATAGTTCATTTAACACAAACTTGTTTCAACAATTGTGAAGAATATGCTATAGAACACAATCCAAACATGATGAGCATAAGAAAGCATACATTGTATTATGTACTTCTACTCTGCAACATGATGACGGGATGTTGTGCATTTGGATGCACAAATCGATCTATTGCGCAAATCCATTTGAAACATGTAGCGATGTACATATTCCCAACAGAAGCCACACGAAACTAATGTGGCAGAACAAAGTCAGACATCTTCTTCACTACTGTGTCAGTTAACACATCGTCCAATTAATAGCACTGCTATGCAATGTGATACACAAAGCTATCAGATGCACACATCTATTTGAAACACGAAGCAATGTACAACTTCCCAGTAGATGTCGCAGAGAACAGAATGGGGCAGAACAAAGTCAGGCACCATCTTATTTCAGGTGATCCATTGTCCAATTAATGGCACTGTTAAGTAGAGCTCTTCAATTTCCTCTTTCCATCAGTTCGGCTATTTCCAATGTTCCTGCAAATAAACAAAGTTGAATTTAGGAAACTGAGCCTAAATATGAGTTAACTAATTCAACACTGTACAAATTAATTCAGTTTAGGTATTGGATTATGGGACTTATCACCAAGTCTACAGCTGGCTAAATGGAAAAGAAATACAAGAGAATTTTGTTATGTTGATTCAGTCAGACTAAAATCCCAATCCATTACTTGTAATTGTACATGTGGGCCATTCTCGTGAAGACTGTATAGTAACTGTAAAGTAACATGTCAAAAATAAATGTTTAATTTGTTTTTAACGAGTACTATTATTATCAAATATGCTATTCACATGAAGCAGCGCGACTTGATCTGACCTATTATTAGATTAACAAATATATTCATGGATAAAAACTCGTGCATCGCAAAATTCCGTGGCAACATCGTATTGTGTACTTTTTAATAAACCTAAAATGTTTACATTGAATGATGACATGCCAGCCAGGTTTACTAACAATCTTAGCTGTAGCATTAAAACAGTCTGTCAAGGTACGAATCTCACATTTTTATGTTTTGGTTCAAATAACTGGGGAAACGGGGACTTTTCAAAAACGGCTGACTGGAATTTGGAAAGGCAAGACCCGGGCGTAGACACACATACCCAAATCCCCGATTTAGGCCAAACAAATTACATCCACGACCAGGTTAATCCTCTTGCTATGGTTGCATATACTGATATTTTAGTGTGCATTTTCGTTCACTGCATGTCAAATACTGGACAACGCAGTTTTACTAACTAGAAAGGCGAGACCCTTGCCTAGGGCTAGACTAGTTATTGTAGTAGAGGCTCGATAGATTCAGTGACAGTCCCAGCGGCAGCTGACAACGACTGATTTGTTGCTTAGATAACACCCAAATTATGGATAAACATGCAAGACATAAGTAGCAGAGAAAGTACTTATGGGAAATTAATACGTTTTGATACGGTACACCTCGAATGTATATTACCTTACAAAGAATCCCTTTAAGTGTGGTATAACAAATTAAAGGTTGGGAAGGGAACACCACCACCGCCCCACTGTGTTTCATTCTTTTAGTCAGCAAATGGTGGATATTTACAACTAAAGATAGTGTATGCAAGTGCCACGAACTCCCGCTCGGCTGATCTGCTCCACATTTCCTTGGGTCTCCCTACGTTATTTTGCTACCAGGAGTCCAAGGCATGGTCAGTCTTGGATTGATGTCGGTAGCATTCTGCAAACGTGTGCGATCCATCTCCATTTGCGGCGTTTAGCCTCGAAAGGGATATGGGCTGCATACGTTTCCTTTCATAGAATTCCGTATTGAAGATTTTGTTTGGCCAGTAGCACAGACGGATCCAGGGGGAATGGGGGCACGTGCACTACGTTCACGCTATGACTACGTGCACGTTATGACTGCGCTAGAATAGCATACCCCTAGACCTTTTAATGTACTCCCGTATGGTACCCCTTCTGAACGTCGCCGCGAAAAATGTTCAATTATAGCACACCCCTCCCCCTTGTTCCGATGCCATCAGCCTCGAGACAGCGGAGAAGTTGAAATTACGGTGGCGGATGATCCGACAGCGGAGTCGTGCTGATGCTTCGGTTCAGACCACCCAACAATATGAATTTGGTTCAGCCGCCAGTGGAGGTTTTTTGGCGAGCTCCAAGGGGTGCAACTGGAGGTATTTTTGCCCCCCCCCCCCCCCAGACTACCCTCTCTGGATCCGCCCCCTGAGTAGATTCGCATGAGGCATTTGTTTTAAAAGGAGACACATCACGACAAAATGTTCGAGACAGGATCAAGACGCGGTCAAATTGCATCAAAAACGCGTCTATGCCGCTTTTCAATCTGTATACGATTACATCGTGACAATCGGCGGACTGTGCGGGACTCGCATACGGGCCAGCCCGCCACGTCATCATGCTGGTCGTCTCCATAATTATGTTTCGTAGCGCTTCTCGATTCACCAATTGTCCTCCAAAGTTTGTGACATTGAGTGACAACGATTCACATACTTGAGAGCACCAACTAAAAATATTCAAAGAACCATGTTGATTAAATACAAAAAAACGCATTGATACACCGATGAACAGATGTATGGGATAGCCTCACCCAGTCTGTGGTTGAGATTGCATCGGTGCAGTCTTTTGAGAGGAAATTAGATTATAAGTGTGGGAAAATCACCTAATAAAATTATCCCAATTAAAGTATACTATACAGTAAGAGTATTACAACGTAGCGTTGTCTTTTTTCCAAAGTTTATGACCCCCTTGGTGACGGAGGCATGATTTATAAACATGCTTTAAAAAATATTGTTCGTTTATAATGCATTCCAGTTGTAATATTTTGCAAACATACATGAATTTAAAAACGTGCACATAGTGTACATGTGTGGATGGATATTGTTTTGTATAGATATGAACGGATTGCACTCTGTTCGGCAAGAGTTGAAAGTTGACGATGGGCGATACTATGGTGTCGGCGGCAATAAAACGCTGTTCACAGTGCTCGATTAAAGCTTATAAACAATGTCAACGACAGGAAGGAGTACGCAAGGCACAAGGGTATTGATTAGACTGTGCTCATTGTCCAGTCATCAATGTAAGATGCCATTTAAATAACTCGGGCCATTGTTCTGTTTGTTGTCCGCGCGGCCGTCGTCTGTGTTCGGGCGAAGACTGGAGCAAATCAGAGCACTATTTCAGTATTTGGACACCAAAATGCGCTAAGCGTAAGAGTAAGATGAAATATTTTATAGCGTAAATATGCCTGGGATGATGTAGAATGATTCAATTATCGCTTCAGCGTGTCAAATCTAGGCAAAACTATAGTTAATAACGGCAACATCGAGGTTGGTCCGGATTCTACACAAGTGCCCCTACATTTTCTCAGATTTTTCAGACACATTTTTGTATGCGTCGTTTGGGCACATGCGGCAAAAAATATGCGGCATTCCAGCGTACAACGCTGTAAATGTGTGTAAGACGTGTCGCAGCCTGAAGATTATTCTGATGAAACATAATACAATTTTGAGTGCTGGGAAAATAGCTACGGTATTTCTATGTTTTATTTGTTAATTCTCAATATTTAAAATTATTACAGTTCAACAACTTATACAGCAACATCTACTTTTTAATTTGATATAGCACCTCCATATGAATTTATTGAAGACATATTGTGCTGTTTGCAACATTGAAAAATAATTACATTTTTTGTTTCATTTTATTAGTATTTTTAATAATAAAATCAATCAAAAAGTGTCATAAATATCTTTCGTAACATAACTCTATAGCTTGAATGGTAACCCGTATTTTTCTTAATTGACATATGTGACCAAATCTATAGCGCGCCGTGGTGAAGTTTCAACAACGTATGCGTGTTAGAACTAAATCTCTGCAGTTCAGAGCCTAAAGCAATTAGTTGTATCATGTCAACACAAGCTTGGTTGACTGCTGTATTTGTCATGAAAACAAATTAATCGCAAGTAATATTTGCTTTAAACAATTTATATATTATTTATAAAGTTGTCATTATCATAAATATGATCAGTTGTTAAGAGGTAAAGGTTCCACAGTTGTAATTGTTACTACCAAATTATTACTATTTCCAGGTGTGACGTGCACTGATGTTAGCTGCTTGAACGGCGGCACCTGTGAAGACACACAGACTGGCTACAAGTGTCACTGTGCATTCGGCTTCACTGGAGCGATGTGTGAAACTGGTGGGTCATGGTGTTTGTCCTTCTGTTGAACGACTGACTTAGCATAGTAGTCCAGTTGTACAGTGGTGTCTCTTGTTGAAGTGCACTGGTGTTCACATAATTTCGCTGACTTTCAAAACCTGGATAATATGATATAACACTTCTTGAATTTTCAATTATTTTGTTCATTTGACATATCATTTAATACCTAACAATAGACATCAATTGAATTGCATGCATGTGAATAACATTCATGCCGTAATTGCAATGTGGCTACAACTTTCCACAGATGTTGAGCAATTGTTTTCAAATGAATAGGTCTACAAGGTATAATTTTTTAAAACGTTGAACTGTTATTCAAATCAGATGTAACGGTAGTGTTATATAAGAATTGTTTATATATTTTTAAACTAAACTTCATAACTTAACAATAACTTATTATAACAATTAACTCATTGATTTCAACTTTTTTACTCGACTGTGATAATTTGAAATGAATGGAAAAAAAATTGCTTTGTGGTACTGTGTCATGTGTCAATTTGTATGTATTCTACAGACAATACTTATTTAGAGAGTTGTCGTTTTAGAAACTGAGAAATGTGCAGCTACAACTTGTGCAAATGGTGGAACATGCAATGATACTTCAACTGGTGTGTCATGTGCGTGTCGACCCGGATTTATGGCACCTTATTGCAAGAGCGGTAAGTGCCTGTTTTTGAGATTCAGAATCTAGTGACAAATGTAAATGATGATGGCCATAAACAATATTTGGTGATGCACTTGTTATAATTATAATATATGTGTGTGTTACATAGTATATTTTGTTTGTGAATGAAGTAATTGGGTGAACGACATGGCTCTGAAATGTTTGCTGTAGGCGGCTGTGTCAGTTATTGTTATGTGCATGTTTACATTAATGTACATACACTTTTTTGGAGGATTATAAAATAATTAGTTCCACTAGAACAGTTGTAACTTACTACTTACTAGTCCAGCTGGCTATAAATTAATGTTAGATTTAAGACCTGTATGCCGACCGGCTGAGTAACAACATTACATATCACGATAGTGTCTTCATCTATACAGGTTGTCATGCCAATTGATGTTTTTAAACAATATACTCGTAAAGTATGTACATTTTATTTTGTGAAGCCTTCTAGCTTTGCCATTTGCATTCCCATGAAAACAGTTTGCCCAAAATATACTGTGTTAAAATGCATTGTCTATTCTCTGTTAACAGCAGTACCGTGTAGTAACGTGATTGTGTTGACTGGACAAGATGGAGAGTTTGGCAATACAACTGGCTCCAATTACACCAACAAGGAAATATGTCAGTGGAAGATCCAAGTAGATGGTGACAAGGTGGGAATCAGTAATAGTTATGATACCAGTCTTTTCTGGTGATATGCAACAATAAATCAATTTCTCATCATTCTTCCCGTTGAAGTCTTCTGTCTTACTTACAGTTTCTGGTGCAATCAAATTCAATATAGCTTTGTATACTCACATATACCTGTGCCAGTACCTGTCTAATTAATATTAGACAATTAATATAATGAATAATTAATATTATACACTGGCACAAGTGTATGTGAGTATACAAAGCTATCTTGAATTCGATTGCACCAGAGACTGTAAGCTGACAAAAGTGGAATTTAAGCTGACCTTTCAAAAGCAACGACAGTTATTGCAGTTCATCTCATAGGGCCCCCTCAAAACAAACGCTACCATTCTGTAGTAACTATATGAATATTTCATGAACGTATGCTGTTACAATTTTTTACCATCTGTACTATTAGGGATATGGTCTATAAGACTATTGTTCAGTTTCGTTTATTAAGATATGTTAATTTGAAATAATGCACAATAGTGTATAATCTATAAGCAATTATGGATATATTTGTTTCCACTATAAATGTCTTACATAGAATCAGTAAAAAACTGGTTGACATGGACTTGAAGATACTGATAATCATGAATTTGGATGCACTTATGGATGATATCGTTCATGGCTCGAAGATTAAATTGTAATAGCAAGACCAAAACTGACATTGGAGCGGTATTTGAAGCTTCCAATGTTGCGATCCGTCTACTGCGGATCTTTATTATGCACTGATGTCATGCGACGTGGCTCATATTTTGGCGGAATACGACACGACAACAGAAACAAATCTCAGGATAAAAACAAAGTGACAGACACCGATATTGACGCAGACAGCTAGGTGGGTTATGAACCTAAGTGAAAGACAGATGTGACGATGAACAATCTATCCTTAGTAAAGATCTAAACTTCCCAATTACCTTGGCCATTCTCCCGGTCCAAGAAATCATAGCCGGTACAGAGGCAGTCACTAAACAAATGACATACACTGACGCAGAAGAACTCCGATGTGAGGTTGTCCGCACCATCAAACGAATAAAACTCCGCAAATTGAACATCACCAAAGGGGAGAGGGCGGCTCTGCAGGAACTGAAAACAGACAGATCCATCATCGTACTCCCCGCGGACAAAGGCAGACGTACTGTAATGATGAACACCACCGATTACAGAAAGAAAATGGCAGCCATAATGGATAATACGAACATGTATCCCAGACTAAATAAAGACCCCAGTCACAAATATAGGAACAAACTTGTTAATAACTGTTAATTATTCGAGCAGATAAATGACACATGTCAAATCGTTGTGCTGTTTAGTTCCAGTGAGTCAGTCCCAAGTGCCACTAGCTCGTAGGCTAGATGGCTGCATTAGTGGACGCATATCATGTTTCAGGTCTACACTAACGGTATCTCGTAACACCCCCCTCTCTTTAGAAAGTTCGACAGTCATTAGGGGTTGTCACTACAGGCTACATTCTATAGTCCTTCATCCAGATGGGCGGTTGTCGTGTCCTCATCGGCCTGTTCTGAATTCCTGATGTCGCAGTGGGAATGTCCGGTTCCCTTGGATCAGTAGTAGGTGAGCGGTAGAACCACCTAACAGACCGATTTAAATGCCCCCCCCCCCCCTACACACACCCAAATGTTATATCATTGGAAAGCCCTGCATCTCCCCGTCATAACTGGGCCTGTCGTATAGTTGCCAAGTGGTGCAGTAAGCGTGAATCCAAGGTCAAACAAGGTCACCATCAAACGATCAATTTTAGAAATTGGGCGCTTCTTAATATTGCAATGGCTATCTAGCTACTGTATTTAAATAGAAAATGGCCAAGTCATACATTGTTGGAAAGCGTATTGCCGCATCTTCAAGATAATGTACGATATGATGCTGTATCCAGGATTGATAAGAGTGACGACAAGGTCAAACAAAGTCACCAATCAAATGACGAACATTCGAACAAATCATACACTGTATGAAAGGACAATTTCTCCCCGTCAAAATGCGGTGTGACATGGCTCTGTGAGGTGAAGCAGTTTGTGTGGAGCGGCGTTCAAATAGGGTCACCGTCATTTGATGAATGTTAGAAATTGCGCCATCCCGCAAGCTTTACAAAATCTTAATGGTTGTGGAGCTACGTTACCTAATTACTGATGACCATTTCATATACCGTTGGGAAGCTTACTGTCTTCCCGTTACAATGAGGTATAATGTATAGCTATTAAATGGAGCATTATGTGTGTAGTGAATGTCAAACAAGGTCACTATCAAATGGTGACTGTTCAAAACTGCACCATTTCACAATCGCTGTAGGTCTTGGTTTATAATGGTTGCGCATCTATTTGCCTACGTGCATAATTTTCATATACCTTTGTAAACCTTATTGTATCTTCGTTAAAATGAGGTATGACACGGAGCAATCAACTGGCGCTATAAGTGTGGAGCGAAGGTTGAACAAGGTCACCGTCAAATGATGAATTTTCGAAATTGTGCTATTCTGGAAATGTTAAGACAAATTGTTCTAACAATTATTTTGAAGTGAAACGATGAAAAGTATAATTATTTAAGTTTTAGAATATCAATGCATATATATATACAATTTTTCGCCATATGTTCTGGAAATGTTAAGACAAATTGTTCTAACAATTACTTTGAAGTGAAACGATGAAAAGTATAATTATTTAAGTTTTAGAATATCAATGCATATATATATACAAATGTTCGCCATATGTTTTTCAAAATTGCACATTTTACGTAGCATAATAAATACGAGCTAATCCACACAAACCAGAAACACCAAATGACACTGATTCTCAAAAATCAATATCACGTATACCTAGTGTGGCAGCGAGAAAGAGCACTGGTTCCAAAGACAAACAACAAGTTGCATAAAATTGAAACATTTGAACGGGCAAACAACCCGAAGAAGGCTGCATGTTAAAGAGGATACGAAGAAATTATACGCACAAAATTGGAGGAGGACTTGATAGCTAAGGATGCCATGTACCACTCAACATGTCTTTCATCCTACCTGAGTAAAACAAATCTTAAAGCAAAGGCACCGTCGTCCACAGTTACAACACAGTGTCCTAATGACACTGCATTGTACAGTTTGATTCAATAGATAGTTTCATTGGGATCTGGAGCGATATGGGCTCAGAGAAAACAGTCATCAGAGATGCAAAGGGAAGTACTGACTGACTAGAAAGAAGCCAGCACTCACCAGGTGGACATTGACGAGGCACATCATGAGTGAATATGGTAAAGCAATACGAGAAAGGAGTGGTTTGTCCACAAGTACTGAAGACAAGGATCACAAAGAAGTACTGGCATCCACACTGAAGAGGGATGACGAGCATGTGAGAGCTCTAACCAAGCATGCTGTTAACAACATGACCAATCCGTTCGAGCTTGAATTTCACCCAGATGCACTCATCAACTTATCTGCGGGTTTGCATGCAACATTGCATGTGCAAAATTCGCTCCTCAACATCGTAGGTGCTGGGGAGGAGAAGCTGGAGAGAGTTGTGCATGGCGCACTTGAATCAAGCGAAACGTGCAGCTTCTACAGCCCCATCAACAAGTCAGGCCTGATAACATTTGCTGACATGGCGAAAAAGACCAAGTTGATGTGGCAAGGGAGGCGTTGTAACTTCAGCTATTAGTCCAGAGATTGTGTTCCGCAGAGCCCTGCCGTTGGCAAGATGCAGATATGATGTTTCTATGGCCACCGTTCTCGGCCACCCGATAGGGCCAGTGCCAATGGCCATTTTTCATGCTGATGGTATACTGCGGAAAACTAACGAAGCGGAACTGGGCCATCAACTAAAAGCTCAAGGTGAGAGAGTATTTGAACTACCACAAAGCACCACTGCAACCACAGTGTATATTATGGATGCCATGGCCGTCATTCAAATGATGGCGAAGGACCAATTCAATTTATTTGATGCATTAGCGGTAGCATTCTTCAGGCAATTTCTGACAGGATTTCAGAGAGCTGACACAGTTATGGAAGCGTTTGAAAGATATGATGACGATAACTCTGTGAAAACTGCTGTAAAGGACCGCCGCGCAGGATCAACATCTGCGTGCAAGCAGTACCAGATGATTGGTCGGCGCCCAGTACCTCCATGGAATAGGTTCCTCAATGTCCCACCCAACAAGCAATCACTAGTAAACTTTCTTTGTGAATATGAATATGTGGCCAGTCATGCATTCCAGCGGCTGGAAGCACACACAACGGTTGTTGGAGGCTTCGCAGATGGTGAGGTAGTGAAATCCATCAGCAGTCGAGTTGTAGAAGGAGACATATTGCCAGTACACAAGAAGAAGCTGACACCAGGATGCTTCTGCATGCTGGTTTTGCTGATGCAGACCTCAGAGCATGTGGTGTTCTAAGAACCGTAATAATGAAGTCACCAGACACAGATGTCTTAGTGCTTGCTGCATACTACTTTCCCAAAATGGCGAATATAGACAACATGTGGATTGAAACTGGCACCATCACCAGCACCACAGACAAGCGCTGATTTGTGCCTGTGCATTCGATTTGTACTGCACTCAGTCCGCAGTTCTGCAACGTACTCCCCGCCATGCATTCACTAACAGGGTGTGACTCAGTGGCAAACGAAGACTTGGATGTCTTCACGTGTGGCCAAGCCAAACAATGGGTCCCCCCGCCAGGGTTCTTTGCCAGAGGAATGTTGTTGGGGTTCATTCCCAGACGGATGTGTATTCAGTTTTTCGATATTTATTGCCCTTTCGGTCGCTTACTATATAGGACATGTCATCCAGTTTCTGTGTCACTACGCCGCGTTTCCACTTGGCATTGGGAAACTTCTTGAATAGGATTGGTTGTCTTTTCTTTAATGCATCCAAATCATAGGCCGATTTGACATGATGCTTTGTGACTGCCTGTTTTCTTTTCTCCTTGCGTTGTCTAATTACCGCCGAGTCCACCTTCCTTTTCTTTATTGACGGAAGCAGAGAACGTGTGTGTCTCCTGGACATTAGCTGAGCAAGAGAGAAACGACAGTCTTACGTAGGTGTGTTTTGTAGCTGCAACAGGGCTAATTGTAAGTTGTTTCTTCAAGTATTTTGTGGATGACACTCTTTGCCGCCTTCATGCCAGACTCCGCTTTCCCGTTTGATTGGGGATATATGGGAGATGGCATCTCGTGTTCGATTTTCCATTCCCTGGTAAATCGTGCGAATTCATCTGCTGAAACCTGACTTCCGTTTTCGCTGACGAGGTGAACCAAATCGAGCGAAATGAGTTTTCAGCTTGGTGATAACTTGTCGAGACGTTATTGTTGTTAAGCGGTCGACCTCAAACTATCCGGAGTAGTAGTCGAACGTTAACAGGTAGTCGACTCCGTACAACTCAAACAGGTCGACTGCGACTTTTCGCCATGGTCCATCACCATCATCATAGTTTCTCAACATTTATTTCTGTTGGGCTGGTTTCCAGTGCTGACATATCTCACATGCTTCGGCCATCTGCTTAACATTGCTCAACATTCTTGGCCAAAATGTCGTTTCACAGGCCCGTGCCATCATGCTGTCATAACCAGTGTGTGCGGCATGTCGTTTTCGTAGCATCTTACATCGCAAAGCTCTTGGGATGACCACTCTCTGGCCTTTAAGAATCACTCCATCTTGGTGGTTGAGTGTGTCCCGGATATCGAAGTAGGGTGTTGCTTCTGATGGAATCAGCTGCTTGCTTTCGGCCGATCCATTCTGTATGAGATATAGCACTTTCTGCAAATCTGCATCGTTTGCAGTCGCTTGTGCCACGGCTAGTGTGATCGTATCAGGTACGTCTTGAAGCGCATTGATTCTCACGGATCTCACTTGGCTTTCTGGCATATCTAGATATGCTCGGCTTAGCATGTCTGCAATGAGGAGTCTTTTCCCCTCCACATGTTGGAACCCCATGTCGTATCGATGCAGTCTTAGCATCAGTAACTGCAGTCGTTTCGGTGCTTGGCTCAGTGGTTTTCTCAGGATTGATGCTAGGTGCTTATGATCATTCTGGATAATCACCTTGCGTCCAAACGTGTACTGGTCAAATCGTTCAAGACCAAACACGACCGACTGAAGTTCTTTTTTCAATCTGAGCCCACCTGCGTTTGGTAGCCGTCAAGGGCCGAGAAGCATACTCGATCGGCTTCCCGTCCTGCATCAGTGCAGCACCTAAGCTATCTTAGCTGCTATCGACTTACAGTTTGAGTTCTTTGTTGGGGTCGAAATATGCCAGGACCGGTGTTGCTGAGATCTTCTTCTTCACATCGTTGAACACCTCCACGCATTGCTTTGACCAGTTCCAGTCAACGTTCTTCCGTGTCAGTGTTCTTATTGGTTCCAGGTCGGTTGCTAGACCTGGCATGAACCGCGCAAGGCATTGAATCATGCCACAAAATCGTTTGACTCCATGCATATCAGTCGGTGCTGGCATTTCAAGAATTCCTTTGACTTTTCCGTCGTCTGTTTTGATGCCTTCAGTGGTTATCATGTGTCCCAGGAATGCCACTCTGTCCTGTTTCATCACGGCTTTATCGTCGTTCAGCTTGATGCGTCTTTCTAAGCATTTCTTCTGTAACTGTTTCCAGTTTTCATCGTGGTTGCATTCCGCAGCTGTCTTTGTGTCACCGCTTCCAGTCACGTGGATATCATCCGCCATACATATGACACATGCCAGACCTTCTGGTGCTTCACTCAGCCGCTTCTGGAAGATTTCACTGCTCACTTTGAGACCAAATGATAATCTGGCCCATCGATATCTACCAAATGGCATAATCATCGTCGTCAGCTTGCTATATTCTGTCTCAAGGTCAATGTGACAGAACGCTTCCTTCACGTCGACTTTGCTGAATACTTTCGCGTTGTTTAGGCTTGCAACATTTCGTCAAGATTCGACAATTTGTAGTGCTCTCTCTCTCATAAGTGTAAATTGGTATCAACACACCTCGTTTCACAAGTGTGTCTAGTTCGGCCTTCACAGCTATTTGTAGTGAAATTGGTAATCTCCGGCTTGGCAGTACCTTGAGTCTCACACTAGGGTCTGTCTGGATGGTTGCTGTTGCCTAGATCATCCACGTCTTGCTTCCAACTTTCGTAGGGGCGCATTTCCCCTTACTATCAGCAGTTTTCTGCATGGACTTGCATCCATCCAGTGCCGTTGTTTTCGTGGCAGTTCGCTTATTCACTTTGCGTTGGTTTACTTCTGCGATGAACTTTTCTCCGTGAACGTTGAGTAGGCCCATGTCCTGTATTGTTGCTGATCCAATGAGACACGTGAGATCGTTATTGACAACAAACTCAACATCTTTTATTTCGCCAGTTTTTGGATTTATCACGGCCAATGTTACCGTTTGGAGTCATTTTGGAGCCGTTCCACATAACAAGCTTTCCGTGTGATTGGCGAACTTGGTATTTATATACGAATCTTTGTGTGATCGTATTTACGTCTGCACCAGTGTCGAGCTGGAATCGGACATCGCAGTTATTCACCTTCATAAGCACTGTGACTTGATTCATTCGTTTGTCACGACCAATGCCATAGGTGTGTAACCATCCCTGTCCATTGTCGTCGCTCTGACGATCAACAGTGCTGACTTCCTGCCCTTGTTGCCGTTTCTTTCGGCATTTAGTGCGGAAATGGTTAGGACCATTACAGTACGAGCATTTCTTGCCCAATGCTGGACATTTCCCTCTACCAGGCTGGTGTTTGTACCCACAGTATGCACAATCGTTGTTCTCATACCTAGGTTTCGGTCTCGGTGCTTCCTTCTTCCTGCTGGCATACACTTTCTCGATAGTGTGCTCAGGATTCATTTCTGTCATCTGCCAGTGTGTCATTTCAAATGCTCTGCATTTGTCGATCGCATTCCGAAGTGTTTGCTGCGTCTCTCGCAATAGTAATTCTTGCAGTTTGCCTTTTGCAGAAAACACTATCTTGTCCCGGATAATGTGCTCCATGTCCTGGTAGTCGCATAGAGCTGCCATTGTACGGAGTTCGGTGAGGTACACATCAAACGGTTCCTTCCACAACACATTCCAGACACAGTACGTGTTTAGTATGACATTTTCATTGGGCGCACAGTACTCGGGGCGATCTTTGTCGCCTTCTTCTGCCCACACAAAATGATCGAATACTGTGATAAAGTCTGGCCCAGCACAGATAAGAATTATTGCCACCTGGGTAGCATTCGCTTTGTTATTTTTTTCCGACGCCGCCAAGATCGGATCGTTCACTTCAAACTTGGGCGGCGCGCGAAATTGTGCGTCGTCAGCCATAACATGAGGTCACGGCGAGTCAATGACCAGTACTTTTAAGCAGTCGCTGCGTTGGCGAAATCAAAAGTCATTTACCGTTATCATGCGCCAGAAAATTGCTCCCTTTCTTCCTCTTCGTGATGGCTGTCAGGGCTCGTAATTCGCTGCCACCATATTGATAACTCGTGTTATCTCATTAAACAGCTTTATTCGAGCAGATATATATACATGCTAAATCGTCATGCTGTTTAATGTCGCGGGGAGAGTGAGCCAGTCCCAGGTGTCACTAAGTTGTCGGCTATATGGCCGCATTAGCGGACGGATATCATGTTTCAGGTCTACAACTAACGGTATCTCTTAACAAAACTCATCAACATCTTGAGAAGTTGGAAGAAAGTTGGCTCAATCACAGACAAACTGTTCTGGAAATTATATCCAGACTCTGAAGAACCCCCCCAAATTATATGGAAACCCCAAGATAAACAAAGCCAACACACCACACAGACCAATAGTATCCAATTGTGGTGGTATAATATACAACGCAGCTAAATACCTCTCCAGCATCCTTACCCCCTAGTGGTTAAGAATGGTCACGGCATAAAAACACCAAGGAACTGGTTGACAAACTGAAAGGTTTGAAAATTCCACTTGGACGGAAACTGGTGTCAAATGATGTCACAGCGCCTTCACCAGAGTCCCTGTATATAAGGCACTGGTAGTAATCACCGGACAATTCCATGAATACGATACTCTAGCCAGCCACACGGAACTGTCCATCACATAGACAGTGGAGCTCCTAGACTTCTGCCTGAACACCACCTATTTCACATGCGATGGTGTACACTACTAGCAGACTCATATGGCAGCAATATCCCCTCATAGTATCTAACTGCTACATGAAACACTTTAAAAAACTAGCCATCTCTACAACAACACAACCCCCATCGCTGTGGCTACGCTATGTGGATGACACGTTCACTGTACTCTATGAATATGACGTGGAAGAGTTCACTGAACATATCATCAACATCGATCCACACATCAAGTTCACCTTCAAACCAGAGAAAGACAGCAAACCACCTACTAACAACAGCAGTGCTAAAAAAGGAACTTGAACCGGCCCATATTGGAACTACCATATGTAGCAGGGCTATCAGAACAACTCTGAATTTACAAGTCATACAATGTGAACTTCTACCATAAACCCGCCAACACCCTCCGTTCAGTAGTAGTGAACCTGAAGGACAGACCACCAGTGTGGAACTATCTATCACATTACCTTTGATAACAACAGTAGCCACACTTACATCAGTGAAACCAAAAGACCACTCAGCCAGAGGTTTAAAGAACACGCAAACCTGGATAAGCCTACAGGAATCTGAGATCATTGTCGATTTGGCCGCGGGACACTCAGTATCCATGGACAACACCAAGCCCGAGAACAAAACTGGCACAAGAGAAAAGTAAAGAAGGCCTTCTACGTCAAACAGAGAGCCCCTACAATGAACCGAGATCAGGGATACCACTTGCCCGCCATCTACAACCAGATCATTCCGCCAAAATCTGAGCCACGTCACATGGCATCAGTGCGTGATCAAGATCCGCGGTAGACAGATCGAAACGTTGCAAGTTTCAAATTCAGCTCCAATGTAAGTTTTATTCTTGGGTGCTCTTGTTTTCTGTAGTAATGCACACATTGTCAACAGTCTATGTTAATCACCCTAAGTTAAATTTGGTAGTGGCAGGTTTACAGTAACGTACTGTTGCACATGATGTAAGATAAAAGAACTTGAGCACTTTGGGTACATTTTCAACAATAACCTGGTCTGTTTACAGCGGGTGCGGCTGCATTTTCTCAAGTTTACTCTCCCTCAACGAGACGGAAATTGCAGGTCAAATGCATTGCGCATCTTTGATGGCAACTCCACTAGCGCACCTTGGATGCACACGTTCTGTGGGAATGTCCTACCGGGGGATATCACAACCAGAGGCAACACTGCCTTTGTGGAACTCAGGTTTGACGGATGGTACGAGTATACACAGTATGGCTTAAGGATTAACTACACAGCCATTCCTTCCTCAGCAGGTAAGTCTGTATATAACTATAGCTCATGTCAGCATATTTTTATTTTAAAATAAAGTGAGATTGTTTCACTACCTCTAAATGAAGTACATAGGGTATCATTTTAAGTACATGTTTACCAGTTTGCAAAGCGGTCGTGCTAGAGCTGGTGATTGTTATAGGAAGAAAGAAGAAACAGTGTCAGTTAATTGACCTATCCATCATGTGACATGTTGCATGGCAACATGGTCGGTCAAGCTTTTAAAAAATGGATGCCAAACACATGAAGCGTTCAGACAATCCGTTGTATATATTTTTTTAATTCTGGCTCCAGCTGTTTTTATTTTAAGACAAAATCATTAGACAAAGTTATTTAAGCAAGAACTGCATACATTAAAGATTGAGTTAGCAGAATTCATGCCACACTTGTAATGTAATGCAGACATATTATTTCAATAAATATTGTGGGCAAGGCAAAGCTTGACATAGGACACATACATAATGTTGATTGTGTCAACAAACAACAACATACTGGATCCATGAATTATTGGAAAGAAATCTGTTTGAATCCTCCCGTTGATATATATAACATTACGTGGCTTAATAACTTTAAGATCTGATGAAGTTAGAATGAAATAATGATTACTACTATACGACGATTACGTGTTATAAAATATACGAAAGATCTTGCGTCCTATACGCATAGAAACAGTACCCGGATGTGTGCAAAATAATCGTTCCGTCCCACGGGACACATGCTTATATAAATGACATATAACAACAATATATATTGAATATGAATGCCTTTAAGTTTAACTTTGTAGTTTATTACCGAATCAGTTCGTTTGGTATTTCTTGTCACGAGTCATTCCACATAACCATTCCCATTGGTATATATGCTTCTCGATTCTGAAGGGTGCCTAATCCTTCGCCATGCGCGTAGTTTTGCGAAGCGCCTCTACGGACTGATTCGCGAACCAGAATACCATTCCAATCCGTGCACATGTCCGTTCAGGCTTCAGCATTTGAGTGCAGTCGCTGTGAGTTTTAAGACTTCCTAATTTATTAGAGCTGTAGCGATGAAAAACAAAGCGACTTACGAACATTCTTTTGTATAGCTAACCGCTCGTTATCACAAAACAAATGATGGACCGTACGGCGACAATGGTAACAACAGAGAGTGCAAGCACTCCGATACCGACTTCCATTCCGGGGCCGATCGCGCCAGTCGCTCGTCCAACAATCGAACCGATTTGATACCTCACTCCTCAGTGTGTTTATGCCACCATTCGACATTGTTTCAGATATACAGTACATTGTTATAAAATATTAATTTGAGGGAACTTTTGAAGCCCAAATAGCGCTCCGGTTTGCGTCAACATACGATTTATTAATATTGCTTGTTTCAAGTGCGGCGTGCAGTAACCAGTGACCGCTGCGCCACACACTGAATCAAACCTGAACGAGCGCTATTTGGGACGTTATATTCCTGAAACGATGTGGAATGATGGAATAAACACGTTGAGGTATAACATTTAAGCACAACTGTCACAATGCCGAAATCGGGGTGGGACGGATTCTACATGTCACAGTTAAGTGTCCACAAAGTAATACGCAGTTCCATCTGCTGCCTATTGGTTATTCCAATGCTACTGTCATCACCACGGTCAGGTTTCCCGCCACCGAAACAAATTCACGACCCTTCCAAAGTGAGTCGTGGTTTCCTCGATATCCTTAGCGCCAGTATAGACAACTAGTATATCAACGAACAGCAAAGAACATTTATTAACGCATCAAACAGTGCGCGTAAACATGCCGGAGGGCGAGACCAGTAACGTGACTCGCGTGAGCCGCAATCCCACACTCGCGTGAGCCGCAATCCCACAGATCTACATATATGGATATGACGATAGACTGGCGCGACCACTTTCCTTTAAGTCCTCTTCTATTCTAAGCAAATTATAGTAAGTCAACTGACTATTAATTTTGTGATAAACAATTAAACACAATGTAAAGATGCAACAATTAACACACAAACTGTTTATGAAGTGACATAGTCTTGTAAGTACTTGGGCTTGACACGTCTGCGGACAGGTCGTGGAGTGTCGGCCGGTGTGTCGATTTCAGCTACGACTTCGTCAGTTGGAGTTGGTAGGACGGGTACCTCCAGCGGAGTAGCGATCGTCAGCGGAGTCTGAGGGGCCTCGTCGAACGAGACCACCGGGGCGTCTTCATCGGACTCGATATCACTGCCAGTGTCGTGATGGGGCGGTGGGGCTACGGTAGTTGGTCTGGAATTGGGGACTAAGTAGCACTCCGAGAGTTTCACCTTGTATGATGATGCACGAAGCTGGTGGCCGCTGAATTTTCGAATGAAACACCAGCGGTCTTCGACGGAGGTGACTAAATATCTGTCCCTCGCTGATGACTTGTTGCGATCGGATGTTATGTATACCAAGTCACCAACGTGGATTGTGTGTGTAGAAGCTTCTCTACCACGGGGGGCTTTCGCGAGTTCACTGTGAGGGTGGTTCCGTTCCCGCGACTGTTGTTGTTCCGTGATGAGAATGCGGTCAGCGATAGGTAGCTGCGTATTAGTGAACTGATCTCTCTGGAACCACATTTCTCGTGCCGAAAGGCCTCGGCTGCGGATTCGCGAGTTGAGCCGCGAGGTAGCGACTGCTAACAGTAGTGGGGACACAGTGCCGCCGCCTGGCTCTTGTCGGAGTATTTCGTCCTCCACTTCCGCCACTGCCTTCTCTGCCACCGGATTTTTGTTGGCGTTTTTGATTCGACCGATTTCGATACTGATGCCCAATCGTTGTAGTGTTGGGTCATCTACGAGAGCGATGAATCCGGGTGCGGGATCCACCCGAACGACAGCTGATGGTCCGTCAATGGGGCGAAGTTCCATGCAAAGACGGGCGAGACTGTCACGCAAGGCGTCGTGACGTTCGTTCTCTATAACACACGTAGACGTGTAGCTAGTCACGGTTTCGCGTACGACGAAGATTAGTTGACGATTGCGTTTGATCACGTCGGCTGCAAACGAGATCCCAACGGCGTCGGGTGCGTCAGTTGAGGTCTGCTCAGTGAGCGTTGTAGGGACCTTTTTCAGCGATGCACACACATGGCACATGTCGGTTACGCGCTCGATTGTGCTGTCCAAATCTAGCGCGAAGAAACTGCGACGCACTACGACTTTTAGTTGATTTTTGGATGGATGACTCAACTTCAGATGTATCGCAGTGAGTAGACCATCCAGTACCTGGCGAGGTACGACAATTAGTTCTCTGGATGGTGCGAATGGCACGTCTTGTCGGACCACAACAACGCCGTCGCGAGCCAGTGTTGAGGTAGTTAGGTATCGCTTAACGTCTTTGATGTTGGTTAGTTTCTTTGATGGGCGAGTGCCTTGTTTCAAGTGGGCACGGACGCGGCGCAAGTCTGGGCATTCTGCTTGTGTTGATAACCAGGCCGACCTACTCGTGAATGGAAGGCGAGCAGAACCGGATACGATGTCTTCGACGCTGATGCTACCGACGACGGACTCTTCGATACGTGATATGAATGCGCATATCTGGCAACGCGGCTCCATGCATTCCGGCGCGTTTCGGCTGGCAAAGTCGGAAGGCACATTCGCGGCTCCCGAGAGATGGCGCAGAGTGACTTGGTATCTCGAGACGATCGTCAAAAACGAAGTTACGCGTGGGCTGGAGGAGAATTCTCCGCGGCATAATTTGTCGATTGCCTGGACGCATGGCTTGCTGTCCGTGAGAAGGCACGGCTTAGACTTGGACTGGATTATGTACGGGCTGAAGTGCTTAACTGCGGCTGCAATGCCGAGCGCTTCGATCTCACATGGTAGCCAAGTCACCTGGTGCTTTTTGAGTTTAGCACTGAAGAATCCTGCAAGGAGGGTTTGACCGTTGCGTGATACGTACAGAGTGGCACCGATACCGCGCTGTGTGACGGATCCGTCGGTGACGATCCACAATTGGTCATCAGGTCTTGGCAAGGTGATTGACCTGTTAGTTGACAGGACCTTCTGGGCTGTACAGAACGCCTCGTGGAGGTTTTCGGACCAGCTTATCGGCTCCTGAGACTTCTTCCCCGCGATGTGTGATTCGAGAGGAGCGAGCACCTTGGAACTCTGCGGGATGACACGTCCCAGTACTTTGAAAGCGCCAACGAAGGAACGCAACCCGAGAACGGTCTGTGGTGGTACACACGACGACAGTGTTGTGATACGATGGGGGCTGGCGCGTATTGTGCCTTGAGACCAAACCCAACCCAGAATGGTAGTAGATGTGGGGCAAACGCGTGTCTTCTTCGCCGACAGACGTAGATCGCATAGATCAAGGGCATCGAGAACGCGACCCCAGTTGTCTAGTAGTTCTTCGGGTGAGTTTCCTCCGCAGTACAAGTCATCGGCCAGTTTGGTCACAACTCCGTCTTGCAGAAGGTCGCCTAGTACTCTGCACATCAGTTCTTCAAGTGCGGTCTCAGAACCGGGCATCCCCATAGCGCATCTGGTGTAGACACGTACTCCACGGAATGGTGTTGCCACTCCACAGAATTTCATTGACTCCTTCGCTAGGGGGATCTGATAGAAAGCACTGGTTAGATCAGACACCACTATGTATTTCCAGCACGCGATCTGGCGGAGGGTAGAGTCAACATCTGGCATGAGTGACGGTTGTGGTTTACTGTACCTCCCAACGTCTGAGAAGGCAGTAACTAGCCTCGATCCTCCATTCGGCTTGCGAACGAGGAACGATGGGTTCAGGTACTCGACGGATATTCCGGCATCTTCCGGTCGTTGGAACACGCCAACCGCCTCCAGCTCGTCGAACTTCTCCTGCAGTTCGGTCAGTTTTTCGCGCGCGTATTGAGGACATCTTCCTTTGCGCTGAGGAGGCAGGACCGGACCCATGTTGACGACTGCCGTGAAAGGCCCCGCATGTCCATTATAGCCCACGATGCTCGGGTTGAAAACGGAGTCGTGTTGTTGATGTAGACTGCGGAACTGTCCTCGCATGCTCTCGGGTAGTTGTTTGTCGCAGTCCAACTCTATAGCTTCGGAGAAGAGGTCAGTGGTGTGGGCAATGTTACGAGTCTTCACAGCGGGTTCAGATTCGGTGTCACAGGTCGGTGACGCGACAGTGTGACGCACCTGACAAAAGTGTTCGTGGCGAGACAGCTTTAGTGGTCTGGGCAACGTGTTGACGAGTCGTATTTTGTTGCCGACGGCCTCAATGATTCCAGGCTTTGGCCAACCTTCGTTGTGTGGAGAGCTGCGTGGCTCGACTGCCAGAGTCTGGTCGTCTAGGGCCGTGGGCAACTGGAGCTCTACGAACTCACCCGGCCAAACCGTGGTAGATGGCGAGGGTGCGTGCAGCACGTATGTGTGAGCCCTGCGTACGGTGTGATATTGCTCGTTACCTCCGTCTCCAGCTGACTGTTCATCATCCGAGCCGTCGTCGCAGTCCACTCCGATTATATTGCGCGCTTTGGATAGGTACAACCGGTCGTTCTCAGGTAGGAACCTGCACTCGCTCAGGTAGTGCTCGTAGCTGGCACGACCCGCTTGCTTGCACAGTGGACACTGTTTGGCTCGCCGAGTGGTTGGGTTGCTTGCACTACGTTGATATCGACGAGATTGAGAAGAGCCAGACCGTTGGTTGGTGGTTGATTGTCGCATGACTTTTATTTCGGAGATAGCGGCTAGCTCATCAAGGAGAGAAGTTAATGCTTGCGATATCTCGGGTTTCAGACTTGCGAGTGTTCGGCTGCGTAATTCTGTCCCGTATCGTTGTTTCACTAGACGGGGTAGCTCAGGGTGGATTAGTTTGAGCCATTGGAGGACGATCATGTTCTCCAACGACGGGGATATGTCCTCGTTTGACGACGGTAACTCCAGGTGGTGAGATATGCCACCTCCCACGGCCAACAGGTTGTCCTCGACGAAAGCCATCAATCTCTGAAAGAGATCTTCATGACTTTCGTCCGCCTCCAGCTTGATTTCGGCGAAGTCGAGGAAGTGTGCGCCCGAGGATTGGAAGCCGAAATGTAAGCGTATTGCTTGCCAGATTGATTTTATAGAAACAGAGTTCTTTACGATTGTATTCCTCGATATAACGGGACAGAAATTGGCGATTTGGCCAAGCATTAGGTCAAGGTGCGTGACCTTTTGTGTGGCCGTACGCCGACTAGCCGCAGGGACGTTTTCGTCATCATCGCTTAGACCCCGCAACGGGGTGGAATTCGTCTTCTTTTTCCATTCGGATTGGTCAAGCAAAAATGTCGCGAAATTGGCGTCTAGCGATAGTGTGTATTGTATATTTTGTCGCCAGTTCTCAAACGACGTCAGAGTTTCATGCTTTGAGAGTGACCACTGCTTCGGTGCTCTCTGTGCCATGACAGTGACTGACGCTCCGGTTTATAAAGGTTCAAAGCTTTGCCAGTGTAACTTACGTACTCTGTCTCGTTGTGCCTTTTGTTTGGCTATAGTTACGAGTGTCAGTTGTGAGGCGTTTCTTAGGGTACACTGCGAACAGTACCGCTGCCACCACGCCAGTATAGACAACTAGTATATCAACGAACAGCAAAGAACATTTATTAACGCATCAAACAGTGCGCGTAAACATGCCGGAGGGCGAGACCAGTAACGTGACTCGCGTGAGCCGCAATCACACACTCGCGTGAGCCGCAATCCCACAGATCTACATATATGGATATGACGATAGACTGGCGTAGCTTAGCCTTAGGAGATCTCTCAGTGTGACATTTACACGCAAGCCAAGGCATCTAGCAGACTAGAACGCCCCCTCATAAGTGAGTAAGACTGCTCTAACTTCCAAAACTACATCGATTATCAACGGAAAATATCAACAAATAAAACAGTATATTGTAACAAGGCAGATTATTTTGTTAAGTTCTTGTCAGTATCAAACTAATAATAATAAACGGGTTTACATGGGTTGAATAGGTTGTGATATTTAGAAAACAATACTTACAATTAAAAAAGAGCAATAAGTGGGACACTCGCTACAGGCGTGGGACCTCCTCAAAATAAGGCTGGTGGTCCCGAGGACCCTTGAACACAAACATCCAGGTAAACCTTGATTATATATTACTAAGACTTTCTCTTCAGGTAAGTTTTACCTTCGTGAAAAATTGGCAAATGAACTTTTTTTTATAAATTTAGAAATGAAAAGTATAAAACAATGGTATGTATTTCCTAAACAAATCTTAGCTAATGTTAGGGTTTCACCTTAATTCAAAATGTTATACAAATCACAAAGTTTGGTGTTATGTTGTGTACATAGACACAGAACATTATATTGTTATTATTAGTTTAGACATGACTATCATAGCAACATTTTGTTTTCAGTGTATGACGGGTGCACCAGTTCTCCCTGTCAAAACAATGGAGCCTGTAAACATCTACCGGATACTTACTACTACTACTGTGAATGTTCTTTGGAGTTCACTGGCACTCACTGTGAGAATGGTGTGTTGTTTTACTATTTTGAAGACATTTGTTAAGGCGTGATGACAAAGCATTTTTCTTAAATTACTAAAATATGGTTACTGAAAGATGGACATCGTTAAATTCGTTTACACTATAACCGAGAATATGTAACATATGAACAGTAAGATAGTACAAAATAACATTCATTAATCTGAATTGTTGATCACAATACTTGACATGTGACGGTGCATTCTCTCCAGTTTGCAGCAGAATTTTAATTTGCTCAAACTTACCACTAGCTGGTAATATGACTGTCATTAGTGCAGTGCAGCCAGGGGGCCTACCAGTGAGAACATTGTGTAGAATGACTACCATGTTGCCATCTAGTAGTATTCGGTGTTACGAAATTGAAGGCAGGTGAACATGGTCAAAACATAAGAAAAGAAAAAAGGTAACTTGACTGAAATACAAAAACAGATCAAACTATTATATATTGTCATAAATATCCCACGAGCCTTGATGTTGAAATGTTGTTTGCATGTGATGTGATTTATTTTTCAACAGTAATCACTTACCAGGCTCTACTGAGCATCTCGATACATTTGACAAGTCTGACGTTTGATGTCACGGTCTCGAATACTTCATCGGAGAACTACAACAGCTTGAAAGTTAACGTCGATAAAACGGTATTTGTTTTTCTGTAACGAGTATGCAGGTTATGTTGATAGGGAGAAAAGATAGAAGATTTAACAGTGATTTAAAGACATCAGACTGTAATGCATTTTTGGCTGAAAATAAAATGTTTACATAATGTCTTATTGAAGTATAGCCCAATTTTGTTGACGTATCTACAATGATTGCGTACAAAATTAAACGTTTTAAATTGTGATTTTTTAAATTTGTGCATGCAAGTGGAAAGCGCCGTCCTAGCGGCTGATGATGTCATACGGCTGATGCCTAAACATAGGATATGTAGTGCAGTCTGGTTCTGATGCAAACAACGTTGACAACTCTTTCGGCAGTGAAGACGATATGCCATAAGTGGCCCAAGATGTTGGGTATTTGTCGGTACAACTGCACCCGCATGAACTGGCAACAAAACACAACATAGACACAATGGAACGTGTCTCGTAGATACCACAAATTGTCACACATTCCATTGAAGCCGTAATAACAAAGTTGCGTGAGTGCCCTGCCTAGGCCCATGACATGTCCCCGATGTGCTATAAGCCAGCCTGTTATAGAAAACTCACATTATTGCTTTTAACATTTATTCAGTTTTCCCAAGATTTGTATAGCATATAGTGCATATGTCCTTAATTACTGAGGTAACATATAAACTGCTTATTTACTTGTATTTTACATTTGTGAGCTACTGAACACGTCATAGAGCCACAGCTGAGGGTGAGGCATCTGCACCGACAGTCTGTTCTGTGTCGGTGTCAGTATGGGCGCCTGCAAGTGCACATACCCAGGCAAACAGTCCGAAATGCCGTCTTGGAACAGATTCGGCGATGTGAAAATCCCAGTTCATATTCATGACAGTAAAGTCGTTTGGAAGGAAACATTGGCTACATATATACATGGCTACATATATGAGACTGGTGTCGGTTTCCATGAAACTTGTTGGATGTAAAAAAAACATGTTTGTAAAAATGAAAAACTCGATGACCACGAAAATTGCTGTCGTTGCTTGTAATGTAAATATGAAATCGTGCATGAAGCAATCTGCCATATGACATCACGACCTATTTATCAGACAGTCACTTCAGCAGAGCGCAGATGGAAAACTGAAACCTTTGGTTCTGCAACTCTTTTGAGGGAGTTTTTTTCTTTTTCCAAATAGTTTATTATATCACCCTAATTTATCACAAATCATAACTGTCTTGTTTTTAAAATGTCAGACGCCTTTAATAAGATTATCATCCTGTACAGACAATAATATTATTTCAGTCATTGTGTATCGGTGGGAATCCATGCCATATTGGTCATAATATCTACAATACAGAATACCTAATAGGCAGGTTATCAAACAGAAACGATTAATGAGCAAGATATAAGAATGACATCAGCCTTTTTATTTTACTGAAACATGACTTATTTTCTGCAGATGGAGTTGGTTCTTGGAAGAGGTCGGTTCACTTTTGTTGAAAGAAACGGTTGGATGGGAGAACCATCTCGCATATATATTCACAATGTTGAGTTTACGTGAGTTATTTCTGTTCTAGTGATTTAATTAGCAGTAACTTCAGACACATATTTTAAAGCAGTTGACAAAACATCTAATAGCACATACATTGTTTTCAGCATGACTGAAACCATGCTTGAAGGAGGCACATAATAGATGGTAGTTACTCCAAGTATGGTATGGCATGCGTTAGGTACTGAAGCCGGAATATTACTAAACTGTACAATTGTCCACTAGGGATGCCTGGTCAGCCATTTTAATATCAAGGTTTTCATGGATCAATTTGTATGTATGTTTTCCTCTCAAAATGCGACATACTGCACGTGGAGAATGGATGGGCAGGATTTATATTTTGGAGATTTGTGGTTGGATCAATTTTCAGTGTTCAGAATCATGCCATAAATGTTGTGTACAAAATGGGAGTTAGATTGCAGCGCTAATGATTGGAGGATGAGTCACATTCCAGTGCACGGGATTTTTGGAGTGTTCACAAAGATTAAATATGTAGATATCTCTTGACATAGACACGGATATATCAAGAACATTTGTTTTCCATACAAAGCAACATAACTCAAATAGTATATTATAAACGTTAATATATATGCGGTCAAAAAACTGTCCATTCTGTTTACGCTCCTCTTCTGTTGATGCACTGGCTACAGCAATTAATTGCAGTGTGTCTGTGTGTGTGTGTGCGTATGTGTGTGGGCACATGCGCGTGTGGTCACACATGAAGGTGTGTGTGTGTGTGGGTGTGTGGAGGTTTCCTGAACAGAAGAGTGTAGTTATGCATTTTACCCTATTTTGCATTTATTTGTGTTTTTTATGGGGAGGCTTGGGTCTAAGCGTATGTTATTTTATAACCTCATTGTTACTTACTCTACAGAGCTGAAACTTTCACAGATTGATAGTCCACCTTTTTCAAAATTTTACGGGGGGATTTTCTCACAGTACGGCAGCCGATTTCCAAAAAATTATATTTGTTCCCGACATTTGTTTTACTAGCGACTCATTTTATTGAAAAACATGCCTTGCTTTTGAAAAAGTAGCTTGCTGGTTACCAGGGGCATACTGTCAAAATACATTGTAGCAAGCAAGCAAATCTGTCAAGCGGTTACTCAGATAAATAAACAAGAAGACAGCTGGTGTGAGTGAAATCATGTTTCTGAGAAAATCGCGTTCAAAGTTTAGTTACACTTGTACACACTTTTCAACATCTGAAAAGCAACCTAAATGATTGAAACTTTGTACACATGTTACTCAATGTATAATCTATCAAATGGCATAGTTCAAAGTGATTTGAACAGCATAGTAATATGTCAAACAAAGCAATGTAGCAAAAACATTACAGAACAGGAAACCGTATTTGTAAAATAGCACATCATTCCAACATTTATACAGATAAAGTTCACAGGAGCACAGATAAAGTTCACTGGAGCACAAATAAAGTTCACTGGAGCTCAGATAAAGTTCATTGTAACCTAAATAAAGTTTACTGAAGAAAAGCATGGCAGGTTCGCGACAGCAACATGGCGCAGCGTACAAGTACAGTCGACAGATCTGCACCAGTAACTCCATCTTAATCCGGGAAGTGTGAGACCCCCATCTCATCCAGAAGATCCGTGTAGCCAAACTTCCGCTCAGTCGCAGCATCCGGGAAGTGTGAGACCCCCATCTCATCCAGAAGATCCGTGTAGCCAAACTTCCGCTCAGTCACAGACAGTCTGAGATGGATCGGGTGACACTGACAGCAAGGTTTACGCTAAGAAACAAGTACACAATACCAATGTATTTCATGAACACAAGTATTACTAACAATAAAAGCCCCTCCCCAGTATTATAGGTCTGTGACTGTAGTTTATGTTGCACCTTTTGTTTATTTTATTAGTACTGAATTATATACAGTGTAACTAGATGTCATAAAGGGACATATCAAGGCAAGTTGTACTAATATAAATCATAATTCCATAGAATAATATACAAAGTATAACTGTCATCCCTAAAACAACATAATCTGAGCATGTATATAATTATCACTATTATTGTATGTGAACTATACTGGTTCTGGCGTGCCTGGATAGCCCCTGGACGGCTGAACATCAACAAGACCACGAATATAAAATTATAGGCAAACGTCAAATAATGTATTGATACAGGGTTCAAAGACAAACTGTGGAGACAACATGAATATATATCTGTATTATTTACACTGTCAGTGTTATCGAGAACATATAAAACACAGAAATTGTCCTTACTCTGGGTGCTATTGACACAGTCACTGCCCTGGGCCTGTCATCGTGATCGGACCCGAAGACGTCGTCGTCACATATTCAACAACAAATTCAACTTGCAGTCTTTCTTTCACGTGCTAACTGCAGCTGCGCAATATTGCGTCGCTTCGCGGCACGGAAACCACTCACTCACTTTCGACCAAACGGCATAACGTCGTTTTAGAAAGCTAAAGAAACGCGGAGAATAAAATGTCAATCCTGTCAAATGTAGCTGGTATTACAAGCTGACGTCATAGGTTGGACGTATTACAACCAATCAGAACATTTTACTTGACGGAATCAGAGGATTCCGTCATCACGTGATGCTGCCTGACCAATCGTTGTAGGGTTACCCATTCCTTTGTCCCGAAGCGGCAAGAGAGGCGGTCATTTATAGGCTGGATTATTCAGGCAGCAGCGGTTCCATCTTAAAATAGTTTATATCATCATACAGAGCGAAAACAGGGCTTTCCCGCGATATGCGCCACGATGGAATGGCAGTATTTTTCGCGACGCAATCAATCGCGGAAAATTGCATAATGTTCGATTATTCACGCTTCGTTTGACAAAAACAAAGACTTAGCAATGATAGGCATCACACAAAATGCATGTTTTGTGACATAAACAGGTTTATTTCGGTAGTATAACGTATATGAATGGGAAGTTGAGTAATTTTTATACATAGAAATGTCAATAACTCAAAACTCATTTTATTTTCAAAAATCAGTAAATTTCGACCCGAGCCTCCCCTTAAACAGTGTTGTCCATATGAAATTCAACAACATGTACCGGGTATTCACTATTCAGTGCTTGCCTGTTTTATAAAAAATTTCCAGAAATGTGACGGATGGTGTGATGGTGCAGTATGATGTAATGCTGAGTTACACCTTGGAACTGACAGCCTGGATGAAGACAATATTGGGCAGCCTTAAGAATGAGACAAAAGACGGGACATTTGGCGACTACACAGTGGATACAGACTCAGTAACTGTTACCAGTACGTGGATTGTTACTGCTAAAACTGCCTCCTGAATTAGATTTTTGTTCGTCTTATTTCAAATTAATTTTGTGAATTTGATATGCTTATTCATGTGTTGCAAATGTTCATTGCTCTCTCAGTAACCTGTACATTATAGGCGACAAGTTCAGGAACTTGCACCATGATATAACAACAAATTATTTTGACCATGTAAACAAAAGTAAGCACTTGGTGTCAGTCCCTAGCAATATCTTCTGCAAGATTATTACAGCAGTAGACGAGGTATATGGTTGATTCCAAAAAAATAAGATGATCTACAGACCACATTTTCACTCTAAGAAACAGTACAGTTCGCACGCTTTTGCAGCTATAAAAATCACTAGTGCCCAACAATGTTGTATTTCATGATAAAAATAGTAATTACACAGGGGTAAAAACGCATTTTGTGAAGTTTGTTTCTTTGACAGCTAGTTTTGTCGATGTTCTGATGAATATACTGCTGTACAATGTTGTTGTTTCCTTAAAATATAGGCGGCTGCATAGCCCAGTAAATCCAAAAAGTTACTGACCTGACGGAAAATTAGGTGGTTGGTGACCACCGGGTAAGTGTATATTGTGAACACTTGTGTATGTACACACGTGTATGCGAGCAAGTGTGCTCATGTATGCAAGGCAGTATAGGCCTCTGATTTTGTTCATGGTCAATGATGGAATTATAATTTTACACTCACTTAAAAATTAGTCTGCCTCTATTGTAACTTTAGAAAAACCACAAGGCCTCCATGCAATGTTTGGAGGATTGAAAAAGACAGTTATAGCTTATAAAAGCCTAAACCAACATTTACATAGTATGGTAGAATTTGGAGATATGTTGGTTATTTATGAACATACACTTCCTATGTTTCAGGGGTTGATGTGTGCGCAAGCTCCCCATGCCAAAACAATGGACTTTGTGACGAAAGCGAAACATTGCAATACCCATGTCAATGTCTTCATGGATACTTTGGACACAACTGTGAATTGGGTAAATATGTCTGTGGTAGTTATACACAATTTTTGGTGATGAGGTTGTATGCAAACAGTAATTATGTTAATGCAAGAACTACTAAAATTATGATAAATTATTATACATAAAAGAAACTGAAGCATTCCACAAACTCAATTACGCAATTAAAACCAATATAACATGGTTTTTGCAAATATCCGTAGTATTCTTATCTGTTTACTCCTTCAAGACAAGGTATCAATAAAAAGAAACATTATGTGAGTGATATTTCACAATGTTTTTAAGGTCGCATTTTCTTGATTATACTAAACAACCATAACTCAAACTTTACTCAAGTAAAAACACAAAACCGGATATAATGGAAACACTGCCAAACCAAATCACAGTCACCCCGACTGCAGGGTATATGCTATACTGACTGACGCCAACTGCGCTATACTCAAACCCTGTGTAACGTCATAATTATGTAAATTTTTGAATATGTTAGACTGTCACTGACCAGCCCCAACATATTTGAAAGTTTTCCAGTTTTCGTTATTATGACGTGACGCCAGCAAAGGACAACCAGACAACAATCACAAAACTGTTTATGTTAGCGCCTTCCGCCCGCGTCCCTGTTTACGTCGGTTGACACGAGGTAGCACGGGCGCAAGACACTTTGCAACGATTTGTCTTGCATGTTTTAAAAATGCGGTGTCATAAATCCTCGAAAATAAATCAATACTGTTTCATAGTAATCATGTTTATTTCAAAATATCGACAATAAAATAAATATCATCTGGTGTTGTAATTATATTCTTACAGCGTTTATACAGTTTCCGTTCGCAAACCCCATTTCAAAATGTCGATTACCAAGGTACGTGGAATTCCATCCATTTTGTACAATTGCGGAATTTCAGTTCCAAAAGGTCAATTCCGTTTCAAAATCCGTATACCGCAAATTCAATCCATTTTCCGCGATCACGGAAAATCAGTGTCCCTACACACGAATAGTTAAACCATCAGAACATTGTGTTAATAAAGCATAACAACATCGAAATAACAATTATAACTTTGCTGGCTGTTTTTCTTAAAAGCTGAATTTTGCCACATTGTTTCTGACAGAAATGTTTACCATTCTGTGCATGGTTATTATGATCAATCTTCTCGGTGAAACTGTGAGTGTGTGTGTTGTGTGCGTGTGTGTGTACTGTCACATACACTCTTGTGTAAAGCAACAATACAAGTCCAGTGTAGCTTGAAATAGGCAACTCAGACTCCCCCTCGAACACCGCTGATGTTGCTGCCCCAATTCTAGAGAGGTGACCCTTAAAAGCTGCACTACTGAGACCACAAAATTCCAGTAAACGCTTTAGTATTATATCAGACTTACGCAACATCGACGTCCTATCAGTATGCACAAATCGTGTGCCAGCATGTTGAAACTCACTGATGATCCTAGCTGTGTGAATGGAGGTGCCTAGCAGATACTCCTCGTTAATTTGTAATGATTGCGGACCCTGTCTACCGCTATTCTTAAAGTGCCTGAAGGAGTTATGATTTCCCCATTGATCGACACATCCTGTACCTGCAGACAATTCTGTGCTAACCTGCTAGAGCGGGGAACCATCTCACCTACTCTTAAATACACTTTGAAAACAAGAACCATAATGACTCGTAACATAAGACATTTATAATGTGTTTGTTGAATGTGGTGAGGATCCGGTTTCTTGGTTATTCATATTTGCTATGTTTACCTCTCAAGAAACTTGTTTTTCTGTATAAAGTCGACCGCATCTCGCGGCCTTCTTCAGCAGACTGAATTTGCGGTCATGTCACATGACCTACGTCATGTGACACAAGCTGGAGCATGACTGGAGGAGCTCCTGTTCAATGAAGGTTTCCGCCTGTAGATGTTAATCGCCTCCTTGATCTTCTTCCTATGCCAGTTCTCCTCAAGTTCTTAGGTTTTTACATCTTTCATCGAACACTGGTGGCCTGTGTTCAACTTGTGTTCACTTATCACTGATAGAGGTTGGCGACACGATAGATGTTCTTTAAATAGTGTGCCCAGTGCCCTCACTGTTTCTCCGATGGAGTGTTGGTCGCATTCTGTGCATTGGATGTCATATACCACCCCATATTTTGCTGCCATGTCTGTTTTGTCTTTTGGGTGTACCAGCAGGGACGTCAGGGCTGTTGATTGGTTTGTGGTAGACTGGTATGTCGTAGGTCTTAAAAATTCATGCCAATTGTTCAGACAACTTACTGATATAAGGTAGACCTATGGCATGTTGTCTTCTGTTTGTTTCTTTGGTGTTGACATTCTCCTTATTTCTTCTTCATTGTGTGGTGTTAAACATCCATGGTTTGTAACCGTTCATTTTCAGAACTTTCTTGATGTGCTCCACCTCTTTGGTCTTCAGTTACCAAATTGTCAGCCCTTTGGAAGAGTGTCCTCACCACTGATCGTTTGTGCTCTAATGGGTGGTTCAAATCCCAGTTCACATATGGGTCTGTGTGTGTTGCCTTCCGATACACCTTAGCCTTGGTTGATCGATCGTCCTTCAGACATTTACATATATCTAGAAAGGTTAGTGTGCTGTCATGTTCTGGTTCTACTGTGAACTTGATGTTATCGTCCTTTGAATTCAGATAGTGTGTGAACTGTTCTACTTCACTCCCTTGTAGCACTGTGAATGTGACACCCACGTATCTCAAACAGATGTCTGGAGGATGAGGTGCTTCCCTGATACGTCTTTCTTCAAAATGTTCCATGTACAGGTTCGCCACTATCGGGGACACCGGTGAACCCTTGGCCACTCCCTTCTGCTTATAGAACACTCCATTATAACTGAAAGATGTGGTGTTTAGGTGTAAAAAGCTTAGACCTTGAGCAGAACTGGCATAGGAGAAAGATCAAGGAGGCGATTAACATATACATGTGGAAGCCTTCATTGAACCGATACATCGGCCAGAAGCTCCCGCCAGTCATGCTCCAGCTTGTGTCGCATGATGTATAGGTTATGTGACACGACTGTAAATTCAGTCTGCTAGAAGGCCGTCTATCTGTCTGCGTGTGTGTGTCTGCGTATGTGTGAGAATGCGTGTCTGCATTTGTTTGTGCATATGTGTGTCTGTGTGTGTGTGTGCTTGCCTGTCTGTGTGCGTGTGTGTCTCTGTATATATGTGTGTGTGAGAATGCGTGTCTGCATTTGTTTGTGCATATGTGTGTCTGTGTGTGTGTGTGCTTGCCTGTCTGTGTGCGTGTGTGTCTCTGTATATATGTGTGTGTGAGAATGCGTGTCTGCATTTGTTTGTGCATATGTGTGTCTGTCTGTGTGTAAGTGCGTGCGTGCCTTCTTGTGTGCGTGTGTGTCTCTGTATATATATGTGTGTGTGAGAATGCGTGTCTGCATTTGTTCGTGCATGTGTGTGTCTGTCTGTGTGTATGTGCGTGCGTGCGTGCCTGTCTGTGTGCGTGTGGGTCTCTGTATATATGTGTGTGTGTGAGAATGCATGTCTGCATTTGTCTGTGCATATGTGTATCTGTCTGTGTGTGTGTGTGCGTGCTGTATGTTTGTGACTGTTTAGGTATGCTTGTGTGTATGTGTGTGTATATGTGGGTCCATGTTATTAATAATGCATTAATGTATAAACCGGCTTTTTGTTTCAATAGAACTGAAAAAAATGGCTGTCTCTATTTGTTTAACAAATATGACCTTCACTGATGAACTGGCGAATAAGTCTTCAGAAGAGTACAACAGCTTAAAAGATGACACATATTCCATGGTATATGCATTCTTGTTATGATACATTACTGTGAATAATAAGTCATGGGAGTTTGGTGGGATATTTTTTCAGAATTTTCTTTTTATTAAATACTAAGTTAACTTAACCATTTAAAATCACAGTCTGGATTAAATATAAAAATAGTGTCCTGTTATTCTAATAATTTGTCTCCAGAACGATAAACGGGGATCATCACACACAGCCTTCAAGAATTCGTTAATTTCCATAACTCTACCCGTACCTTCCTCGTAGGTGATGTGCCGATATGATTCCCTTCTCACAATTTGCGTCACGACCACCTTTTTAAGGCCCAGGCCCAACAACTATGTACGTCTGACATATGTGTTTGATATAATGTTATTCTACGTAGGTGTTATACCATTGCTGAAGCTTCGCATAACCATATGTTTTTTTTTCTTTTTCGCAAGACTACTTATGTGAACATTTATCATCTAATATTAATGTTATTAAATTTACATACATGTTCTATTGATTATAGCAACGCAACCAACACACTACACGTGAAATCGTTGTTAATAATAGTTATTTTGGGGATGAAGGCGACGAGTTTACGTAATCATTATCATCTTATATTGGAATAATTAAAATAAACTGGTTACAGCCTTAATTGGCTCCGCTGTCAACCTGGAACTGTATATCATTTTGTCAACTGTTTTACGGATTGTTTATATTTGTATGTATGATTTATACAATTCCAAATAAAACCTACTACTACTACTACAACTACTGTGCGAACTCGTACAAACGCATCCCTACCTTCAGTGTTTGCGGCGGCCCTGCGTGATCTATATCATTACCGCCAATACACAGCACACAAATGCTAGGGCATATGGCGGCTAACTGTCTCCTAAGACTTCTATTACCTTCAAGCAAAGCCACAGTTCCCCCACGATACCCGTGAAAGACTATCTGGCAATCCACGCAGTCTAACAATGAACCGGAAAACTTCTACAGACAGAAAACGTGCGAGTCTCCGAGGATCCACACTATGTCACGGCATGTCGCCATCCAGAAGCAACTCGACTTAGCACTATTAATCGAATACCGACCGCCACCTGCTTTCACAAGACGAATGCAAAATGGTGGCTACCTCGTGCTTTGACAAATTCTCCTCTTCAAAGAACGGTCACCTAAAACACTTTAAGCTACTCGGATGACATTTTTAATTCGATCACTATACACACAAAACTAATCCAGCATCAACCACCACTATACTAAAACTCGCAAATCGAAATTTTTTAATTCAGGCAAGGCCAAAATTAACCGTGTTATACTTCCAAAGATTTCACAGAATTGAGGCAGACCCTCTCAATGCATATGCTTATATAGGAGTGTCTAGCGCGCATGCACGAATCGCACCGCGAATACCCTCGTAGTCAAATGTGTATCATCGTGATAGCTACGGTGCCTATGTTTCAATTAATTAACGCTGTTTTTCCACATAAAACTCAGTATGTCCCCGTCGTTTACATACATCCATGTATGCAGCAGACACATTATTATTTCCTTTTATTACACCGAACTATAATTTAGCTATTGTATGTGTGTATCCTGTGAATGTTTGCTATGCTGTAGTCCTCCTAGATGCTATGTACGAGTATCTCAAGTGCCAAACTTTCAGGGACTCGTATACAACCATATGGCTCATCAGGAAGAGATTAGACATCTTTTTATGTCATGATTACAGTAACAATACATAACAAATTGTGTGCGCTCTTGTGCGCATGGGTGTGACAATGATGATTGCTTTGCATGTATGACAAATTTAGTGTATGCTTATTAAAATTCTTCTTCTGCAGCTGATACACATGTACTCTTATGCTGGGGAAAGCAGAACCTACTTGGTGTTTGGTAACATTGAGTTCAGGTAAGCTGGCCACAAAATGTCTGTATGTTGTTGTCGTGCAAACATGTTGTGTGAACCTTATACGAAAGCCAACAGATTGCAGCAAAACATGATGGCGACTGAATCGAGCAAATAAAGTCTGATTAAGTATGTGTCACATATTTTTAAGGATAAGCAATAGTTACGACTTGAAATGATTGTAGCCAGTTGGATAAAATGAAGCATAATATGAAAAACTTGAGGACCAAATTAGCCTTACAACCCCCAAAAGGCATTAGGCCAATGTTGAGCCCTGAAGAATGTGGACAACTACGGATACAAAAGGACTTTAATACGTGTCTGTAGCCAGGTAGTTCTTCATGCAGCTTAGTGAACTGGAGAAACATAAAGTGAACGGACTTGCCCAATATTCCACATTGCAGCACAGGATTAGTGCCCGGGTTCTCTCGATTGAGAGTCTGATGCTCTAGCCACAGTGCCACTGCGCTCTACAAGCGTATCTATCTATGAGCAGGTGTGCTAAATGTAGCTTCAATTTGTTGTTTTTGACATTTATTTTTAATTACTCAAAACTGTTACAAATCGTCATGTTTTAGGATTATCCAGGGGTATGTGTAGGATAACTGAATCACTCTACAATAATGCTGCTTAAAATGGTGTAGGTATACTTTCAAAGGAAGGAAAGAGTGATGTCATCATATTCCTTCTGGTGTAGTCATTTCTAGGGTTAACCTATTTTATGTACTCATAATAAAGCCCTTGTAAATGCAAATCTAACGAATCGTAACTTGTTACTACAATATCACTGTTCAGTTGTCAAATATAGACTGTTTCCCCCACACCCCTAATGTTGATCTCACACAACATGCCATTATACAAATGTCTTATAACACTAGTGAACAAAAGTAATCATTAGATTATAGACGTGTAGTTAACTGGAATATATTATATATACCAACCACATGCTTATGCCACATTTGTACTAATATTCTGCTGCTTTTGATCCTTCAATTGGACTGTCTGCCGAATATGTATTTTGAAAAAAATGAACCAACTTTAACTGGGCAGTGTTGTCTCAGCCTACCGATTTTGACAATCATTTTTTCTCAAAAATGTTGCCAACTATCATGCTTTACGAAGATATATAGCATTACTGGATCACTGCATTCTAAGTGTACTATATATTGATGCAAACAATGATGGTGGTACATTTTCACATGATGTAACATAATTATTTGATCTAGCGAACATTTTGTTATACCATGATAAAGATAAGGTAATGACGAGTCCAACGAGTGGTAATAATTATGTTGATGTACGACTATTCAATCTCCAGATATGGACTATTGTATTTCCCATACCCGTTATTTTTGGTCAACGCAACGTACTCTGTTCATGTTAATTTTTCTCATGCTACAAACAACTGGCAGATATCTCGTGAAGAACTTTTTACTCAAAGTGCCCGGAGATGTGGGCGACCTATTTATGTAAAGAATAGGTTGTCCCCAGAGTTTTGGAAAGAAAATCGTTTTCTAGGCACATTCATGATACTGAGCGTCCGGCCTACTGGGACCGTGCGTTAGCATAAAAATGCGATGTAATCGCGCAGGTTGATGTAAGCTGGAGCGCTGTTTGGGCCTACTTAATCAATACTGATAAAAAGTGGGTGGCTATATACCGAATTAAAAAAAAATCAGAAACATATACAAGCCAAAGAAAGACATGGCATTTTTGTCGATTCCGGACCCGATTTCGCCGTTATAACTTGAGTTTTGCCTAACTTTGATATCTCAGTGCGTTAGTTCCATCTTTCAACATCAGCCCGGGCATATTTACCTTTAAGAATATTGCGTCCTAGCGCACATTTGAGGCGTAAATAGTGTCTCAGTTTGCATCAACATACGCTGCTACATCGCTCATTTTACGCGTGCTATGCGGTATAAACAGCAGCAGCGACGCAGAATATTGAATGATGGAACTAACGCACTGAGGTATCAAAGTTAGGCAAAACCGATTCGGCACACGTGCCAAAGACAGTTTCTCTTTTGTTTTGGGTGTTTCCGAAATTGACACCTTTTGTTCTGCCAGTCCAAATTTAATATGATATTTGGACCTGGAGTTTACATTAGAATAATAAATTGAAAAAAATCATAAGCTAATATTATGATGGGATTTGGACCTGTGTAATATCGGTATAATTATTTTGATAATGTAATGTGTGTGTATGTATGTTGTATATATGCAGAGAAGTTTGGCAGCTCTGGCAGTTTGCATTTCCACAGTTAGATCAGAATGTAAGAGATCCAGTCGATGTCAGTCGGCCGATGACTTGATCAGTTCATTGTGCGATCACTGCCACAGCTGGGTAGATTTTGCATTGTCCGGCTGTGGGAAGTCATGGGCAGAAACCATGGTGGAAGGATTCACCTTTCAGTACATTGGGTGTTGGAAGGTGGAGTGTCTGCAGAAGGAGATAGTTAGGTTGACAGATATTATGAAGGGAATGGAGATGGGAATTAGCAAGGAGACAGGTCGAATGGAGAGAGACGACAGGGAGAGAGGTGAGAATACTGCAAGACTGAAGGACAATAGCAGTGGCAAGAAAACTGAGGAAAGGAGATTGAGAGGAGGGAAGGTGATTGGAGGGGAAGAAATTGGAAAATCGACGACAGAAAACGTGACAAGCGTGAAGGTGACGGGAGAAAGTGACCGTAGAGAAGGAGGGAGGGAAGATGGGACGGGAGAGGAGAGAACAAAATGAGATGGGAGGAAAGATGAAGGGACGAAAGGAAGTGAGAGCAAATGTGATAGAAGAGAAGTCGATAAAAGGGACGCTGACAGGAGGAAAGGTGACAAGAGAAAAAGCAATGGGAAAGAATGGATCGGAAGAGAATGTGATAGGAGAGAAGACGACCGGGGGAAAGACAACAACCAGACAGATGCAAACCGAAGAAGGAGCTACTCTAAGGCAGTGATTGAGGGGGCAATGAGGAAGAGAGGGTGTTTATTATTTACTCAATTATGAGAAAGACGGACAAGACACTGAGCGAGGGGAAGGACGTCTTTGTTTGTCTACCGGGGGTTAGGATTGAACTTGTGACTGACAGGGTAGAGAAGGTATTGGGACATGGTAAGGAAGGGTCTATACTGGTACATGTAGGAACAAATGATGCAGACAGGGAGGGAACAACTGGGATAGTACAGAAGTATAGACAGTTAGTGAGGAAGCTAAAGAAGACAAGAGTTGAACAGATTATTCTGTCAGGAATTTTGCCAGTAATGGGAGGTAGGGTGGCAACGTATAGAAACTGCAAGAGGGTGGCGATCAACGCACTAGTTGAGCAGATGTGTGAAGAAGAGGGGGTGGGATTCACAGATTTATGGGGAAACTTTGTTGGGAGGGAAGATATGTACATGAGAGATGGCCTACATCTTAGTGGAATGGGGTCCGCAGTTTTCTCAGAGAACCTGCTGCGATCTGTTGACAGTGGGACAGGTTGCATCTATTTAAACTAGATTCGCAGAGGGGACTCACAGAAAAGCCTGAAACTGAAGGCATAGATAAAGACAGCACAAATAAATCAGCAAAGAACAGTCTCGAAAACTCTTCTGAAGCTGAATATAAATGTGTTTGTTTAAATGCAAGGAGTATAGTAAACAAAAGAAATGAACTAAACATTATGGTAGAAGATATTGACCCTCACATAATAGGTAGAATCCTGGACCACTACCGATATATCAGATCCCGAATTGGGACTGACAGGATATGTAATGTTTAGGAAAGATAGAATAGGAAGAAAGGGAGGTGGAGTTATTTTATATATTAAAGAATCTATCCAGGCTTATGAACTAAAATTAGAAAGAGAAGCAGATTGCGAAGAAGCTGTTTGGTGTAACATAGTTAAAGGAAACTTAACGTTAACAGTCGGGTTAGTTTATCGAAGTCCAAACATAAGCATAGAAGAGAATGACAAAATACACAACGCTATAAGGGAAGTAAGCAAACGGGACTGTATTATTGTGGGGGATTTTAACCACGGGCATATACAATGGAAATCTCTACAGAGTATGGGGAGTGAGAACCACAAGTTTTTAGTTTTAGTTCAAGATACTTTCCTTTCTCAAAATGTGCTAGAACCAACCAGGGGTGAGAATGTGTTAGACATAATTTTGTCCACACAGCATGGATTAGTTGACAATGTCAAGATATGTGAGCCACTGGGGAGTAGTGATCACAACCAGATACATTTTACCTTCAAAGTAAAATCAGAAAGGAATAGTAAAAAGCAGTATCAGAGAAATTTCCACAAAGGAAGGTATAAGGACATGAGGAAATATTTAGCAAAGATAGACTGGAATAACACACTGAAAAATAAGACAGCAACAGAATGCTGGAATATATTAAAGAGTGAAATTAAGTGCATAGTTGATAAATTTGTACCCTTTAAAAAAACAAGGGAAACGGTCCAAAAAGAAACACTAATCGAAAGAAGTCATTAGAAAAATTATGTCTAAACAAATGATGTGGAAGTCATATAGATGTACTGGAAATTATGAAGACTACAACAGTTATAAAGAAGCACTTAACCAAGCAACAGCTGAAATTCGAAATTCAAAGAGAAGCTATGAACAACAATTAGCTAGTAATATAAAACATGACAGCAAGTGTTTTTATGTGTATGTTCGAAGCAAACAGAAAGTTCAAGATAAAGTCGGTCTTCTAGAAGATAGTGCTGGAAATATAATATCAGAGGGATTCTTAATGGCAGAAGACCTGAATGAGTACTTTACAGTAGTTCAGTGTTTACCAGAGAAGATATTAGTTCACTGCCAGTACCAGAGGCTAAGTTCAAGGGGACAGATTCAGACTATTTAGGACAATTAATTGTAACCCCGGAAATGGTAGCTAAGAAAATAAGGGCTATGAAGGATAATAAATCACGTGGAGTGGATGGGATTCCGCCCAAACTACCATTGGAAATTGTAGAACAAATTAGCGTACCACTTGCAACAGTTTTCAATTTGTGATTAGAAGAGGGAGTGGTTCCTTTAGAATGGAAAGAGGCAAACATTAAACCGTTATTTAAAAACGGTTCGAGAAACAAGTCAGAGAACTATAGATCAGTGAGTTTAACATCAGTGATTTGCAAATTATTAGAAAGATTAATTAAAGATCACATGGTGGATTTTCTTGTTAAACATAACTTGATAAACCCATCTCAACATGGTTTTTTTTAAAGTGAGGTCAAGCTTAACAAATATGTTTTTTGGAAGACATCAATAAGTTGGTAGATGAGGGATCACCAGTAGATATCGTCTACTTAGATTTTCAAAAAGCTTTCGACAAAGTACCACATCAAAGATTACTGCTTAAACTAAAGGCCCATGGCATAGGAAATGGTTTAATAAACAGGATAGAAAATGGCTGATTGACAGAAGATAACGTGTAGTAGTTGATGGGGAGGCTTCAAACTGGAAATCAGTATTGAGTGGGGTATAGGGATCAGTACTAGGACCTATATTATTCTTAATATATATAAACGATTTGGATGATGAAATAACAAGCAAGGTGTTGAAATTTGCGGATGATACAAAAGTGTTTAGAAGGATTAAAGTGATGGCGATAGACAACATTTACAAGATGATCTTGACAAGTTGATCAAATGGTCTGAAAAGTGGCAAATGCTGTTCAATTTGGGGAAATGTAAATGCCTCCACGCAGGACATGGGAACGAAGGGGTAGATTATACAATGGGGGTACTGTACTAAGTACTACTGAAAAAGAAAAGGATTTAGGGTTAACTATTAGTGCTGATATGAAGGTTTCAGAGCAGTGCGGAATTGCAGCTTCAGTGAGAAATCAAATCCTTGGATTAACTAGGCGAAACATAACGTATAAGGAAAAAGTGCTAATAATACCGCTGTACAAAACAATAGTTAGGCCTCATTTAGAATATTGTATTCAAGCGTGGAGGCCATATCGCAGGAAGGACATAGATAAGCTAGAAAGAGTGCAGAGGAGAGCAACTAAAATTACACCAAAACTGAGGGATCTTAGTTACAAAATACGCCTAAAGATGCTGCTTAACAACACTAGAGACCAGGAGATTGAGAGGAGATCAGATAAAAGTGTTAAAAATATTGAATGGTTATGAAAATATTGATAGAAATATTTTTTTCTCAGTTAAGAAAGATAGAAGGACTAGAGGACTTGAAGTTACATTAGCAAAGGAGCAGTGTAGATTAGATATAAGAAAGTTCTCATTTTCACAAAGGACTGTGAATTAATGGAACAGATTATCTGCTGATTGTGTGGGTGCTAGTAGCGTGAATATGTTTAAAATATAATCGACACATACCTCAAAAGGGCGGGATACACATAGATAAAAGGGTTGGACTCTCGATAAGCCAAAGGGCTTCCTTGTCCACCTGCCACCTAGAGTTAATTCTCTGGGTGGCAATCTTGTTAAATCTTGTTAAATTGTTTCAGTTCTGGTGTATTCACAGAAAAACGGGAAAATACAGCTCTTTCTTCTTCACTGTAGTATTGCACGCAGAACATCATGGCATACCGCCAAATCATGCTTTAATGCAAACCGACCTTCTACGATTCTAACGCACCATATTCCATGACAGGTTTTTCAGTTTGAAGGAATTGATGACACGCATTAACTTTATTTACTTTACGTAATCCTCTTTATGTGGTTCATACATGAGGTCAACACCAAAGAATGCCAATGTTGCCTGTCCACTGCCAGCTTCATTACCTGGCCCAAACTCCACCCCCCTCCCCAGTGCCTTCATCTCCCACTCCACGTGTCTCCTTGGGTCTCCCCCTCGCTCTCTTGCCACCAGGGATCCACCGCATGGCCAATCTTGGAATGGATGTCAGCGGGAATTATGCAGACTTGTCCAATCCATCTCCAACGGTGGCGTTTAATCTTGAGAGAGATGGGCTGCTTGCCTGTGTCTTTTCATGGAGTTCTGTATAATATATATTATTTGGCCAGTATAATTCATAGAATCCTCCTAAGACACTTGTTTTGAAAAAACGTCCAGCATCTGATATATGCCTTTGGTGACCTGCCGTGATTCCGCCGCATATAATAGCACCCTCATGACGTTGCTCTTAAACAGGCGGATTTTGGTTCTATTGCTGATCTTATTGATCTTCCAGATGTTCTTAAGTGCCGCAAATGCCCCTCTTGCCTTGCCGATCCTTGCCTTGACCTCAGACTCCGTGTTTCCATCTGTTATCACCTTGGCCCCAAGGTAGATGAACTTGGTCACTTCTTCAATGTTTCGTCCTCCAATTGTGATAGGGTCTGCTGTTTGGCTGTTGTACCACAGTGCCTATGTTTGGTTGGTGTTGATCTTTAGCCCCATTTTCCAGCATTTCTGGCAAGTTCCTCGCGTTTTCTTTGGATGTCTCCGTAGCGGTGCAACAGAAGAGATATATCATCCGCATAGTCTAGATCAGTTAGTGTATTGGTGAAAGTCCACTTGATGCCACTTTTTTCTCCTGGTGTTGTTTCTTTCATGATCAGTCGATCCATGGATTTTGAAAAGTTGCAGTAGGGTGTACTAATTGATCGAAGACAGCTGTAATAAACAGCCACACATAATATAATGCAGGCATAAGGCTTCCGTTGAGAGTGTTTAGGTACCTCTGCCATAACTGTTGAAATGTTTAGGTTGGCAAGTGCATTTTAGAGACCATCCTGGTTTTGTTATTAGTAGTTACTAGTTCTAACTTTCATGTGGCTTAACAGATAGTGACACTTATGTTATACACCAAGGTCATGGTGAAAATAACTAAGTGTGGACAGAAACAGTTGTTAGGTGTTACACCTCAACGTAAGCGTCTAACAGTAACAGATGGCAGGCTGACGCAGACTGGCCGCGATCGGGATCGCGCCTGCAATGGTAACAAACAGATCTCTTTTTAGTGCTGTGCTTAGCAACGCCATTCACCATTGGGTCGATAAGTTGATTTTGCTTAGAAGTATTCATCTGATTGGTTTAAGACCATCACATTATGAAAGAGTGGGTTTTAGTGTCCAGTAACCGCGCACACCTAATACGCAAACCTAGTACATGCATTTTACCGCAAATAGCAAAACTACGAAACTATTTTATTGTGTCACTTGAAATGCATGTAGGATTCACAGTCGCAATGTTATGGTTGGTTTTGACATGGGGTGCTCTTCTCCTCTTCTTGCCTTCCTTAGCTTCAAGGACAGCATTGCCACTACTAGCATGTGATAGCTCCCCACATCAGCTCCATGTCTGACATCCTGAAGTGATCGTCTCCACTTCGGATTAATTATCATATGGTTGATCTGGCTGACCGTGTTGCAAACTGGAGATCGCCAAGTGGTCTTGTGAATGGTTCTATGCTTGAATAGAGTTCCACCTATGACTAGGTTATTTTCTACACATAGATCCGAGAGTCTCTCGCCATTGTTATTCATGCATCCAAAGCCCTGGATGCCCATGGCTCTTTCTCTTCCTTGCCTGGCCTTGTGTCCCTCTCTTGGCTGGCCGCGAGTCACCCCCTTGCCTAGTTGCGAGTCACTCCATTGCCTGGCCATGTGTCACCCCCTTGCCTAGCCGTGAGTCATCCGCTTGTCTGGCCATGCATTACCCCGTTGCCTGGCTGCGAGTCACCCGCTTGCCTGGCCTTGTGTCACCTCCTTGCCTGGTCGCGAGTCACCCTTGACAGGCCATGTGTAACCCCCTTGCAGGATCGCGAGTAACCCCCTTGTCTGGCCGTGTGTCACCCCCTTGCCTGGCCGCGAGTCACCCGCTTGCCTGGCCACCTACTTACGACGGCGTTGTGTATTTGCGTTTATAGTCGATTTGGAAACCACCACCACAAAGTTGTTAGGGCAAGTGGCATTTTTTTAATGTAGGGCTTATTTAGCTATTCTGTAAAACATACGCATGGGCCTATATAATTTTTGGTAGTCAGATATTTTATTTCTTAATAAGCCTAAATACAATAACAGTTTCCGTAATGCTGTAATCGGCATTCATGTTGTGTAATAATTATGCGTATTGCAAAATAATGTTTAATTGCAAACAGGCCTTGTAAAAGTTCACTGATCTGTACGTCATGAAATGAGTAAACAAATATAATCAGGTCATTGTAATGCTTCTCACTGTATGTTAATTATTAATTAACCTTCTCGTAATACATCAAATCGACACCGTTTTGTAACCGCACCGTGTGACTTTATTACTACCTCAGGAAGAACAGAACCCGGATGATTAGGCAAGTAACATCTATTCCTTGTGGACATCAATATAGCATGTAATCAACACATCCCCCTTTTTAGGATTAAGAGTCACGATAAATCAGAAAGGAAAGTATCTGTAAATTAAATTTCCCATTAATGCTAAGGATCACAGAATAGAGTTCCTATGTCCTCAAACTAATATGACAGTTACAAGTCCAGTCGCACTAGAGCCTTTCAGACTCTCTCAGAGCGTCGTCGCACAGGTGAAGTCTTCACAGGCGAGGGCTGCGTCGCGACCTCATCGGCGTCTATCGTCTCTGTCCCGGGAGGTGCCTCAGTCGCCGTCGCTGGCTCTGACGCAGTAGACTTTTGAGTCTCGGGATCGGGCAGAGTTGCGGTTTCTGCATGACACGGCTTGAATACTTCTCGCGTTGTGAGTAAGTGTTGACGATTACGGCGCATGACGCGTCCATCCTCACACTGAACGTCATAGGAACGAGGTCCGCTGAGACCTACTACTCTTGCGCGCTCCGGCCATCGTCGCCGTCGTGGGTCCTTCACCCGCATCGTGTCGTTTGGGGGCAACATCGTCAATGACTTCCCACGATCGTGCGGTGCCGACTTCCTGGCGTATGTTTCGCGCCGATGTGGCAGTCAAGTTCTCAGCTTTCTACCAAACAATAGCTAAGCTGGAGATTTCCCACAGTCTAGTATTGAGGAGCGATACGCTAGCATGGCGAGATACGCGTCCTCTCCTCGGTCGGCAGCTTTACTGAGCAATGGCTTCACAATTTTCACTGCATTTTCAGCAAGTCCGTTTGATTGCGGATAATACGGGCTCGACATCTTATGCTCGATGCCCCAATCTCTGGTGAATTGTCTGAACTCAACACTAGCAAACTGCGGACCACCATCAGAGACACACTCCGACGGAATTCCGTATCGCGAAAATAGCGACTTCAAGTGAATGATCACCTGTCAGCTCGATTCGCTCGACAAGAGTGCTATCTCAGGATGGTGCAAGTAATAGTTAACAGTCAGTAAGTATGGAACTTGCTTCAGGTAGAAGATGTCACATGCTACCTTCGCCCATGGTCGATCTGGTCGCTCATGCATCTGCAGTGGTTGTTGTGGTTGTGTATATCTGTACTCCTGACACACGCCGCATCGTGAGACTGTGTCATAGACATCTTTATTCATGTTGGGTCAGTACAGAATGTCTCGGGATCGTCTCTTACACTTCTCGATGCCCAAGTGACCCTCGTGTATTAGCTGGAGCATCTCGCCTCTCATGTTCTCAGGCACAACTACACGTTGTCCTTTCAGTAAGACACCATCGACTATGGACAGTTCTTCTATGAATGTCATGTAAGGCTTTGGAATGTCGCTTTCTGTTGTGCTCGTCACCTCTTTTCCGTTTGACTCACTCTTCATGGTGTTGACTCGCTTCACAAGTCCAAGCCTGTCACAGTCAGTTCCGCCTAGGAGCGCTGGTCTGCGTTCCCCTCGCACCACTTCCATGTACGACGAGATCTGACGTTTCTAAAATCTCAACGTCACGCGGCACACCCCCAAGCTTGTAGTGGGTGCCCCCCAGTACGATGTCATTACCGCTCAACTTTGGCCTAGTTTCGGTTTTGGTCTAATGTTCTCATACTGCTTCTCAGAGATGATGTTGACATCTGACCCCGTGTCTAACTTGAATGCAATCGTGCTATTCTCAACTCTGAGTTTCTGTGTCCATTTCGTGTCAGTCTCAGCATCGGTGTGCTCAACCATGCCAACAAACATTTCATCTATCCCGTCTGCGGGATCATTTCGGCTAACATAGCGCACTTTCCCCTCCTTGGGCTTTGTTCTACAAACTCGCGCGAAATGAAATACCACATTTATTACACGCCTTGCCATACGCTGGACAAGCACGCAGTGCATGCGTTGTATCACAACATTTACACTTTGTGGCAGTCTTTCGTTGTTGTGGTTTCCATTGCTGGCGACGCCCCTTTTGGCAGTAGTTGACTTCACTTGTCGATGCTACTTTGTCTGTACTCAGTGACTGAATTTGTCTTTCAGTTGCCTCTGCCTCCTGGCATATTTTGACTGCTTTATCAAGGTCTAAACTGTCTTCCCTTAGTAAGCGTTCGCATACCCTTGAACTTGTTATTCCCAATACCAAACGGTTCCTGGTCATACTGTCTTTGAGACTGTCAAACTGGCATGTCTGTGCTTTTAGTTTCAAGTCTGTCACAAATTGTTCAATTGGCTCTCCCTGTACTTGTTTTCGACTATGAAACACGTAGCGTTCATACGTTTCATTCTTGTTGGGGTTACAGTAGGCAGTGAACTTCTCAACTACGCTCTCATAGTTCCCTTCCTCTTCCTGAGTAAACGAAAACGTGTTGTAGACCTCGGTGGCCTGTTTTCTAGCAACATGGAGCAACAGTGCTATTTTTTGCTTAGCCGGTTTTGTACCATGTACAGTTCAAACTCTTGCTTGAATTTGCGCCAATTTTCTGATATATTTCCAACCAAAACAAGTTCATCTGGCTGTCTGATTGAATCAGCCATGATTGTCTATACTTTTATTGATGGTCACATTATCGCCCTGCCAAGCGGCTTGTGCGCCATGACATTAACCTTGACAGCTTTGGTGATAAAAGACAATTGTCAAAATTCCACTCAGTTGCGTGTATATCGGGTTTCGGCGTTTCGAATTCTGGCGTGTAGTCTCCGCTCCGTGTTTCTGACACCATGTAATGCTTCTCACTGTATGTTAATTATTAATTAACCTCGTCGTAATGCATCAAATTGTTTTGTAAACGCACCGTGTGACTTTATTACTACCTCAGGAAGAACAGAACCCGGATGATTAGGCAAGAAACATCTATTCCTTGTGGACACCAATATAGCAAGTAATCAACACAGTCATTGAAGGAACACATGTCATAACGGCAATTTTGCTGTAAATAAAATGCTGCTCGTTTATTTGTAATTTATCTGCATCGTGAACAAAATCTCAGCCTTCAGGAAATCAGAAATTTTGTTAGAATCTTCCACTTTGAGACGAAATTCTGAGTAAACCAGGTAAAGGTGTGTAAATTGTGATTGTAGTTACAAATGGTTAGTTTGTAAACTTTGTATTAATTGTTTTAGGTACATAACACCAAAACGTAACCTTTTGTTTCCTTTAATGGGATTATGTTTACTAGTTAGTTATGCTAATTAGCAACAGTATGTTTATTATTGTTCTTCCTTGTTTACCAGCAGATGAGAAGGCTGGAAAGTGGTTATTATAAATTAATGTTTTCATAAAATATTTGTTCTGTGTCAACCTAAGCCATATCCATATATCTCAGCATCTTAATGTTTGTATGTTTGACTAGTGATCTGCTTAAATTGATTCTAGAAATGCCTCAGATGGTTTACTACTGGATTTCCGAGGGTGGTTCGGTTGTCATGTTAAAAACTGCACTGGATATATACGGGATATCCTGATGAGAAATACAGAGGACGGCTGGTTTGGCAAGTACAGTGTGGACATGGATTCAGTCAGTGTTGGTGAGTTCATATCCTGCTGTCAATCAATATGTTATAAGAACATCTGTCAATTGTGTTATGTATTCTTGTGTGTATGTCACAAATTATACTGTTTCTTTAGGAGACAGTGTCCTTAAGAGGCTGCAAACCCAGTAAACAATATGCAGACTGTGTAGCTGCCTGGAAATGTCACCCACACTGGCTACCTCTCGGTGGGCTGGCAGAGATACATGGAACGTTTTAATGGGAACTGAAGGAGACAAGAAGGCAGGGGAATACAGGTCGCAACATTGTTGATGTTGACGGGACCCGAAGTCAGGGATGTTTACCGTTTGTTTGATTAATAAGCGAAACAAGAAACATGACATATCACACATGACACAGAAGTTAGCCTGGTATTTCACACCATGGACCAATGTGATGTACGAGTGGTACAAGTTTCTGCAGCAAAATCAGGAACTTGGTGAGACTTTTGAGGCATTTCTGATGGATTTAACAACATGATCCCCTGATCTCTTTATGAAAATACAACGCTGACGAAAGAAACATCCTGCTAAAACATACCGTGATAAAACTACATCAAACACGTGAGATATTGCTATCAAAAGCTGAACTGAAGCTTGCAAAAATGATACACATCTGCCACAGCACTGAGATAACTGGCCAGCTTATGGCAGGCATCAGCCAGGAAGAACAGTCACATGCAGTGAAGAAATAAAAAAAGTAGCAGATAGCAGAAGCAGTACCATCTAGAGATGTTTTATGATTTTGGAATTCCTCAGATGTTACTTAGTGACAACGAGGCTCAATACGGTAGTTCCGAATTAATTTCATGACTTTTTGAAGCAAATGCACATGCAACAAGTGTGCAATATCTGCAAAGAAATGGAATGGCAATTTACAGACCTTTAAAAAGAGCTTGAAAAAGATGTTAGCTGACCAGAAAAGTCTACTGCAGACTCTGGTGGCAGTAGTGTGCAGTACGCTGATCGACAGGTGATGGATTACTGTTACAAGCCGTCTTACTGCAAGTTTAAAATCTGCATACCAATCTACATCAGATGGAATGCATGCTATGACCACAGCACATTGATCAAGATATTATGAGAGGAAAACTGGAAACAAGACAGTTGGCAGCTACTTATTGTCATGCTGCCACCATGTCAATATTCTGACAGGAACTACACCCAGGCGAGACCATGAAAATTGGGCAAAATGGCAGCTGGCAACAGTCAGACAACATGATCAGATGCCGCAGTCTTATTGGTTGGAGATGGAAAGTGGATCGGAGTTATTACAAAATCAACACTACAGCTAGAGACAGTGCCACCACAGCTTTAGAGACAACCCAAGTGATGTCAGTGGTGAACGTGCATGTCCTGATATCACACGGTACCACCCAATCAGCTAGGGACAATACCACCACAGCTGTTAGTGACAACCCAAGTGATGTCAGTGGTGAACGTGCATGTCCTGATATCACACAGTACCACCCAATCAGCTAGGGACAATACCACCACAGCTGTTAGTGACAACCCAAGTGATGTCAGTGGTGAACGTGCATGTCCTGATATCACACGGTACCACCCAATCAGCTAGGGATAATACCACCACAGCTGTTAGAGACAACCCAAGTGATGTCAGTTGTGAACGTGCATGTCCCGATACCACCCGGTACCACCCAGTCAGCGAGCAGTGTTGAGCAACCGACTAGCAATTCGCCGAGTCGCACAGTCAGAGCAGAATAGTTGACACATCATCGTAGAGAACGTGCAAGTGTACATCCGATGTATCTCCGCTACCCGGGTACTTTGTAACCAGATAGAAAGCCGATGAAGTTAACTAGATATGGACAATACATAGAGATATATACAGTAAATGTGGAGATCGTAAGTATAGAATATGTTACTTTTTCCATAAAAACGAGATGTTATGTAGTGTAGTGTATATGTCACACATTAGACTGGTTGCTAGGAGACAGTGCACTGGTCTCTGCCTAATAGGGTGTTGTAGTGTAGTAAATAGACACCGAAATAAAGTAGCTGTATGAACTAGTACAACTGTGTTTTTAATATTACCTTCATTGTTATTGTAGACAACAGTGCTCCGTAGAAAGTGACTATGTGACAAGTAGTGTTGAAAAGACCTGACTACACTAAAAGCATAACATACTATAAGCAACTTCTATAGATATCATCCTCTGACCATGGAACGATTGACTATATCGGCACCTCTGGCATATTATCCTAATAAAATGTAGCCTGATATTGACTCGACCTACCGTATTATCCCCTATAGACGCGCACTGCCTAATAGGCGCACACCCACTTTTACAGAAGTGAAACCACCCATGAAAACTGATTTTCGGTAATGAATGTGCACTTCAAAAATGCAAAATAAGGTAATAATACCGCTGTTGATGCCACGTTGTGGATATTGTCTAGATAATAATTTATTTAACTTTTTTCCATAAGGTAGCACCACATTTATAATTTGAGCGACTTTCGTTTTATTCGCGAAGTTGGGCATGTTGTTATAATCACGTAAAACTTCCTAACACTGCAGATAAAGCATTGAAATAACGAGATATTCACAATCGTGTAGCCGTCTGTAGCCACGAGGAAAGGTCAACACAACGAAACGCGCTCCGATGTCTGACTTGACATCTTCGAGAATCGCTCCCTTTCATTCCGACCTTCGCGCTCTCAGTTGGCCTTGCCCCGTTGCATCACTGGCAAAGAACGTGGGTTTGGATTATTTGAGCGCCGATTCAGCACAGACAGAAGTTATCCTGCAATGCCCAATGATGTCTTCTGGCTAGTATGATGATTGTCAGCTTAGCACTGCTCGATGTATCGATCTACCATTTGTCCGAACTAAGGAGTTATTAAACAGCAAACATTGCCACCGCTCTCAGTAGCTGTCTTTCGCAAGTGGCGCGTCGAATACCGTCTTCTGTTGACCGAACGCTAGGTGTTTTGGTAATATTCTGATTCTGGGTTTACTAAGCGTTGCCTATCTTAAAGTTGCACATGTGTGATGTGTGTGCAATTTGTGCGTTCGTCCACCGCTGGCAGCTTGTGCTACGCATATCTTGTGATAAATCAATAAATGCGCACCCATGCATTTGCGCAGTGCGCGTCTATTGGGGATAATACAGTATTGTAATATGACTGCACGTGTTGTTCCCACAATCAGTCACCCAAGCCCATTTGCATTTGCGCAGTGTGCGTTTATTGGGGATAATACCACTGCGCGTGTTGTTCCCACAATCAAGACACAAAAGACAGCAAATGTGACAAAGTAAAACTGATTTAGTGAACATTCATTGATTGCGTAGAACATATGCCCGGGGTGATGTAGTACTGCCACCATCCCTATATTGAGATGATTGGGCATATATTGATCTTTTGTATCGCGGACCCGTTGGTATTTTGTTTTAATGTACAAGTTAAGATAACCTCAAAATTGAATTGTGGGACATATTTAATACCAAATGAGTGGTCCACCAAATACATGAATGTACAAGGCTGTACAAATTCTGAAATAATTTTTTGGGAAATTACACAAAATGATTTGGCGTTACAACGATTCCACAGTTGAATGAATGAAAGTTTATTTGGTTATTCAGTTGCAGTGATATTACAAGTATGAACATAATTATGGTTTTACCAAGTAATTTGGGAGAGTCTGGAAACCCCTGGGGCCTTCTATCGAGAACCACCTATAATTAGATAATGTAATAATTGTACATTTTTTAGATTTGCCGCAAAAGTTCAAGCATCATGGCCACTTCTTGGAAACCCATGTGCACTTCAGAGAGCAACTTTCTGATAGAACATCTGCACTCTATTATGAGCGATCATACAACACCTGGATTGTGGTATGTCTTCTGGTTTTCTTTAATGTCTTGTTAGGCTCAGTGCCACTGCATTGACTGTCTGTGCCATATATCGCATTATTTTAAAGATCTGTACAATTACTTATCAAGCCCTATCATCCAAACAACCTGTCATACCTACATTCTATGCTTACTCCAGCAAAGAAACCTAAACAGCTTCGGTCGGCAGACTCTGATCTATTTTATATTCCCATAGTTAAGACGAATGCTGAAACTCTAGCGTTTTCGGTTGCTGCACCAACTTTGTGGAACTTATTATTACTCCCTGTTGGTGTTAAGTCAGGAAGAAATATAGTTTAATTTCGCTGTCATCTAATTAGCAATTCCATCCATATGTTGACGACTTTTCCTCTGTACTTGACAATGAGAACGTTTAATCCTTTGGATTTGTTGCGCCACTAAGCTTGGATTTTCTGAGGATATTGGCGCTAAAGAAGTCATTCCATTATTATTATATACAGTAAATCTCCGATATCAGGACCGGCCAATTTATTTGTTATATCCAAAATTCGTTATCTCAAATTTACTGTATATAGTAACTAAATAACAACGAAAATCTGGGCCAATTCATCTATTTGGTATATGCGAGAAATCGTTATAAGCGGATTCGTTTCACAAACCTTCCCCAAATGACTAAGTTGGTGACTGCAGCCCATCCAATTAATTAATCTTCAGTCACTTAGGTAGTTGTTGGATCAATGTGTGGGAAAGCAGTTGAGGTGGTGGAGATGATGGAGAGAAGGCAATTGGAGGTGCTGTGCAAACAGAAAATGAAATGGAAAGGGGATAGAGCGAGAATGCTGATGGGTGGATTCAAGCTACTACACCAGGAGGAGACGGAAGAAGTAATGGAGTTGACATCATTGTATCAGAAGATCAGTGCTTAGAATGGAGAGATGGAAGTGCTGGCTTGTGATGACTTGGCTGATGATTAGGAAACAGCTGGTGTGTGTTAGTCTGTATACGGGCCACAGACGGGAAGGATTGAGGCAGAGAAACAAGAGTTCAGGGATGCTTTGGAGAGGATGATGGGATTGGTGGAGCTGGAGGTGATGTTGTGTATTGCAGGAGACTTCAATGCACATGTTGGAGTAGTGGAACCAGGTGAAGAGGAGAGTGTTGGCAGACACGGGTGGGGAGTGAGGAATAGAGAGGATCGAACTCTGGTGGAACTGATGGCTAGAAATGGCTTAGCAGTGGCTAACCCTTTCTTTCAGAAGTGAGAAAGCCGTAAAATTACACACAGAAGTGGACAGCACAAGACAGAACTTGATCTCCTGATAGTCTGGATATGAATAAAGAGTGCAAAGCTGTGGCTGGAGAGCGTGTCATGACACAGCAAAAGCATATGCAGAAAAAGAAACAAACTAAGACCATGTGCCACAGGACTATTAGGTCGTGGAGGTGCAAAGACGATGTCGCTGTTGAATACATGTTGTGACAGCTAAATATGAAGAGCTCAGTAAAGTAGACGGCAGTCTGGAGGAAGAATGGAAAAGTATACAGAAGCATTTGTGTGAACTGCAGAGGAGCTATGTGGAAGAACATCAGGAAAATGCGGAGTGTCTAGAAATAGTAACCAAGGATCGTGGACAAACGAAGTAGCAGAGGCAGTGCACGAAAAGAAGGAAGCATAGAAAGAAATAGGGAAGACCAAGGAGAGGGGAAATCAATCAGATGCAAGGCTGATACACATATATGGGCAGAAAAAGAAAGCGGCAAAGAGAACTGTTGATAAGGCGACGAGTGAAATGGAAGCAGAAGTGTACAACAAGCTAGATGAGGATGGTGGAAAGATGGCATACAGATGGCCAGAGACAAAGATGAGAATAGTAAGGACATGAAGGGTGGGACGATGATCAAGGATAGAAATGGGAAGTTAGTGACAGAACAAGAAGAAGTGTTGAAGTTCTGGGAAAACTACTTCAGGGAGCTACTGAATCAGGAAGGAAATAACAATGACTTGGAATTACCATTGTATGTAGAAGAGAAAGTGGAGTTAGCCGATATAACTCATGCAAAGTCTTGTGAGATGCAAACTGTGTTATGGGATGAAGAAGGGGAGAGCACCTGGTATCGATGAGATGTGTGTGGAGATTATAATGACAGCAGGGGAGAGTAGAATCAGCTGGACAATGAGGTTGTTGAATACATGTATGAGGCAAGGGAAAGTACCAGAAGAGTTGTTGACTAATTGTTCCAACATGGAAGAGAAGGGGAGATGGGAAATACAGAGGCATCCCAATTGTAAGTCACATCGTGAAGCTGCTAGAAAGAATCCTGTACGGGAAGATTCGAAAGAGAGTAGATCAGGAATTAGGTGAAGAACAACAGGAATCCAGAAATGGCAAAGGGTCAACGGATGCGATGTTTGCATTGAGGCAGCTGGTGGAGAAGAGGTTGGAGATGAAAGGGAGTATGACACTGGGATTTGTAGACCTGCAGAACACCTACAACCTAGTCCCAAGAGAGATGGTGATGGCAAAAGTGAGATGGATGGGAGTGCCAGAAGCAGAAGCCAGGATAGTGGAAGCAATGTATGAAAGAACGATAGGAAGGGTTGTGGCTTGATCTGAGATGTCGGAAAAGTTTCCAGTTAACATCGGTTTGAAGCAAGGGAGTGCCCTAAGCCCATTAATATTTATTATGGTGAACTAATAAGCAGGAAAATCAGCACGAAGGATGTTCTCAGAAGGATTATGTATATATGCAGACGATCTGGCCATACTAGCAAAAAGCAAACAAAAGCTACAAGACATGTTGGAGGAATGGAACAGGGTGTTCAAGAAGCACGGACTGAGAAAGCCTGGAGAAGACAGAAGTGATGTGGGTTAGACACCAGAGAGAGAGAGGAATTGCACATCAAGTTGGATAGAAAGGAAATTAAGCAAGTAGACGGCTTTGTGTACCTTGTAGGAATGGTTATGGCGGATGGGTGTTCAGGGGTGAAGGTGTGACGTTGAATACAAGCAAGAGCGAATGCTTGTAGAAAGGTAGAGGGAGTCATGATGGACAGAACAATCTCGAAACAGCAGAAAGGGAAAGTACTGTGAGTGTGTGTTGTGTGTCTGGAGACAGTGGCACTGCCAGAACAATAACAACAGAAGCAGTAACGTACATGTTTGTGAGAACAACTGGGATAAAAGAATAACAAGAACAAAGAGGGTAGACAGACGAAGAACGAATTATTTGAGGAAACATGCTGGAATGCTATACAGCAAAACAAGAAGACTGGTGAGAAGCCGGATGAGATGGACAGTCCACTTGGCAGGATGAGATGGACAGTCCAGTTTGCGTGGGGAGGGATATGAGAAGATCAGGGGAGGATGACAGATGGAGAGAGGGAGCTATGGACAACAAACTTTGGAAGGAAAGGACACAGGGAGTGGTCCAGGAGGAGGAGAGCGACATTTCATCAAGGGAGCAAGTATTTCCTGTTCCAGATATTTATTACGTGTTATAAATGTTGACACTATAAATAGTTCTGTGCTCACATACGCAAAAAGAACACATTAGTAGAACAGATATAGGTTGCTCAATGTTCACTCCCGTGTGAGCCACGTAACTGTCCACAGCGTAGGATAATGCAACTGCTGGGATATTAACCTCAGATTATCTTTTTCCAGATCAGTACCCTCACCCAACCCATATGACTAAGCTGGAGGCTGCTGGCCTACCCCATTAATTGATCATGGGAGCACAATGACAAATCTTCGAAGTAAAAATTTCCTATGCAAGACATTTATTACATTGTCAAACAGTTCTATGCTATATGTCATGCCAGTGGAGGCAACAGTTCACTTATGAACTTGTGTAATGTAAACATGTCAGGCATGAACAATTTGTCAAGACAAGGAAAATAGAGATTCGTTCTCCGATTCACTTTATGCCCTATGATAAAAATTTAGTATGTTAACATGTAATTGTTTGTTAACATTCCAGTAATACATAGCCATCAACCATGTCAAAATTTCAAGAGTGTGTAATGACTTAGATACATGTATTCAATTTTAAAGAATATAATAAATACAATTAAAATGTAAAAAACTCAATAAATGTCAAAAAATCATGTTCAATTATATTTTAAACACTAGCTAATTGTTACCTTTGTTGCATTGTAGAAACGTGTATCTTTCATATAGTTGCTGGATGTCAGGCATGAATAGGTTGTCTAGACAAGGAAAATAGTTTTCATAGTGATTCCTTCTCTGATTTACATTATGCCCAATGGATAAAAATTTAGTATGGTGACTTATGATTATTTTTTGTTATTTCAGTAACACATAGACATCTTTATAATATTTGAGAATTTCAAGAGGGTGTAATGACTTTTTAATTTTTATCAACTACTATGGTTTGTCTTTAAATTATTTATACACGCTTGTACATGTGTTAATGGTGCCTCATCATTTCAGTTATTTTGCTCGTCTCATTTCCAATCCAATTTCCGAAAGACCAAATCTAACTAATATTCACTATCACATACCAGCTTGTTTGTGGAAAATAGTTGATGTTGTTTAGTGAAATCATTTTATCATCAATTCAAGTGATTTTGAAAGTTGGAATCTTCATGGACTGCACGATGTGATTATGCATGTTGATGTGTATTGATGTCAACGTTTGTACTTTTTTGTCACTTGGTTGAAGGATTATTGTCGGCCTGGCAATTAGCTTTGGCAAGTTACCAGATGTAACAACTAGTGTCAATATATGTATAAGTAGGTAGATTAAATTTGTGAACATAAACTTGCAAATATAGATATGTAAATAAAACATTGCATTGGGTGTTATTACTATATTAATCGACTACTATATGTTTTCAGGTTATATACTTGTACCATGTATCTGGACTGGATTATCATGTTGTAGATATCACCGACATCTCATACCTGTGAGTTTACTGATTTATATTTTACCTATGTCCTTTTAAAAAGTACTCGTCCATATATTGTCCTTTGTAACTATTACACTGTTAAATGATTAAATTACAAAACATGCTGCTTGTTTTTTTTCTATTGACCTTTTAGATTATTATAGGTCTTTTATATTATTACAATGAAACGGTTTTTAAAGCGGAATCATGGTGCAGTTGAGTTATAAACTAGGGCATTGCCATTAAGTGACTGACACTGCAGTCAGTTTCTGCCTATCTAAGGTTACGGTTGAATGGATTTTAATAAATATAAATAATTCTCCCTCCTTTAACAGGCTTGTAAGTCTCAATTTAGTTACTTGAGTTGGCCCCGGTTCAACATTTTCTAATTAGGCTTTATTTTTACAATTGATATTCTACTGACCTCGTAAATATAATTTAGTTTTTGACTTAGCTCTGGGCTTAACATTCTTTATTATTAAGTAATATGTGATATCAAAAATAGATAAGCGAGCGAAAAATTAACAACTGTCAAACACGTTCCAAAAACGCCTTTTGAACGACTGCTAGTACCATTACGGTTCGTCGGATCCCAACAGCATTGATGTCGTTTGAAAGTTTAAGCTTTCTGCTATTCAAACATATAAATGGTTTCCTGATAATCATATCTAAAATTAACTGAAAACGGACCTACAACCGGGCCCGTTCCGGTGTCTAAGACACTGCGAACGATGTTGTTTCATCGACACAGTTCACCAATCTACCGATAGAGGCACCACTATCTGATTTCATGGTATAAGCTCCACCCACTTTCAAACGGCTGCTAAAATGACATACGCTATGTAAGCGTGACGTCACAATCACGTATAGCAACTAATCAACGCAACGAAATTTAGACCCGTTGGGTGGCGTACGTTATTGTGACGTCACGCCTACGTAGAGATATATCGGTTTCACTGCGATCAAAGCACATCAATTTCACTGCGGTTTAAAAGTGGGTGGAGCTTATAACATGAAATCAAGAAATGGTGAAGTGCGCATGTCTGAACCTATGCAAATGAGGAAAACAGCGCCGCAATCGGAAGATTAGTGTACTAAGTACCCGCTACCAACATCGTTCGGAACCGAACAGAACACCGAAAACGGCGTGATTGTAAGTCCGTTTATCGGTGTTCTATAAACGGTTACCGGGAAATCTAGATGACGCTAGAATAACAAAAGTGCATCCTTTGAAATTATACCAAGATCGTCGGGACAGGACGAGCCGTGAGGGTACTAGCGACCGTAGAATTTCATGTTTTGGATTTGTTCTGAGTTGTAAATTTTTCGCTCTCTTATATATTTTTGATGATATATAATTATGGTTTTGCTCTAATAATTTCTGCTGAATATGATAATAGTCTGACATAATTATGTCACCATTATTCTTATTGGGTGTTTTCTGCTTGTCTTGCTCTGTTGTTGTAAAGGATAAAGATTTCGTTTTATGCAAACCATTGACATATTATAATCATTTTAATGTGCTTTTTCCTAATCACACTAGAATACATCATTCTATTTCAATTTTTTATAGCCTGTCATGTTTTCATGTTTGTTGTAATAGAAATGTATTGCCAATCCCCCGCTCTATGCCAACATTGAAATTAGCAATACTTTTATTGCTAGCAGGAGATGTAAGTCTCAATACCGGGCCAGCTTTTAGACGAAACATTCGGGTGGCCACTACAAACATTCGATCCGTACGAGATAAGATAGCCTCATTTTGTGATTTATTAATTTCAAAGAAAAAAGACATTCTTGCTGTAACTGATACCTAGCTCAAACTGACATAAACTATGATACACCTGCATGCATTGCTGATGTTTCCCCTTCTGGTTACACCTTTCACCATCGACCACGTTTAGGCGGCCGTGGAGGTGGTGTTGGCTTTCTAATATCACAGCAGTTCAAAGTTAAATTACATTCCAACCCTGAATACTCCAGTTTTGAGTCCATTTGCGTTGAAATTTCAGATTCTTCTTTCTCCGCATACTTTGTTTGTAGTTATCGCTCTCCAGGACACCCATCAATTTTTTTGGAAGAAGTCATGGGCAGAAACCAAGGAGGAGGGATTCACCTTTCAGTGTACGGGGTGTTGGAAGGTGGAGTGTCTGCAGAAGGAGATAGTTAGGTTGACACATATATTGTGAAGGGGATGGAGATAACAATTAGCAAGGAGACATGTGGAATGGAGAGCGACGACAAGGAGAGAGGTGGGAATACTGCAAGACTGAAGGAGAATAGCAGTGGCAAAAGACTGAGGAAAGGAGATTGAGAGGAGAGAAGGTGATTGGAGGGGAAGAAATTGGAAAATCGACGACAGAAAACGTGACAAGCGTGAAGTTGATAGGGGAGAAAGTGACCGTAGAGAAGGAGGGATGGAAGATGGGACGGGAGAGGAGAGAAGAAAATGAGATGGGAGGAAAGATGAAGGAACAAAAGGAAGTGAGAGTAAATGTAATAGAAGAGAAGTCGATAAAACGGACAATGACAGGAGGAAAGGTGACAAGAGAAAAAGCGACAGAAAAGAATGGATCGGAAGAGAATGTGACAGGAGAGATAACGACAGGGGAAAAGACAACCACCAGACAGTTGCAAACCAGAGAAGGAGCTACTCTGAGGCAGAGATTGATGGGGCAATGAGGAAAGAGAGGGTGTTTATGGGCGACTCAGTTATGAGAAAGGCGGATAAGACACTTAGTGAGGGGAAGGACGTCGTTGTTTGTCTACAGGGGGCTAGGATAGAACATGTGACTGAAATGGTAGAGAAGGTATTGGGGCATGGCAAAGGAGGGTCTATACTAGTACACGTAGGAAAAAATAATGCAGACAGGGAGGGAACAACTGGGATTGTACAGAAGTACAGATAGTTAGTGAGGAAGCTAAAGAAGACAATAGTTGAACAGATTATTTTCTCAGGAATATTGCCGGTAATGGGAGGAAGGGTGGCGACATATAGAAACTGCAAGAGGATGGCGATCAAAGCACTAGTTGAGCAGATGTGTGAAGAAGAGGGATGGGATTTACAAATTATGGGGATACTTTGTGGGGAAGGACGATATGTACATGAGAGATGGCCTCCATCTTAGTGGAAAGGGGACAGCAGTTTTTTCAGAGAACCTGTTGCGATCTGTTGACAGTGAGACAGGTTGCATCAATTTAAACTAGATTCGCAGGGGGGGGGGGCTCACAGAGAAGACTGTAACTGGAGGCATAGATAAAGACAGCACAAATAAATCAGCAAAGAACAGTCTCGAAAACTCTTCTGAAGCTGAATATAAATGTGTTTGTTTAAATGCAAGGAGTATAGTAAACAAAAGAAATGAACTAAACATTATGGTAGAAGATATTGACCCTCACATAATAGGTAAAACCGAATCATGGGCCACCACCGATATATCAGATGCCGAATTGGGACTGACAAGATATGTAATGTTTAGGAAAGATAGAATAGGAAGAAAGGGAGGTGGAATTATTTTATATCCAGGCTTATGAAATAAAATTTTAAAGAGAAGCAGATTGCGAAGAAACTGTTTGGTGTAACATAGTTACAGGAAACTCAACGTTAACAGTTGGGTTAGTTTATCGAAGTCCAAACATAAGCATAGAAGAGAATGAAAAAATACAAAATGCTATAAGGGAAGTGAGCAAACGGGACTGTATTATTATGGGGGATTTTAACCATGGGCATATACAATGGAAATCTCTACAGAGTACGGGGAGTGAGGACCACAAGTTTTTAGTTTTAGTACAAGATACTTTCCTTTCTCAACATGTGCTAGAACCAACCATAGGTGAGAATGTGTTAGACATAGTTTTGTCCTCACAGAATGAATTAGTTGACAATGGCAAGATATGTGAGCCACTGGGGAGTAGTGATCACAACCAGATACATTTTACCATCAAAGTAAAATCAGAAAGGACTAGTAATAAGGAGTATAGGAGAAATTTCCACAAAGGAAGGTATAAGGACATGAGGAAATATTTAGCAAAGATAGACTGGAATAACACACTGAAAAATAAGACGGCATCAGAATGCTTGAATATCTTAAAGAGTTAAATTAAGTGCATAGTCGATACATTTGTACCCTTCAAAAAACAAGGGAAACAGTCAAAAAATAAACACTTATCGAAAGAAGCCATTAAAACAATAAAGTATAAACAAATGATGTGGAAGTCATATAGATGTACTGGAAATGATGAAGACTACAACATTTATAAAGAAGCACTTAACCAAGCTACAGCTGAAATTAGAAATTCAACGAGAAGCTATGAACAACAATTAGTTAGTGATATAAAACATGACAGCAAGAGTTTTTATGCGTATGTTCGAAGCAAATAGAAAGTTCAGGATAAGGTTGGTCCTCTAGAAGATAGTGCTGGAAATATAATATCAAAGGGATTCTTAATGGCAGAAGACCTGAATGAGTATTTTAGTTCAGTGTTTACCAGGGAAGATATTAGTTCACTGCCAGTACCAGAGCCTAAGTTCAAGGGGGCAGAATCAGACTATTTTGGGCAGTTAGCTCTAACGCCGGAAATGGTAGCTAAGAAAATTAAGGCTATGAAGGATAATAAATCACCTGGAGTGGATGGGATTCAGCCCAAACTGCTACTGGACATTATAGAACAAATTAGCATACCACTTGCAACAGTTTTCAACTAGTCATTAGAAGAGGGAGTGGTTCCTTTAGAATGGAAAGAGGCAAACAATATACCGTTATTTAAAAAAAGTTCAAGAAATAAGTCGGAGAACTATAGACCAGTGAGTTTAACATCAGTGATTTGCAAATTATTAGAAAGACTAATTAAAGATCACATGGTGGATTTTCTTGTTAAACATAACTTGATAAACCCATCTCAACATGGGTTTTTAAAAGCAAGGTCATGCTTAACAAATATGTTATGTTTTTTGGAAAACATCACTAAGTAGGTAGATGAGGGATCACTAGTAGATATCATCTACTTAGATTTTCAAAAACCTTTCGACTAAGTACCACATCAAAGATTACTGCTTAAACTAAAGGCCCATGGCATAGGAAATGTTATAATAAACTGGATAGAAAAATGGCTGATTGACAGAAGACAACGTGTAGTAGTTGATGGGGAGGCTTCAAACTGGAAATCGGAATTGAGTGGGGTACCATAGGCATCACTACTAGGACCTATATTATTCTTAATATACATGCATACACAATATATGTATATCAACGATTTGGATGATAATAATAAAATTATAACAAGCAAGGTGTTAAAATTTGCGGATGATACAAAGGTGTTTAGAAGGATTAAAAGTGATGGAGATAGACAGCATGCAATTACAAGATGATCTTGACAGGTTGATCAAATGGTCTGAAAAGTGGCAAATGTTGTTCAATTTTGGGAAATGTAAATGCCTCCACACAGGACATGGGAACGAAGATTGTATTAATTGTATTAATTAGGCGAAATATAGCGTATAAGGAAAAAGAACTAATAATACTGCTGTACAAAACAATAGTGAGGCCTCATTTAGAATATTGTATACAAGCGAGGAGGCCATATCGCAGGAAGGACATAGTTATGCTAGAAAGAGTACAGAGGAGAGCGACTAAAATGATACCAAAACTGAGGGATCTTAGTTATGAAATTTGCCTAAAAGAATGTGGTTTAACGACACTAGAGACCAGGAGATTGAGAGGAGATCAGATAGAAGTGTTTAAAATAATGAATGGTTATGAAAATATTGATAGAAATATTTTTTTCTCAGTTAAGAAAGATAGAAGGACTAGAGGACATGAAGTTGCATTAGCAAAGGAGCAGTGTAGATTAGATATAAGAAAGTTCTCATTTTCACAATGGACTGTAAATGAATTGAACAGATTATCTGCTGATTGTGTGGGTGTTAGTAGCGTGAATATGTTTAAAAATAAAATCGACACATACCTCAAAAGGGCGGGATACACATAGATAAAAGGATTGGACTCTCGATAAGCCAAAGGGCTTCCTTGTCCACCTGCCATCTAGAGTTAATTCTCTGGGTGGCAATCTTGTTCAATCTTGTTAAAGATCTGTTGGATAATCTGGCAACCATTCATTCAGAATTTTGCATTCTTGGTGGTTTTAAACTTCATTTGGATATATATTATCACAGATCCAAAAGAACATCTATCTGACTATATAAACAGTACTGTCAAACACTCAATGCATTACTTAACAAACATGCACCTATAAAATCCAAATGTGTGTCAGAAAGGACACTGGCTCCATGGATGACTTCCAAAATTATACTATCTAAAAGCCGTCGTCGTTATTTAGAGCGTGTATGGCGCAAATCGTGCTACCCTTTAGACAGATCGCGCTATTTTAAGCAATGTCACCTATGTAACAAACAAATGGCCAAAGCTAAATCAGATTATTATACAAATATAGTCATAAATAAGTCTGATTACCCGCTTCTATTATGCAACTGCATCAATAACTTTCTACACAGACAGCCTGCTCCATCGCTACCTCATCATGTGTCAATTAAGTCTATGTGATTTGTTCTCTAGTCACTAAGAATAAAATCAGTTTTATTCGTTCTGCTTTCCCACGTCATACTTTAAGTAATGTCAGTGTGGACTTTCCACAAGTAAATTCTCTACTTGTATCATTTCAACCTGCAACAGTTTATGAAGTTAGGAAAATAATTATGTCTTCCCCAAATAAATATTGTGCACTTGATCCATTTTCAACAATACTGCTAAAAGATACATTAACTGGACCTATAACAAATATTATAAATGTATCATTTGCTCTGGCTGTTTTCTGATGATTTCAAATACGCCCAAGTCACACCACTTCTTAAGAAGTCATCTCTGCCTAAACAAGACCTAAACAGTTATATACCTCTTTCTAACCTCAGCTTTATTTCCAATCCTAAATACTAGAAAAGGTTGTAGCGAGTCATCTAAGGTCTCACATTAGCACAAATGTCTTAAATAATGTGTCACAATCAGCATATAGGCAGTTTCATTCAACAGAGACTGCCCTCTTAAAGGTTCATAATGGAATTAACTTGAACATTAATAATGGTAAAGTTTATGCTGATGATACTCAGATCTACGTGTCGTTGGCTACACCGGATACAAATCGCCCCCTTAACCACCTTAGTTATTGCTTGCAAGATATCTTCCACTGGATGACTGACAGCAAGTTGAAATTAAATGCAAACAAAACTGAATTGATCATTATTGGTACTCCAATGCAGCGTAGTAAACTTTATGTTTTTTCCCTACGCGACTTTTGAATCAGTATATCACACCAGCAACCTCAGTGCGGAATCTACGAGTGATCTTTGATAGTAACTATTTCCGACAACACATATCTCAAATGTGTCGCTGCTTTTTTGATCATATTCGCCGGTATATATCTTTTTTTTTTGCTAAAACAATTGCAACAGCGCTTGTTAGCAGGATACTTGACTATTGCAATTCCCTCGTTTATAATATCCCTAGCAAGGATATCACAAAACTTCAGTGTGTCCAAAATTGTCTAGCAAGTGTAGTTACAAGATATCCTCGTTTTTCTCGCTTTGTACCACTTTTGATGTCCTTGCATTGGCTTCCTGTACTATATCGTATAATGTTTAAGATCTGTACCATTATATACCAGGCACTGTCCAGTAAGCAACCATTTTATTTGTATTCACTGCTTACTCCTGTAAGAAAACCTATCCAGCTACAATCATCTAGTTCTGACCTACTTTTTGTTCCTAGAGTCAACACTAACATTCGAACTAGGGTTTTTTCTGTTGCTTCACCAACTCTTTGGAATATGCTCCCTCTTTGTGTGAGATCAGTTGAAAATATTACAAATTTCCGTCGTCATTTAAAAACTTTTCTTTACAAACTTGCTTATCCACCATAGCTCCCTAGCGCCTTGACCCATCTGTTTACAACTGGAATACTGCTGATGGATTTTGAGATTAACCAATTCCTTTGTATTGATGCGTCTCTGAGCTTGGTTTCCAAGTATTTAGGTGCAATAGAAATTATCTTATTATTATTATTACTGTCATAGACAGCCTTCTCTTCCCACTGTCATAGACAGTCTTCTCTTCCCACTGTCATAGACAGTCTTCTCGTCCCACTGTCATAGACAGTCTTCTCTTCCCACTGTCATAGACAGCTTTCTCTTCCCACTGTCATAGATAGCCTTCTCTTCCCACTGTCATAGACAGTCTTCTCTTCCCACTTTCATAGACAGCCTTCTCTTCCCATTGTCATAGACAGTCTTCTCTTCCCACTGTCATAGACAGTCTTCTCTTCCCACTGTCATAGACAGCCTTCTCTTCCCACTGTCATAGACAGTCTTCTCTTCCCACTGTCATAGACGGCCTTCTCTTCCCACTGTCATAGACGGCCTTCTCTTCCCACTGTCATAGACGGTCTTCTCTTCCCACTGTCATAGACGGTCTTCTCTTCCCACTGTCATAGACGGCCTTCTCTTCTCACTGTCATAGACGGTCTTCTCTTCCCACTGTCATAGACAGTCTTCTCTTCCCACTGTCATAGACAGCTTTCTCTTCCCACTGTCATAGATAGCCTTCTCTTCCCACTGTCATAGACGGTCTTCTCTTCCCACTGTCATAGACGGTCTTCTCTTCCCACTGTCATAGACGGTCTTCTCTTCCCATTGTCATAGACAGTCTTCTCTTCCCACTGTCATAGACAGTCTTCTCTTCCCACTGTCATAGACAGTCTTCTCTTCCCACTGTCATAGACAGTCTTCTCATCCCACTGTCATAGACAGTCTTCTCTTCCCACTGTCATAGACAGCTTTCTCTTCCCACTGTCGTAGACAGTCTTCTCTTCCCACTGTCGTAGACAGTCTTCTCTTCCCACTGTCATAGACAGTCTTCTCTTCCCACTGTCATAGACAGTCTTCTCTTCCCACTGTCATAGACGGCCGTCTCTTCTCACTGTCATAGACATTCTTCTCTTCCCACTGTCATATACAGTCTTCTCTTCCCACTGTCATAGACAGCTTTCTCTTCCCACTGTCATAGACAGCCTTCTCTTCCCACTGTCATAGACAGTCTTCTCTTCCCACTGTCATAGACAGTCTTCTCTTCCCACTGTCATAGACAGTCTTCTCTTCCCACTGTCATAGACAGTCTTCTCTTCCCACTGTCATAGACAGTCTTCTCTTCCCACTGTCATAGACGGCCGTCTCTTCTCACTGTCATAGACATTCTTCTCTTCCCACTGTCATAGATGGCTTTCTCTTCCCACTGTCATAGATAGCCTTCTCTTCCCACTGTCATAGACAGTCTTCTCTTCCCACTGTCATAGACAGTCTTCTCTTCCCACTGTCATAGACAGTCTTCTCTTCCCACTGTCATAGACAGTCTTCTCTTCCCACTGTCATAGACGGCCGTCTCTTCTCACTGTCATAGACATTCTTCTCTTCCCACTGTCATAGACAGCTTTCTCTTCCCACTGTCATAGATAGCCTTCTCTTCCCACTGTCATAGACAGTCTTCTCTTCCCACTTTCATAGACAGCCTTCTCTTCCCATTGTCATAGACAGTCTTCTCTTCCCACTGTCATAGACAGCCTTCTCTTCCCACTGTCATAGACAGCCTTCTCTTCCCACTGTCATAGACAGTCTTCTCTTCCCACTGTCATAGACGGCCTTCTCTTCCCACTGTCATAGACGGCCTTTTCTTCCCACTGTCATAGACGGTCTTCTCTTCCCACTGTCATAGACGGTCTTCTCTTCCCACTGTCATAGACGGCCTTCTCTTCTCACTGTCATAGACAGTCTTCTCTTCCCACTGTCATAGACAGTCTTCTCTTCCCACTGTCATAGACAGCTTTCTCTTCCCACTGTCATAGATAGCCTTCTCTTCCCACTGTCATAGACAGTCTTCTCTTCCCACTGTCATAGACAGTCTTCTCTTCCCACTGTCATAGACAGTCTTCTCTTCCCATTGTCATAGACAGTCTTCTCTTCCCACTGTCATAGACAGTCTTCTCTTCCCACTGTCATAGACAGTCTTCTCTTCCCACTGTCATAGACAGTCTTCTCATCCCACTGTCATAGACAGTCTTCTCTTCCCACTGTCATAGACAGCTTTCTCTTCCCACTGTCGTAGACAGTCTTCTCTTCCCACTGTCGTAGACAGTCTTCTCTTCCCACTGTCATAGACAGTCTTCTCTTCCCACTGTCATAGACAGTCTTCTCTTCCCACTGTCATAGACGGCCGTCTCTTCTCACTGTCATAGACATTCTTCTCTTCCCACTGTCATATACAGTCTTCTCTTCCCACTGTCATAGACAGCTTTCTCTTCCCACTGTCATAGACAGCCTTCTCTTCCCACTGTCATAGACAGTCTTCTCTTCCCACTGTCATAGACAGTCTTCTCTTCCCACTGTCATAGACAGTCTTCTCTTCCCACTGTCATAGACAGTCTTCTCTTCCCACTGTCATAGACAGTCTTCTCTTCCCACTGTCATAGACGGCCGTCTCTTCTCACTGTCATAGACATTCTTCTCTTCCCACTGTCATAGACAGCTTTCTCTTCCCACTGTCATAGATAGCCTTCTCTTCCCACTGTCATAGACAGTCTTCTCTTCCCACTGTCATAGACAGTCTTCTCTTCCCACTGTCATAGACAGTCTTCTCTTCCCACTGTCATAGACAGTCTTCTCTTCCCACTGTCATAGACGGCCGTCTCTTCTCACTGTCATAGACATTCTTCTCTTCCCACTGTCATAGACAGCTTTCTCTTCCCACTGTCATAGATAGCCTTCTCTTCCCACTGTCATAGACAGTCTTCTCTTCCCACTTTCATAGACAGCCTTCTCTTCCCATTGTCATAGACAGTCTTCTCTTCCCACTGTCATAGACAGCCTTCTCTTCCCACTGTCATAGACAGCCTTCTCTTCCCACTGTCATAGACAGTCTTCTCTTCCCACTGTCATAGACGGCCTTCTCTTCCCACTGTCATAGACGGCCTTTTCTTCCCACTGTCATAGACGGTCTTCTCTTCCCACTGTCATAGACGGTCTTCTCTTCCCACTGTCATAGACGGCCTTCTCTTCCCACTGTCATAGACAGTCTTCTCATCCCACTGTCATAGACAGTCTTCTCTTCCCACTGTCATAGACAGCCTTCTCTTCCCACTGTCATAGATAGCCTTCTCTTCCCACTGTCATAGACAGTCTTCTCTTCCCACTGTCATAGACGGTCTTCTCTTCCCACTGTCATTGACGGCCTTCTCTTCCCACTGTCATAGACGGCCTTCTCTTCCCACTGTCATAGACGGCCTTCTCTTCCCACTGTCATAGACGGCCTTCTCTTCCCACTGTCATAGACGGCCTTCTCTCCCCACTGTCATAGACGGCCTTCTCTTCCCACTGTCATAGACGGTCTTCTCTTCCCACTGTCATAGACGGTCTTCTCTTCCCACTGTCATAGACGGCCTTCTCTTCTCACTGTCATAGACATTCTTCTCTTCCCACTGTCATAGACAGTCTTCTCTTCCCACTGTCATAGACAGTCTTCTCTTCCCACTGTCATAGACAGTCTTCTCTTCCCACTGTCATAGACAGTCTTCTCTTCCCACTGTCATAGACAGTCTTCTCTTCCCACTGTCATAGACAGTCTTCTCTTCCCACTGTCATAGACAGTCTTCTCTTCCCACTGTCATAGACAGTCTTCTCTTCCCACTGTCATAGACAGTCTTCTCTTCCCACTGTCATAGACAGTCTTCTCTTCCCACTGTCATAGACAGTCTTCTCTTCCCACTGTCATAGACAGTCTTCTCTTCCCACTGTCATAGACGGCCGTCTCTTCTCACTGTCATAGACATTCTTCTCTTCCCACTGTCATAGACAGCTTTCTCTTCCCACTGTCATAGATAGCCTTCTCTTCCCACTGTCATAGACAGTCTTCTCTTCCCACTGTCATAGACAGTCTTCTCTTCCCACTGTCATAGACAGTCTTCTCTTCCCACTGTCATAGACAGTCTTCTCTTCCCACTGTCATAGACGGCCGTCTCTTCTCACTGTCATAGACATTCTTCTCTTCCCACTGTCATAGACAGCTTTCTCTTCCCACTGTCATAGATAGCCTTCTCTTCCCACTGTCATAGACAGTCTTCTCTTCCCACTTTCATAGACAGCCTTCTCTTCCCATTGTCATAGACAGTCTTCTCTTCCCACTGTCATAGACAGCCTTCTCTTCCCACTGTCATAGACAGCCTTCTCTTCCCACTGTCATAGACAGTCTTCTCTTCCCACTGTCATAGACGGCCTTCTCTTCCCACTGTCATAGACGGCCTTTTCTTCCCACTGTCATAGACGGTCTTCTCTTCCCACTGTCATAGACGGTCTTCTCTTCCCACTGTCATAGACGGCCTTCTCTTCCCACTGTCATAGACAGTCTTCTCATCCCACTGTCATAGACAGTCTTCTCTTCCCACTGTCATAGACAGCTTTCTCTTCCCACTGTCATAGATAGCCTTCTCTTCCCACTGTCATAGACAGTCTTCTCTTCCCACTGTCATAGACGGTCTTCTCTTCCCACTGTCATTGACGGCCTTCTCTTCCCACTGTCATAGACGGCCTTCTCTTCCCACTGTCATAGACGGCCTTCTCTTCCCACTGTCATAGACGGCCTTCTCTTCCCACTGTCATAGACGGCCTTCTCTCCCCACTGTCATAGACGGCCTTCTCTTCCCACTGTCATAGACGGTCTTCTCTTCCCACTGTCATAGACGGTCTTCTCTTCCCACTGTCATAGACGGCCTTCTCTTCTCACTGTCATAGACATTCTTCTCTTCCCACTGTCATAGACAGTCTTCTCTTCCCACTGTCATAGACAGTCTTCTCTTCCCACTGTCATAGACAGTCTTCTCTTCCCACTGTCATAGACAGTCTTCTCTTCCCACTGTCATAGACAGTCTTCTCTTCCCACTGTCATAGACAGTCTTCTCTTCCCACTGTCATAGACAGTCTTCTCTTCCCACTGTCATAGACAGTCTTCTCTTCCCACTGTCATAGACAGTCTTCTCTTCCCACTGTCATAGACAGTCTTCTCTTCCCACTGTCATAGACAGCCTTCTCTTCCCACTGTCATAGACAGTCTTCTCTTCCCACTGTCATAGATAGTCTTCTCTTCCCACTGTCATAGACAGTCTTCTCTTCCCACTGTCATGGACAGCCTTCTCATTCGACTGCCATTGACACCCTTTTCTTTTAACTGCCATTGACAACCTTCTCTTTCAACTGTCATTGACAGTGTTCTCTTCATCTGAACACCCATCTGCCTTAACCATTCCTCCAAGGTACACAATGCCATCCACTTGCTTAATCCCCTTCCCTCTAACCTGATGTTCAACTTTTTCTCTGCTGTCCAACCCATATGACTGCTGTTTTCTCCAGGCTATTCCTCAGTCCATGCTTCTTGGATACTGTCATCCATCACTCCAGCACTTTTGATTGCTTCTTATAAGTTATATTTTGTTATCATGTCAGTGTGACGTTTATAACTTTGTCATGCCATAAAGAGATGTTCTGTGCATATTACAGGATTGATGAGGCAGGCGTCCTGGTTGACTTTGTGTTGGTAACAGACATTGCATCTGATGCCAAGACTCAACAGAGCATAATGAGGAAAGCCGCAAAGAGTTCATTTGACATTGGGTTCCTTAAGGTGCCTATAGATACATCTAACATTTTTTTCTTCTCAGGTAAGTGTTGAGCTTAATGATCCAGTAGGTACCACCCAGGATACACTTGTGCTGCCCACAAACCGTTGTATGACTACTTTGAAGTAGCAAGTTATACAATACCAGAGCAGGCCTGTAGGCAAGGGGGTTGTGGGATGGGTGTGTAGCACTGCTCACACACACCCGCTGCTGATGCAAGAGTTCTGCTTGGGGGAAAAATAGTTCCTATTGATAACAGAAGTAATACCTCTCCCCTCTCCAACGTTTGGTGTCATGTTTGAGACTCTGGCAAAAATCTTGAAAATCACCATGAAAACATTCCAACAGAAAAATGTCCGCTTTCCCTAAAAACGACCTCGTGAAATTATCCATGCTAAGGGCCTGCAGAGCACGTGTTTTTGTGAAGCAGAATTGGTGTGTTCGTTGATGTGTAACAAGCAAAAGCATCAGCTTTAGTAGCATCATTTCAGTAGTAGAACACATGATGGCTGAAATGGAATGACATTATAAATGGAACATTATCAACTAATACTACAAATACATTGTTTGAGAAGTTGTTTATGACTGATATACATATAATAAACTGCCTTGATATGTGCACAAAAAAGTAGAAAACCTGGAAGTCAGGACATCCACATGATTATGAAGAAGAAAAAGAATATTTCTGATAATCACACGATACAAAAATAAGCCACTTGTTCTGCGAACACATGCCACAAAATATGGTTCACCAACCTGTTCTTTCATCGGAATGAGTTAGATAATGTCATGTGATCGTGCCTTCTACCCCGCTGCTCCTCGTGTCTGGAATAGTCTTCCACACGAGATGCGCAGATGTGACTTGATATGCAGCTTTAAAAGACTCCTAAAAACGTACTTGTTTAAACAAGCCTATCATTCTTAAACTGCCATTATTCTTTTTATATTTTATGTTTTTATGCTCTTGAATGTTTAGTTCTATGTTTTTATGTACTTTTATGTTCTTATATATTTATTTAGTATTATTCTTTTAATTAACTCTCGTTGTATCTCGGACGGTGACTATTGTTACTGCGATCACAAAAAGATATGATTGTCATTGGACTCCTTATCAAATTTTAATAACTGCCACATCTTAAAAAACTACCGGTACTCGACATATCTTGATAACATTTCCCTTATCATGTGTATGAAAGGGCACACACTATGTTAGTCATTTTTGTTTAAGGCAATACTTTTAGTTCAGCCAAACTACTTATATATACAACTTAACATACTGGATATTATTTATTAGAATACACTCCTAGTAAACAATCGGAAATACCAGTATATTAATTAAATTTTCTGTGGGACGTTCCAAAAATCACCCCGTCAGTTTTTACAACATTATCTGGTTACCATGGTTACCAGCATGTAAATGTATTATGTCACAAGTGACTTGTAGGTAGTAGTTTTTTAAGATATGACAGCTAAATCAAAATATAACATTTCACACATAGTGTGACCTCTTAGTTATTACAAATTGTTCCTGGTGTGCAGACAGTGAAGAGTGTGCCAGTCACCCATGTCAGAATGGTGCATACTGTGCACTTGTCTCTACTGGCTACCACTGCAACTGTGCACATCGCTACACTGGGATTCACTGCGAGACAGGCAAGTTATCAAATGTGGTTGTTTCTTTTACAATTTTGAGCAACAATTTCCATTGTGATCCAGATGAAGATGTAAAAGAAATAACAATTAAAAGTTTAATAAGATTTGCCATACTCAAAACTATGAAGTCATGTTTTTTATTTATGCCGTTTCCAGTTATTGTTTGATTCAATACAATTGTGGCATTAGTGATTATGTTTATTTTTTTATTTATGCAGGCCTTGACATTAAGGTTTTGTACACATTCTCCCATAGGGCCAGTAGATTTGCAAAGTTACTGGCACGCTCCAAAAAATTAATGGCCCAAATTTTGTAAAACAAATCAAAAAACAAAATATGCTATCACCAGTTGGCCGTTGCTTCTCAAGAAGTCCACAAAGGTTTCCTAGGAGCGATGTCATGCAGACTTCCATAGTTTTGATTTGTGCGTATTCATTTACAAAATTAAGGTAGTGACTATAAGAAGTGAGAACGCGAAGCTAAGGTGGGAAAGATGCCTATGACATGCTTGTTTTGATTTAAATAAAATGAATAAATGTTTTGAAGATAAACTAACAATTGTTTCTCAGACTTTGTGTAACACAATAAACAATACTCCTGACCAAAAAATTATTGAATTTTTATGTTGTTTAGTGATATTTAAATGTATTTAAAGATTTTTTTTTTTTATATGTCAAAAATCACCCTAAAATGGCATTTTATTTCATTTGAGAAACTCCCTGAAAGAACAAATTGTATGTCTGTAAGCACAAATATGTTGTTGACATTTGCACAGTTTCTTTTTGTAAAAAAATGCATATTAAGTTTCCTACAGCTTCATAAATATTGTCCTACAATATTGAAAGACAGCCAAAATCCGTACTGCATTTTTGGCACGATCCCTTCACCAAACATAAAACCATCCTGTGCAATTTTGAATAAACACAAGTCGAGTTCATGTGCCAACTTATAGCTTTGTAAGTATTGTAGTTTTTATAAAAAAAGTTATATTAAGTAATACTTCCTGACTGTTACTGATAATACAAATGTCACCAGATGCTCGTTTTTTTGCTTGTAACTTTTTCACTGGCAGGTGGCTTATTTCAACATGATTTGACAGACATTTCTATTATTGAGATTTCCCCCAAAGGTTTTCCCACCAAGCTGGCTCTACAATCTGTATTTGTAGTGACAAAGTTCTAGTGATATCGTGTTATGAAGGCTCCCGTGTTGAACTTGTTGTGGTAGACAAGATTGATTGAATCTGAAAAGGGATTTTCCACAGACACAGGAAAAATACTAGTTTTTAAAGGATGGATTGGTGACATATGGCGCTACTGCTATCATCTTCTTCAGTTCAGCATATCTCTGCGAGACGTAGCTGCCTAGATGATTCCACGATACGTTGCTCTGTCTACTGTTCGTCTCCCTGCTCTCACGATGTCGCCTTCCAACCAGTCGCTGGTGTCCTGCTCCCATCTTCTCCTTGGTCTTCCCCTTCCTCTCGTTCCCTCCATTTTGTTTTTTTAAAGTTTTTTAAAATTATTATCTTTGCTGGTATGTTTTGGCTTTTCCATACTTTGTTCAGATTATTTAGTTTCTGCATTGCTATGGCTAAACTTCTTCTGATCTCTGATGATGTCTTGCCATCTCCTTGTAGTCTTGCTCCAAAGTTCACATTTTCAACTTGCTCCTCATTGATTGTAATTTCTTTTTTTAATGCATCTATCAGTGTCCATTATCTTTGTTTTCTTCACATTAAGTAACAAGCCTTTTTTCTCACTGTGTTCTTTTACAGACATGATTAGGTTTCTTAGGCCGATTGTTGTAGTGGACAGGAATGCGGTATCGTCTCCGTATCATAGGTATGTTATTCTGTGTCCATGGATATTCACTCCATCATACCTTGTATTTCTGTCATCTATTTCTACATCTCTCATTATATCTTCTGTATAGAGATTGAATAGGTATGGAGATAAAATACATCCTTGTCTTACTCCTTTACCCACTGAGAAAGTTTCTGTAGTTGTGTTTTCCAGCCTGACCACTGCTTGTTGGTTGTTATAAAATTATTTCAAGACGACGATTATCTTTGGGTGGAAGTTCATGTCCTCGAGCGTTTTCCACATCATCTGATGATTCACACAGTTGAAAGCCTTGAAATAGTCGAGAGAGATTATTTATCTCTCTGAATTTCTTAATCAACATTCTCAGATTGAATATGTGGTCCCTTGTGCCTCTGTTTTTTCTTAAGCCTGCCTGTGTACTGCTCACTTCCATTTCCATTTTATCTTGCATTCTTTTCATTATGAATTTCAGCAATATTTTGCTTGCATGGCTCATGAGTGATATGGTTCTGTTGTTGGAGCATAGCTGCTGGTCTCCTTTCTTTGGTAATGGAATGTATATTGATGTCTTCCAGTTGTCAGACCATTTTCCACTCTTCCATATTTTCTTACACAGTGCATGGTATATGTCTATTCCTTCTTCTTCTGCTGCTTTTATCATTTCTGCCTAATTGTTGTCGCACATTTTGAGAAATTTGTATTTATGTTTGTGAGGTTATTAGCGATGGCGAACTTAACGAGTCGGTCTCGCCTTTCGTTTCTCTCTCCTACCAGGTAATCCAAATTTCCCGATTGTTCCTCGTTCTATCTCATCTTGTGTTGGTCCCACTTTGGCGTTAAAATCGCCCATGACAATGGTGATGTCCGATTTCTTGGATTTGTCTATTTCATCTTGCAAATTAGTGTAAAAAGGTTCTATTTCTTCCTCTTGATGTCAGCTCATAGACTTGTATTATTTTGATAATCTTCATCTTGCCCTGTAACCTTATGCTCAGTGTTCTGTCATTTACTGGTTTGTATCCAAGTACTGTATTTGCTATTTGTTTACTCAGATATATTGCTACGCCTCCTTGTCCTGTCTTTGCTTGTCCGGAGTATATGAATTTTCCTCCTGCGTGTGGCGTAAAATGACCTTGTCCTGCCCATCGGTGTTCTGCTATTCCTAGGACACTTATATTGTTTTGTTTCGATTTTTCTATTACATTGTCCATTTTCCCAGCCGCTGCGGACATTCAAAGGTGCTATTCTCGTTTTGATTTTTAGCCATCCGCTGAACTTCTTTCCCTTGGCACAGTCAAGCACATTGCCTTCATCAGCTTGAGTAGTACTCCCGGTTGCTTCTGGCTCTTCCCCAATAGCCGTTAGGGACTCTTTTGGCTTAGAGTCTCACCACCGAGTCCCATATCAATTCTCTTTGCTGGTTTCGTCTGGGTTTTTTGGCAGTGTACATTTCAGTATAGTTTGCCGTTGCTTTCTGGACGGTTCTGGCCGCTTATCATTCTACATCCCTGATGCGTCCTTGGATCAACATCAGGCCTTTCCATCTCTCGCCTTCATAGCCATTGACCTCTGGGGATTCTCCTGCCTACTCTGCCAACAGATGTGTGTACTAACAGGGAGACAACCCTTCGGAAAGGCACTCACATAGTTTGGCCGGCCAGCCAAAGCCGTTGCCCAGGGTGTGGCGCTGCCATACACATGCAGATTTCATAGGAGCCATATGTGAGCTAGACAAGGAGGGGGAACCAAATAGGATCCTGACCGTCTTGTGTGGGACATGGCTGTCATTCACCGTGAGGTACCATCCCTTACACCTCTGCTACCTTAATGAAGATGTATTACTGTGGTGTCACTCTGCTATTAAAGAAAAATTAGAGGCATCACTTGCAAAAAACAATCTTCACACAAGTATGTACACACTTTATTACAGCAATAAAAAATAAACCATATGCGGCAATGGTAAGTCACTGTCAGTGTTATGCCATTTCTGTGTACATATCACATAACAAAGTCAGTTTAAATTCAAAGAATACTGTACGTAAAAAATACAGCGTGTCATTATAAAAGCCTATTATCAGCTCGGAAGTCGGCGCTTGAGACTTTAGCTGGCTGTCCTCAGCACGTCAAACGTATTTTTTTTTTTTACTATGCCTGAGGCTCAGTGCTAAGGTTGGTATTGTCAGGATCGAGCATACACCATGAATGAATGACACCATGAATGATAATTTGCATCTGAACACCAATACCACGTGTATCACTTTATGACTGGTGATATAAACAATGCATTGGTGTGCGACAATCTGAACGCTGTTCATAGTCCTTGGCCTTGCTCTTGTTCCAAGAAGACTGTATTACAAGATCCATCGCCGTAACCATGGTCTTTTCCAACACTATCAAACGTTTGATAGTATAACAAATTGCCCTGATATCTTTCCATCATGGAATAAGCACTAACATTTTATCATGCAGACTACAGTCGAGATAATCTGTTATCTTGCCATTACTAGCCAACGTGTAACTAGACCGCTTATTAGATGAATAATTGATGAGTCCGGCAGTGCATATGTGCATGGAAGAATTTTAGTCACCGTTTTTTAAATTAATTATTTAAAAAATGCGACAAAACGAACATTGATTTTAATATCAAATAACAAGATTATGCTTTAGGTTTTGTAAGTAGGATCGGTTTACCGGAAAGACGACGGTGGTCAATCGGATTGAAACCAGTGGCCAACCAGGCCAGTAAAATGTGAAAACTGTTGGTCCAAACTGGCGCAACAGTTTCAAAAGAGGCACCGGGCCAGCAGGCCAGTGTTAGTGTCAAGGCCTGTTATGCATTGTGTAGATGTGTCTGTGTGCTGCAGTTTTCGTGTTGCTGCAATCTTAATACCGTTATTCTCAGTTACAAAAACACAACGTCTTTTTCGGTAGGCAAGAGAAAAAAGTGACATACACTGATATTGAGATATATAAAAATGTCATGATAATTTGAATTGTGTGTGTGCATGCTTGTATGTGAAGCAGAATGTGAAGAATGTGCCATACATCCTTTTTCGAGGTGTGTGTGCATTTATTTGCATTCATGTATCTGAACTTGTGTGTGCATATACTTTTCTGTGTGTGCATATATCTCCATGAAGCATGCATGCACGTGCATGAGTGTGTGTAGTGTGTGTAATATGCATATGTATTTCGACAAACAAATTGATAGATGTTTGCATTCTCATAACATGTGATGCCTACTGTTAAAATTGTACATAACACTGTACCCACAGCATAGGTGTGTAACCCTTTCTACCATCACTGAAGGTGGTAGATGAGTGAAGAGACTTGTGGCTGTCATTGTAGAGATAGACGAATGTGCGAGCTCTCCTTGTCACAATGGTGGGAACTGTACAAATCTGTGGAGTGGCTACACCTGTCACTGTACACCTGGTAATACAGGTGTCAACTGTGAGTCATGTAAGTCCACACAACTCTACTATAAATTCACTGGCAGGATGCAGATATATGGAGCATACAGGTGTTTTTTTTTAATAACTTATGATATTTAAACTTGGAATCGGAAGAAGAACGAGGTAGTTACCAGGAAAAAACAAATGTCTAGAGAAATGAGTTGGTCCTGTCACACATAAGTTAAATTGACCAAATCTGTACAATAACTTATTACAATCTGTACTGGATCAATCAGTAATAATAATATAAATACAAAACACACACAAAGACACTCACACAAACACACATGCACACACACTCATGCGCGCGTGCACACACACACACACCTCAAGAACAATTGAAAATTATAACTCTAGGTGATTTAAAAGGCTAAACATAATGCACACATTCATTATTGTTATGAGTGAAGAAAGCAACTCAAAAAAACAGTCAAAGAAATGCTTAGATCGATTGGATTATGTATTCATGTGTTTTATTTTGGCTTTTTGTTATTATAAAGCCCATATACAAACTCACCTTTGCTTTCTGTGTTATCAGCAAACTAGCCACGATTCCTAGTATGTTTAGAGTGATAGCTTCGTCCCGCAAAAATACAAATTGCACACGCACACACACACTTACACACACTCACACGCACACACGCACACACACACACACACACACACACACACACACACACACACACACACACACACACACACACACACACACACACACACACACACACACACACACACAGACAGACACATACACACACACACACACACACACACACACACACACACACACACACACACACACACACACACACACACACACACACAGCAAGAACAATTGAAAATTATAATTCTAGGTGATTTAAAAGACTAAACATAGATTAATGCATACATTCATTAAAGTTATGCGTGAAGAAAACAACTCGAAAAACCAGTCAAAGTTGTAGATGAAGTGATCAGAGAGTTGTTGAAATGTTTTGTGTTTGCTACTGGTGGTGTTTGTTGCAGTGCTAGCAGAGATAGATGAGTGCGACAGTTCCCCATGTCAGAATGGTGGCACATGTATGGACATCTACAATGGCTACAACTGCAGCTGTCCACAAGATCTCTACTCAGGAGTCCACTGCCAAATTTGTAAGCTACACACTTCGTTGTAAAAGTTTTAACACAAATTGCCTCGTTTTTAGTAACATGACAAGAACCTTAAGTACATTTTAATAATGTTTTCACTACAATTACAAATGTAAGCATGCAAATTGTCAAAGAGTTTATGATAATTTGGTTAAACGTACAATCTCATGCACATACACATAATAATGATAATAATGGAATCTTATATAGCGCCAGTATCCGCCATAGAGGCGCTCATGGCGCTTGCACAGTATTGGCCCAGTAATGTTCTTTATCCAACTAACCCATAAAAGGAGTAAGTCATCTCTGAGCTGTGGAGCAATTTTTGGAGCACCTATGAAATCACTCTTAGTTTGTAGTAGGACTTCAATTTAAATATACTAAATAATTGTGATTGCATAGTTGTAAAGTGTAAGTAATGTCTTAATGTGGTGTTAAATGGGCATGCATAAGCGTTAATATCTGATCATGTTATGCGTGATTTATTCGAAAAAAGCTGCTTAATTCTATTCTGTGCAAGGTTCCCAGAACCGCCCAACCCCCTCCAATGCGTATGTGTTCCAAAACCGCCTGCTAAACTCAGGCTAATAGACCTTTCATTTACCTCGTTCAGATCCTTCTTTTATGTTAACCATCCAGTTGAAACTGGTGACATAGGCTATATGGAGCTATACAGTGGCTGCACTCGATTGGTCAGGCCTGAGTTGGACCTGCGAGATATCCCGACTTCACCCTACCACGTGATCGGTCTACTTGTCAATCGAGGAGAGATCGGGTCGCGGTGTCGCGCTTCATTTATCTGGGCGTTATGTATGTTTATATATATATATATATATACATATATATATATATATATATATATATATATATATATATATACATATATATATATATATATATATATACATATATATATATATTTATATATAATGACGTCTATATATATATAAATAAATTACAATTTCCACTCCACGCACACGTCACGTGACTTACTCTTATACTTGGTCACAAATCTTGGTTACAATTATGTACTCTAACTATAAGGCTTGTGTTACGACAACAATCGAAACATATTTAACTACTGGATATTATTTATCACTACCTGATCTACTGGTGCCAAATATTATGCCTTACATATGCACATAAACATATCACCCGGATAAAATTTAATGCCCGGATAAATATTAGCGCGACAGAAAAAGAAAGACTTTGTGGACTATGACAATTTATGGATAACTCATATGAAATTTGTTTAATTCTTTATATTCTTCAATGGCAGACAGTTTTAATTAATTTTTATTCCATTGCCCAGGTGTACAAGCACTAAAATGTTTTTTAAGTGAACAAATCCAAGTAGCAGAGTCTATTTTTCTCAACACGGTGATGTAAATAACCGTTGTTGCTTTAATGTTTTGATGATTAGCTTCCTAAAAGCAACTGAAAATAGATTATTGTGGCTAGTTATAATATTGGTAACCTAGAACTGTTCATGTTACAAACCTTAAATATGCAAGTGTTTTAAAAGGAGTGATGTACAAAAACAAAAAGGCTCTGACAAAGCATTATATTCTTATACTTTTATTATGTCAACTTGTTTTTATGACGAAAATAAATTCACTAGAATCAGTGCAAACTTGTGTTCTATTCTATAGTCAACTAACGTCACCATCTTGAACAGCATGACACCCTCCCAAACTGGATGAGCAATTCGTGCTACACCGGATTGATGTGTGCGCAGTACCGCCGGGTCAAATAAATGCTAAATAAACAGACCGGTACACCGTGTGCTACAGCGGTCTGACCAAATGAGTGCAGCCAGTAGCCAAGGAAGCACGTGGTTGTCGCCAACTTAAAAAATAAATTTGTTTGTGGATAAAGAGAGTTTATTTCGAAGGAAGTTGAGTTGCGTTCATCAAAATGGATTGAATTCCGACATTGCGTGGCATTTGGCAGTTTTGATTGAGGTCGTTTTCCGACAATTTCGAGTCAAATGTCGATGTCTGCAACATCAGTAACAATGACAGTGAAAACAGAGACTATATTCTAATTCTAATTGAATACGTTATATTAGAATTACAATATGGTCTCCATATTAACTATGCTGTTTGTGCGACATTTCGATGCAGAGATTCGAAGTAGATGTCTCGTCGGCGGTGTCTTCAGTTCACCTGGTAACTGGTAATTGTAGTCCAGTCAATCTATGCCCAAAAGAGGGTCAACCTCAAACAAATTGCAATAGTAATTATGACATTGTTTTTATTTAGTACTACATGTCTACATTACCAGAAAAAAGTCCACCGAAATCCACGTGGTGGTACATTGTTATTTTTGACGACAATGACGTGTGTCAAAAGTCGCTGCCAGTGACGTTTTGGCTTAGTGAAATGTAGGGATAGGTGTTATTTAGGCTGTGATATATATTTTCTTTGCATATTTCATACACATTTTGCATACCATTGGCAAGATAATGGATTAATCTATCTGCGTTATATAATAAGTATAAATTCTTTGAATATTAATGTGAACAATCGTTTTTAAACACAGTGAACCCCGATTTATAGCCGCTATGAGGGGAGTAGCGTTGCGATCTAACGTTGACTTAGTCCATTTGCAATTGAATAAATGGATGTTCTATAGTATAATGTTTTTGGTGGATTTTCTATCCCATGGTGACCCTGAAGCAACTCAGCTTGGTTGTCCTCGGGACAACCTAGGGTATTGCTTCGAATATGCAAATCAGGGCCTTCATTACTGAAATACATATTTTCTTCAACAGCTTTGCAACTATGCATAATAATGTCACAAAAGTGGTGTCAAAACCGATATTTTCATGGTCAACGTTTAAGATAAACACATCACCAGATGTATATAACGGCTGCATGTTTATCATTTTCATAAAACTTTCAGATATCGGCCATGTTGGATCTTATTACATGCTTATCTCCATTTACTTTGATTCGCATCTATTGTCTATGCCCCTATAATAATAATAGCACAATCAACAACAGAAAACACATCGAATCTCATTGTAATATTGTTGCACAACACATAATAAATAGTTATCAATTCATACAGTTGACAGTGGTTGCATGCATACTTGTAAGTTTCTATTCAAATTCCTAATATAGTGCGGTGTACCAAGTCTTCCCGTGCAATTTGCTTGTCAAAAGCAATTTTTTTGCACGAATGTCATCTACAGTGTTTCAGTCAGCAGAAAATCTGAGGTGGCAATTTTTCTGTTTGTTTTTAAAGAAATGGCAGCCATTTTACAAAATGGCAGCCACTTTACAAAATGGCCGCCAAATCACATTTCCGCATATCTTAACAACTGCATCACCTACAATCTTAATTTTGGTGTCAAAACATGGGTTTTAGAAGTCAGAGGTTTCAAATATTTTATGTTTGGCCTTCTCCGACTTTCGGATCCGCCACTTTTAAAGATGGCGGTCATCAAAACAAATTTCACAATATCTTACCAAATATATCACACATGTCTATGTTAATGTGTAGAACTGTGATCAGAAATTTCAAATATGTTGCACATGACCTTTGCTAACATTCATATATCCTCCATTTTTAAAGATGGCGCCCATCAGAACAAATTATCTCTAACTAAAGACCTATATCACCTAGAGCCGTAATGTTGTTTTAGGTGCGATGATTTCAAATATATTACATACACATCGTCCCCAATCGTGAGAGGGTTTACAACACACATCGCCAGCTGTACATGCGCAATAGACGGTACGCGAAATAGTAATGCTGTGGCAACTGCAACCGTCGTTGCTGCTCTCTGCTTTCCAATCACAGCCTATGACATCAGTCAGACCTGGAGGATCCGAGGGTCCAATGTCAAAGCTGGGTGGTACCGTCCTTCACCCACACAAACTGCGTGATGTCCAAATGAGGAGGACCTTGCTGATCAGCCGCCTTCCACAGCATCATCTGAAGATGAGTGTGGGAGAAAGAATGGTAAGCCAGTGCACATCATGGCGTTGCCACCCACAGATTATGTGCGGAGGGCACATCATCAGATGATGCTGTGGAAGGCGGCTGATCAGCAAGGTCCTCCTACTAAAGGAGGAGTTTGTTGGCCAACAGAAAACAAGCACAAATTCATCAACTTACTGAGCAATGAGCTTGATAAAGTTGGGTGCTTTTGTTTTCATGCAGAGGACGCTAAAGTAATGATCGTTGACAGCACTGAACTCATCAGACAAAATCGACACTATCCTCATTGGTGAAGACACCGATTTGCTAGTGCTGTTGTGTTACCACTTTCAACAGGAGCTCTTTGGTGTATTTTTAACGCCAGAACCTAAACAAAGTATAGTACAACAAATAAATAACGATCTGGTACATCAGAGCTCTCACAGAATATTTGGGCCCAGCTGTGAGCTAAGATATGATACCACAGCAACAGTTGAAGAATTGGTTACTGCAGAAAACCAGACTATTGTGTGCTTCCAATGTGGGAACATTGGCAAAAACCTGGATGGTTTGCTGTACAAGCACTTCATTGAAAATGTAGCATCAAGCGCAGCTTACGCAAAGGGATAAATGTACCCCGTACTTCAACTGCTGCCCACTATCACAGCCACAGGATTAGTTCTCAGAACCAACAGTGGAAAAGATCCAAGAAAACTCTAAAAGCCGTGGACTAGAGCTGGATTGTCAAATAAAAGTATCGTATTCCAAAGATGACTGGTCTCCCAGCAGCACCAGCCCGTATGCTGTCGCTCATCCGTTGTGTGGGGCAGATTGTTCGCTTGTGAAGATCAGTTGGAAGATCCCCGTCCCTGGAGGGGCGGCGGCACGCATTCTGGTGGTTACAGAGGCCCATCCAGGTTTTCTTGGCCTGAAGGTGCCTGAGATGCAGATTCTTTCCTTCGCCTTCGCTTCTCCACGTCTGCTTCTCTTCTGGAATGCTCAACGTCCTGGGCAGCTCCCATGGTAGTCGCTCTGTTGCCAACCTTTGTGGTCTTGCCAGGGTGAGTTGCCGTTTAAGCTGATCCTTCTAGCGCCTGTGGGGAGGCCTTCTATATCGGTTGCCCTGACAAAGCTCATCATAAAATACAACTTATGGCATTCTGATGTCATCCATGCATGAGACGTGGCCTGCCCAGCGGAACTGTCGGAGCATCAATTAACATGGTTTCGATGCTCCGGAGGTTTGCCTTTTCCAGGACCTCTTTGTTGGAGACATAGTCCTGCCAATGCAGTCCCGTGATGGAGCGCCGACATCGCTGGTGAAACCGTTCAAGTAGTTGTACTTGCTTTCTGTAGAGGAACCACACCTCTGCCCCATACAAAAGGGTAGTGACGAGTGACGACGACAGCCTTGTATACTTGTATATTTGTTGACAAACGCAGCGAGTGATTCTGCCATACCTATACATTTCAGCAGGCGACCGAGTGAACTGTTGGCATTGACAAACTACAATCCGTTGGGATGTAGTTGCGGAAAGAACGGATTTTAGTGTACTTCTGTGTGTGCGTGATGTGTCAAATTGCAACTAACATATCCGTGGAAGCTCTCAACGACAGCAGTGTTTGAACGTGTCATAAAAAACACTACATGTTAAGCAATAATAAGGATTATGTACATATCTCACTGCAATTTTTATAGTGTATGGTTTTGGTGAAGATAACTGATATTGGAATAAGTACCCGAGTTAAAATATCAACCAAATACAAAGCATCCAAACATATTCATGAAAACGGTGTTACTATTTAGAAACAGTAGCTAAGGACATAAACTATGCAGAAATAAACAAGTTTATGACTATAATATGTAAGCAAAATTTTGTTGATCGCAAAGCTTCTCCCCGTGGTGGCCAAAATTCGGGTTTCACTCTGTTTAGACAATTATTTTCATGTTATTACTAAGTGGAATTAAACTTGATGTATGTCGTTGTATTAATCTATCCATACGAATTCTAATGGTGTACATAATATAGAATACTCGGTTTAAATAAGTCCTTTCCCTAGATTTTACTATGACAAAAGTGACCGGCAGCGACTTTCGACCACTTGTCATTATCATCAGAAATGAAAATGTTCCACCAGGTGAATTTCTGTAGACTTTTTATCTAACAATGCAGACATATAGTACTAACTAAAAATGACATAATGATTGTTATTACAATTTGTTTGAGGCTGAAACATAAATTGACTGGACTAGGTCGAAAATCGGGGTACGTGTAAATTGCGATAATTTGTAAATGTGTTTAGAATACGATTCTGACCTTAATATGCATTGCAATGACACTCATTAGGCACCATTACACAGCTACATGCATTTCCTTTCCAACGATATACATCACCTTTATAGTATTCTCACAGAAACTAAGTTATACAACATTAATTATGTGTACCCCCCTACATTTCAGTGAGACATACGACTACTAGTCAATATGCGAAAATGACAATGTTCCACCAAGTGGATTTTGGTGGACTTTTTTTCTGGTAACATAAACATACAGTAGAATCTAAAAATGCCTCAAAACTTACTATTGCAATTTGTTTGAGGTTGAACCATAGATTAACTGGACTATTGTAGTTCCCTCCTATGTCAGGAGAACCACCATCAGGTGGAGTTCTTGGTGCTGTAGTAAGTATCTCTTCTGCAGTGCACTGCCTATAAGTAGTGTCTGGTTAAGGACTCAAGTGAATACAGTTTATCTTCCGGTATACACAGAGTAGGTTATCAACAATCCATAATTAATCGAGTTAAGGCTTCCCTTGACTGGAAAATTCTTTTCCAGATATCTGGCGACTGAACCAGTTCTCTGGCTCGTTCGAGAAAGCCAGTATATAGGTCCTAGAGGATGTGGCATACAAATATCATATGATACAGGTCTTCGGGTCCACAGCCACACATGATACACAGAGGAGAGCCACCAGACTGCTTGGCGATGTCTGCCTGGAGCCTATATTGCCCCAGGAAGAAGCGTACCTTGGTACAGGCACGTACTATATTTCTGGGGGAGTCGCTGACAGAATCGCACATTGGATGCAGGACGTCTTCGATGTGTAATAAACCGAGCACCAGGTACATACCAGAGGTAGCAGTGCATGGTGTTAAGTGCAACATCCGCCTCATAGTATGTCTCTGGTAGGCATCAATACTGTCCTTATGAACAGTTGGCAGATGTAGGACCTCCAGGCCATACATTAGCTTCGGTAGTATATAACTGGTAGGCAGCAAGTACGTTGTGCATTGAGACTTTATGATGTTGGAATTCACCAACTTTGTAGCCTTGCAATTATCTGACCGTTGGATGCCGAGGTGGGTTTCGTCCGATGTTACATTCAGGGTCTGATTATTAATGGACCACATTGGGTAATGCTTCCAGGTAGAGATATGTGTCTTGCTGTTCGTAACCATTACTTTGGTCTTAGAGCTGTTGAATTCATACCTGTCTAGGTGGGAGTCATGATCAGCAATATCTATCAGAGCTTGCAGTGATATGGGGTCGGGTGAAATCGTCATCTGCACACGTGTGGGCTGAGACGTCAATGGTGCCTATCTTGAAGCTCATCTGACAGCGCGACTGTGTCTGGAGCGCATCGTTGCCACGGGCCTTGAAGATTTCCGTGGAGGGGTACCACCCTGACATACGCCTTGCAACTCTGTTATCAGAGATGAGAGGTGGCCATTCCATTTGACCTGGGCTGTGAGCTCACTGTACACGTCGCTGTACAGTGCCCAGAGATCTTTGATTCCGAGTGAATGTAGCTTACATAGCATAGATTTGTGCCAGACGACATCAAATGCTTTACTGGCGTCTAAAAATACCACAAATAGAGGGGTCTTCAGGTCCATTGCCTCTGATACAGCCACTGAACTGAGCAATGCTGTGTTTACAGAGGAGGCATAGTCACAGAATCCCCGCTGAAGGCCAGATATCTTGTCATGTAGGATCTCTTGTTGGGATAATGAGGATCTTCTCAAGCAGTTTGCCAATCATGGATATAAAGGTTATGCGGCGATAGTTATCAGGAATCCATGCTGATTTATTCTGCTTAAACACAGGCGTTATCAATCCATGTCTCATTTGGCTTGGTAGAGTCCGTTCTCTAACAATGCGATTGAAGAGCAAAGATATAACACTGATGACGTCGGGATGTGTGTGCTTCAGTTGTTCTGCAGATATGCCATGAAAAGATCATGCTGTCACAAATCCAGGGAATATATTGGTGGTCACACTGAGTTATCCTCAGTCAGCTGTTCACATTTCAGGGATACATAGTTCTTATAACCGGCATGATAGTGGGGTTTTTCTCTGGGCGTGCAAGTTCTTGAAAGTAGTTTGCCCACGCTTCCAGTAGGCCATCCTGCGGTATAGTCTCGCCCATGAACTCCATTTCCTGGTGTTCCTAGAGTCTTGGCGTTGCTTTGCAGCAAGTTGTTGTGAGCTGCGTGGGCTGAGTTTTGCGCGCACCATGTCACTGTGTAGGGTGGTGGCGGACTGCAACAGCACTGGTTTTTGGGATGCGTGCCATGGATACTTTCTCGGTTTCCGCTCCTTCTGCCTGGATTTCCAACAGGGCTTCGGTGGTTAGGTCATAAGGGTCAGCTATGGTCTTTACTTACTGGCTACTTAATATATAGAATTGTTTCATATGTTCGTCCTTATAGTGCATCCTGTCAACTACAGGTGTGTGTGTGAGGGTTGAGTACCACAAGGTGCACTGACTGTGGGGCTACAGTGGTTCAGGTCAGCTAACATGGGGTCATGTGCGTAGGTGTTGGCTGCCTCTCTGGATAGGACCCGGATACCACTGATGTGCTGCTGCTGATCATTTAGCTGGAGAATATGATCAATTCTGGATGAAGAGCCTTAATATCCATGGAACGTTGGTGTAGTGGTATCATCACCACATGCGAATCCATCCTCAGAGCAGGATTCACACAGTAACATGTCTCGTTTGTGTGGTTTCGGTCGTAGAAGCGAAACATTGAGGACTCCAGGCCACATTACATCCGAAGAACACGAATATTTCATAGTCAGTTAATGGACCATATCTAACACCTTAATACAGCACCACGTCTGAGTGAGTTACCGGATCGCATATATGTATTGATGACAACAATGTTCCTATCTAGTTTCAATCTAATGGGCATCCAGTGGTTCCACGTATATGTCAGTATCAGTGTGCCATAAGGCTAGTACTCTACCACATTTCAGTGGTTCCACGTAGTTGTCAGTATCAGTGTGCCATAAGGCTAGTACTCTACCACATTCCAGTGGTTCCACCTAGTTGTCAGTATCAGTGTGCCATAAGGCTAGTACTCTACCACATTCCAGTGGTTCCACGTCGTTGTCAGTATCAGTGTGCCATAAGGCTAGTACTCTACCACATTCCAGTGGTTCCACCTAGTTGTCAGTATCAGTGTGCCACAAGGCTAGTACTCTACCACATTCCAGTGGTTCCACCTATTTGTCAGTATCAGTGTGCCATAAGGCTAGTACTCTACCACATTCCAGTGGTTCCACGTAGTTGTCAGTATCAGTGTGCCATAAGGCTAGTACTCTACCACATTCCAGTGGTTCCACGTAGTTGTCAGTATCAGTGTGCCATAAGGCTAGTACTCTACCACATTCCAGTGGTTCCACGTAGTTGTCAGTATCAGTGTGCCATAAGGCTAGTACTCTACCACATTCCAGTGGTTCCACGTAGTTGTCAGTATCAGTGTGCCATAAGGCTAGTACTCTACCACATTCCAGTGGTTCCACGTAGTTGTCAGTATCAGTGTGCCATAAGGCTAGTACTCTACCACATTCCAGTGGTTCCACGTAGTTGTCAGTATCAGTGTGCCATAAGGCTAGTACTCTACCACATTCCAGTGGTTCCACGTAGTTGTCAATATCAGTGTGCCATAAGGCTAGTACTCTACCACATGCCAGTGGTTCCACGTAGTTGTCAGTATCAGTGTGCCATAAGGCTAGTACTCCACCATGTCCTCTGTGTCTGTGTCATAGGTTGCTGATTATATTCATCACAACTTTTGACAGCTTTCCTGAACTCCTGGAATTGTTCATCAACGAATGATGTGTCATATGTGAATAACCAGTGTTCCTGTAGCAACAGTAAACCACAATCCTTCATAAGATCATTTATGTACACATGATTGGTTTTGATGTTTTCTACGTTGAATCTTCCAAGGACTATGTTGTATGATGTCGGAGCCTCAGTGCTACGTGGAGGCTGGCCAGGTCTAAAAAACACATGGCTGTTGTTTGTTAGTTTGTGTGTTGCTGCTAATCGACCCTGGACATGATAGGCTCTTGTGATGGTACTCGATAACAAGAGGGCCAGGGCCGGAGCAGATGTCATGATGTCCTTAGGTCGGTTCACATAGCGGACACTTCCGTTTGTAGGGCTGACATCATGGCCAGTAGATCAACAGAGCAATGTTGGGGAGTGCTACCAACTTAAGTAGTTACAGGGTCTCTGGACCTAAGCCTCAGTATGTTGTTTTCGTGTTTTAAGGTCATTCTCCAGGTTCCACACAAGAGCGTAGAGCAGCAATCTGTTGTGATTGTTCCGCCACTTCCTTTTCTTGTGATTTAATGTTCCTTTTGCAATCCTTGAGAAGCCTCTCTTTAGATTTAACTTCCTTTTCCCAATCTCAAAATTTATTTTCCTTGTTGGCTAGCAGAGTCCACATATCCCTTACCCTGTGTAGAAACAGGGGATGGTAGATCCACGCACAGATGATTCACAATTACTCCTGAATTTTGTGGTGTTTGGGGATGTCCCTAGCACGTGATTTGCATGTGTAGTCTTGTTGATGGTAATCTCATGTCTCTAGTTTCTCGCACTTATAGTGGATCCAATGGTTGTTGGTTTCGCAGAATACTGCCTTTGATCTGCAGTTTTTCTTGCAAATCATACACACGATAGACTCCATCTTGCAGGTCCTGTGGCTGCTATTGCCTGTGATCCGACAGGGCTGGACAACTCAGGTATCCGGCGATTTCTGGTCAAGGATTTTTTATCTTTGCAGGCTATATGTACAGCACCAACTCTCCCCAGATAGTGTAGGGTAAAAATAGGGTAAAAATAGCGGTCAAGTCCTGTTCAGACCATAAAAACTTGGCAAGAGTCTATAAAAGTCAATATGCTAAAAATAGTACAATTGTGTTGACGCTGCCGACATCCGTTGTCAGTATAAAATCTTGGTTTCAGTCAAATGCAATAAAATTGCATAAAATGTTCAGGAAGGATTCCAGCTAAACCGAGATGAAAATGACATGTTTTGTTAGGCTCTTGTAAACATTCAAAACTTCTCCGAGAGAAAAAGCATGTATCATCCGAACGCCATAACCGCAAGCGAGAAGCGTGTGGTTATACCGATATATACAGCCATCTTGTTGATCGAACACCATCCGTACCTCATTTGATTAGTTTATTTTAGCGGTATTACGTTAGTATTTATCACATTGCTACTGTTAGGGGAACACATACTTGTGAAAGAGTTTGGTATCTTTTGTAATTTTGAGTGTTAATTTTGTACTGGAACAGAAAATTCCAGTCGGTAATATGATCGGTAGACAGTAGCCGTTTTGTAAATAAAAAATGTTAAGTTTTCACAGTTGTTGATGTTGTCGACAAAATTAATTGTAATTAGAAAACTAACCATCAGAATTGGATAAATGTTTTATTAGGACAAAAATAAAAGACATGGCTACATTTGCTTCACTGGACAACTTATGATAGGTGCAGTGATTTTTTATTTGTAAGTTTTGAACTTTGCTTCATGATCTGAAATTTAATTGATTGCAACACAGCAATTTCAGCAGGATATTTTATTCACACATTAAGTTGTATGTACAACGTAATTCATATCATGTAATTTTGTGCATCGGTTGTCAATATGTAGTAATGTTAATGCAAGTAACACACAACATAATGAACAATTGGCCGCCATCTTCAAATCATCTGCCCATAGCAGGGTGTAAAATAAGAAGGTTGTCTACACACGAAAGAGTTAAGGATGTTTTTGTGGCTACATCAGTGTGTGTACAACTTAAAATAAGAAATGCTTCTATCACAAACACCAAATGTGCCAAATTAGGATGTATTTAAAAAGTTGGACTGTGGTTTCATATATATTATTTATGGTATCATGGATGTTGCAGTGCAAAATGCCTGTTTGCTGGATCCCTGTCAAAATGGTGGCAACTGCTCAAGTGAGGCAAATGTGTCATACTCATGTCAATGTGTGGCTGGCTTCACTGGACACAATTGCGAAATAGGTAAGTTTCAACTAAACATACAGCCAGGTGCTACACAAAATGAACTTTCACAAATATTTGTTAAGAAACTAAAGTTACTATATGTACTGTAATACTATTAGTTAAGATCGACTATTGATAACATTCCTGAGCAGGATCGTTTTGGAGTTGTAAATGTTTAATAAATTGTTTGACTTGTGCTTGTAGACTTTGCATGAGTGCTCCGTGCCAGAATGGAGGCAGTTGCTCTGACCAGGTCAATGGCTATAGCTGTAGTTGTCTGTCGGGCATCTCTGGCATCCACTGTGAGACAGGTACGTTTGGCATCCACTGTGAGACAGGTACACAACGTATTATTTCAATGAAGATTTCTTCATATGAAATAGTTTTACTTGTCTCGGTAATGGTAGCCAACAAAGTAAAATATCAGTCTGGAGGCCTGAGTGCCCCCAGAGAAATTGTCACTTAAACACAACTCTTCAACATATCATTAATTCCCCAGGAGAAAGTCCGTACCAATACGATAATTGTTCCTCAATACAGTGTCCCTTACCTAACCAGTAGAATCATGTTTCGTCAGTGGTACATCACACTGTTACTTAAAATATAGGACATGACCTTTTGTTGTAGAGATTAAATTAAAATCATTATAATAGACTGAAGCATTGTGACTGCAGTAATTTTCTAATTTTGAACTCATTTGTAAGTAGCTGGTTTTGGATATTGCTCTGACTTTAGAATACATTGTTATTTACCACAAACACAATTGAGGATTTATTTGAAAGTTTTGCCTATGGCTTCAATTTAAATTTATTTACGGTGTATATATATATATATATACAGTGTATATGTGTATATAGATATACATATATATATAACATGTTGTTGCAGTATTGGATGCCTGTTTGTCGGATCCCTGTCAAAATGATGCCACGTGCACAAACGGAGGAGGAAAGCTTTACTCATGTTCCTGTGCTGCCGGCTTCACTGGACATAATTGTGAAACAGGCATGTATCAATTAAACATACAATATGCAACAAATAATAAGTGATATAACCATAGTAATATAACAACATTTTCTAGCAGGTGTGTCCATTGAGTGGCGCTACACAGAATTTAAATAGTTGTGCGTAAATTATAAATAATTTAATATAGTAGGATAATTAAGGAATGACAATAATAATCAATAATGATATATATGATTAAAATAACAGTAACATACAAGTTTTAAATCAATAATAATTAAATGTGGGTGCTAACATGTTAAGGTGGTTGTTGCATATAAATTATGGAAAAATACTTAACAGAAAGATGATTTAGAATATGTTTGCCTGTGTGACTATCAAGAAATATGTTAGAAAAATGTATTGATGCAAAATACTACTATGTAAAGTAAAGGTAAGTTCTTTCATAGTGTAGTATCCAGCCCTCAGGACTGCTAAAAGCGCTTTACACTTTAAAGACAGACTTGTTAAATTGATCACCATCTTGACTTCTCTGTGAAGCATTCAGCCACGCTGCAATTACTGCACGAAGACTATTCGTACACAAATATCCACCACTGTCTACAGCCAGGTACTCACTCATACGGTTGAGAGAACTGAAGCAATGTAGAGTAAACGAACTTGCCCAAGGTTCAAGACCGCCGCACAGGATTAAAACCTGGGTTCTCTCAGTCAAGAGTCCGAAGCTCTTACTGCTGTGCTATTGCGCTCCACACTATGGCAAGAATATTGGTGAAATTTCTCAGCATGCAGGAACTATTTTGAACTTGTAGATGTTTCTTGATTTGTTTAACTTGTGCCTGTAGACTTTGAAGTGTGCGAGAGCTCTCCTCAGTGTGAGAAAGGAAACAGTTGTGGATGTTTAATGAGTTATTTAACTTGTGTTTGTAGACTTTGATGAGTGCGTGAGCTCTCCATGTCAGAATGGAGGCAGTTGCTCCGACCAGGTCAATGGCTACATCTGTAGTTGTCTGCCAGATCTCTACTCAGGCATCCACTGTGACACAGGTACACAACATAATGTCTCAATCAAGATGAACTTGTCTGTGTCATAGTGATACAGACTGTATGCTACTGACCCGTCATCAATTTCACAAGACATAACAAACTGTAATAGCTAGAGCACTATGTTGCTGAAACACCAGCACGCATTAATATGTCAAACGAATACATGTGAGTTGACATTTTACCATTGTCCATGTCCAGTTGATATACTGTAATATCTGTCACTGATTTATGTATAATTCTGTTGTGCAAAAACAATTCATGTATAAGCTGTAAATTTTACAATAACGAAGGGTGAATATTGCCTAGTTTGCTTGGCTGTGTATAATTCTTACCTAACCATTAGACGTTTGTTTGTTCAGTGGTGAGGAAACGTCTGTATCCCTACGGCTCCCAGCAAGACGACGTGACACTGGACTGGGGAACTACAGAACTCAGCTGTGACTGGGCTGGCAAGAGTTGTTCCTCAGGGTTCATCAGGACTCCTCGCATGAAGATCTTCTCATCCGAGTTCACAGACATTAAGGTAACCTCGTTGTGTCTCATGAGACCATGGGTGAATCTAGGATTTGAACAAAGAGCGTGCAGCCACTCATCACCTACCCCCCGAGGCTCACAAAACCCTGTTGAAACCCTCTTTGAGGTTCACATAAAAGTTCAACTGCATCCCTCATGACGCTCATCCAATTGCACCCCCACTTGAAGCTCACAGACACATCCAATTACACTTCTCATTTGAAGCTCACAAAACACATCCAACTGCATCATCCTTGTAGCTCCATAAAAACAGCCAACCTTCAGGCATCCCTACACCACACGTCTGAATTTGCTTCAGGAGACCATGTTGAATCAGGACAGGAGCTTCTCAAATGTAATTTTTTTGATATCTCAGTTGCCATCCATTTGACACTTATTATACCTTTAGAAAAACATGATTGTTTTTACAATGGATTCTCACTATAATTGTTCCATATATCCAGAGTTCTTTATAGCTACGGGTATATGACATTTGAAGGCCAGAACGGGATTTCAGAGTTGTTCCTTTTAAGCGGATGTTCCTTAGATCAGTAATCCTTATAGCGAGCACCCACAGTGTACTTATATAATATAGTCTGATTAAGATGTTTTTAACTGGTTCATGACTTTGTGTAGACTGCCAGTAGTTTGACATGATGTTTCTCCGGATGACTACAGATCTACTCGAATGGCTACATCACCATGGGTCAGATGTACAACCGACGCATGCCGACCAACTTCTTCACTGTATCAACCAGTAAGAAATGGTCAGCCAATGGATTTGCGATGTTTGCCCCATTGTGGGCAGATGCCAACTTCCAAGAAGGCCAAGTGACCTATCACATTTACGACCGTACTAAGACAGGTCTGAGTCTGACGGAGAAATTTCGAATGAAGCATATCCTGCAACTGGCGAAGGAAGATACTGTCAACTATGGAGGGTCGGCTTCAATCAACCCTTCCTGGGTGATGGTGATCTCTTGGGTGGACAGCACGCCACGCATGTACTATAATGACTTCTATGAACAGGTGAACCTAGGAATATAATACAATAACATTTAAAGAAACATTAAATAGTCCATCACGTTAGTACGAGTGAAAAAAGTTCAAGCCTTTATTTTATCCATTCTAATTTAATGATGTGATTAGAAAATATCGACATGTTGCATTTATTCTGTAAGGCTATTCAAATGATAACAAAATTCTTCCTGTTTGGTACAATAATTTGAGATGTATTGTTTATTTCTGACTATGATATCGAATGTTAACCATCGTCGCGAACTATGAGTACTACACTCCCCTTTGCATGTACAACACACAATATTTGGATGTACGCTGAAGGTTGAATCACTTGTGCTTCCACCAACGTGTTGTCTTCATTCTGCAATTCCAGGAACTAGCTCAGCTACAAGCAGCACTTCCAGGAATTACCTGTCATTACCCATCCAGGAAGCATGGATGGGTAATGACAGGCGATTTGTAGAATTATGCAAGGGATGCTGATGTAGTCTGCAGCTCTTCTCACAAGGATGACATGAGGGTCTTTATTTTTTTCAGCCAAACACGTTCCAACTGGTGTTGATCTACGACCCGGCTCAGTGGCACATGTCTGTCATGTTCTTGTATGAGAAGACAGGCTGGGACCGTTACTACATGGTACGTGACAGTCTCATTGGCTTCTGTGTAACGGAGAATGGCGAGGAAAAATACAGGTCTCTTGCTCAGTCAGGAAAATCCAGCGCCTTTGAAATGGCTGAAACGATTGGCAACACAGGTAAAGCAATTGTTTACATTGAACATTTCAATGAAATATAAAGTCAGTCAGTACATATATACAAATATACATGTGGGTTGTTAAAATTACAAAGTTGTACACTATTTGTTTTAATTTGTAATTGCATGATTAATTAATTCAATAAATACTTTCTAGAGGTAAGCTGTTGTTATTTGATGGCATTGTATCTAACTCTTGACAACGATGACAACTGGTGTTCATGTATCATTAAAAACACCCTGTAAAACAAATTGGACAGATACATATTATTATGAATTAGTTGTTAATTATTGTAGGCAACCACACATTTCACCAAATTACATTTGATTTGCTTGTTATTGAACATTTTTGCAATTTTATTTTGCAAATTTGCAACATTGTATAGTGATATGTATACAGTAATGTGGCAGTCAGTTGTTTTGATCTATCCAGTCAGTCAGTTAGAAGATGTTGCATTGACGTAACTTAGCAGGTTAGTACACTTGGTGGAGCTGTGACTATAATAGGAATTATTGTACTCTGACAGTGTCACGGATTAGCGAGGTCTCCGTACACTAGATGGCTCAGTCTAGTTGGTTCTTATATATCAAGGTCAACGCATATGAGAAAGAACGGTTTTCGTGAACAAGCAACAAAGAACGAGGAAAATTTAATAAACTTTATTACAAGATATCTTTCTTTTGGTAAATATCTCGATTAACAAAATAAACAGAATAAAGAAATCCCGCAACCAAATCTTAATAGAACATAATAAACAATAACACTGAATCTTTCGATTATCAAATTCCACTTCCTTTCTAAGGTGGATTATACCTCTACACGACCATACACTAGGCGCCAAGTGTTATCTAAGAATAACTTCCATAATATAAATACACAGTATATAAGCTAGTCATCGCGGACTCTCATTACAGTAACCTATTAAAATACACACATATATACATATATATGTGAATACTTCAAGGGTAAAAATACCTCACTTCAAAACACAGATAACTACCGGTACCAATCATAATACAGTAAATAATAGATACATTCAATCAGAAAATAGACATTGACACTGGGCTAATCCCATCTCGAATATAAACGAACGTTTGTTGAAGTCAACACGCCGAGCTCAGAACACAATTAGAACGGTGTATCTCGGCCGCACGAGTGATGATGTCGGGCACTTGACGATTGCCGTCGTACGCCCCGAATTCTCGAGTCGCGTCCGTTCTATGATCGCACGGTCGCAAACGATTGCGACGTCAGTTGAATACGTTCAACTGAAAGACGAAGCCGGGCAGTAGACGCTTACCGCCGGCCGCTACGAATTCGATCGAGAGGTCTTGCCCTGTCGCAAACGATCGAGAAGTCGGATGAACGGGTTCGCGCGAATGACGATGCCTGGCAGTATACGTTTACCGCCGGCCGCTACGAGTCGCATTCGGTCAATCTTTCTGACGTTGTCGCTGTGAGACCGATGTTCGAGGATGGCCCGTACTGGGTGAGCGCGTCGCGATTATCGCTCATCGACGCAAATACGTTGGGGCCGACCGGAACGTTGTCTCAATATACCGCTGACGTGGCGGCATGGCTTCTTCGAAGCTCGATCGAACAGTCACTCTGGACACTGAATATTACACACACACAAAAGCTTGGGAACGTAACCCACGTTAACGATTCCCACCACGCTTTACGAGTTGACTTGTCATTCTCTTGGCAGCAGCGCAACCTGTCTCGTTCAACCCTGGATCTGGCCCAGTCCTTCGCCAGCGCCCAGATGGCGAAATACGTACAACAGACGTTTATATAAGCGGACCTAATTACACATCATATGACAGGTTTCCATCATTTCTATTGGCTAATGCAATATACAATTCAAACTAAACATTGTGGAACACCCTCTAAGATTACAGTGAAACCACCTGCTGGCCTAGAAATGCTAGCAACAGAATACCACGCCCCACAGAGCGCATCTGCAACCGAGTTGCCGTAATTACGTAACCAAGGCGGTTGGTCAACAATATGTCTATCTACTGGCTTGACCTTCCTCATTTCCCAAATTAAACCTCAGGCAAGTAGATTTAACCATATAGAAATAGCAGAAATGCTACAGACAGTGAGACAGCAATTCGTAAACATATCAACTGTATATTAAGTAACTGTTGAATACTCTTGTTCCACAATCCAATGTCACTTAAGAAGAATTAGTGCCTGTCAGCCGGTGAATATATAGTAGTAGCAATATATGTTGCATGTGGTATGTACTGGTTCAGCAGAGAATACGTTCGTTGTTACACCAGCTAACTTGTTCTGGGTGCAGTAGAACATCATCGACTTGGCGTCATTATCTTGGTTACATCCTCTTTTCAGATGAGGTGGGCAAGTTCTACTTCCGTGTGTCTGCGGGTGACTCGAGACTCAACTATGAGATGATGTGTTTGAACTGGTACTGGCAGCAGCGCAGCTACTGGTGGCACGTGATCTGGGGCTGGGCCTGGACTCTTGTCTGTCCCTGTGACCAACGTCAGGTCATCAATGACCGACGCTGGAAGTTTGACATCACCGAATTCAGAAGCAGCCGGGAAGAGCGTGTGTGCTACTACGAGAGAATGCCTTGGGGCTGGTCAACACAGGTCTGTAGACAGCACTTCTTGTGGATGTATGTGAAAGGAGCACAACTATTTATTTAACCAAAAAACAATATTTACTAGTGTGCTCGTTAGTTTAGATACTGAAAAAATGACGGCTAAATAATTTAGACTTTTGTTATAGCCAATAATATATATATATATATAGCCAATGCCATAAAAACAATGTCTATTAGGTGTTTTTCAATGCCGAAATCTAAAAAAGACATGTAGATTAAATTTTTGGACATCTAAGAAACATCTCAATATTTACATATGAATAAATATGTAATTTAGACTCTTGCCGGCAACCTAAATTTGATGTCTTTTATGTGTCAAAAAGACATCTCATCAACACAAAAATACACCACTGGGAAGTAACATATTGGCACTTAGCACATTATGTTATATTATATAATATAACATGATGTACAAACATTGTTTTGTAAAACTTTTATATAAATTTGTATTGACTTTTGTTTTAATTAATTTATGAACTTATTTATTTTATTGTGTTTTTAATTATTTTTATTTACTTTGTGAAGAGTGAAGTTAGATATTGTGCAACAAAGAACTCATCTTATGTCTAGTTATGCTGCTATGAGTACGGCTCCTTGATCGGGCGGCGAGATGGCACTGGTGGTCAGACTTTCTACCTACATCCCCGCTACGGCCAGGCTCACATCGATGCCGACGTTTCACCCAAGGACTGGTGTTGTGACAAGTCTGACAACTGTGACATCTTCTACGAGGCTCGGCCATTGGACACATGCTGGGGCTACGTCCCACCCTTCCTAGGTATGTGTCTTCTGTTTGAGACAGCAATAATTATTCTATTCCAGTACTGCATGTTGTATGATATTTAAGGACATACGTCTTGCATAGCTTCTGAAATGATAAAATTGTATCGTCATCATCATGTAGCTGTAGTGTCCCGTGGTTGAGCGAAGGCCTCAGCCTGCCAGATCTGCCTGTCTTGTGCTATCCTCTGCCAGATGGTGTCCTTCCAGTCAGTATTTATCTAGTTCATCTCTCCACCGTCTCGCCAGTCTTCCTCTAAATAATTTCCCTTCGTAATGTCTCTAGGTGGTGATATTCGATGTCCATCGGATGTCTCGTGATCTAATGATGTGTCTTGCCAATGGCAATGCCCATTTCTATCTTCGGATTTGTTCTGTCACGTCTATGACCTTTGTTTTCTCTCTTACCCAGATGTTTGTTTTTCTCTCAATATATGATGTTTTACATACTTCTTTCCATCTTTGTCATACATGTTAAGTCTCCTGCATTCGCCGGGGGACCCCTGGAAATCCATCAAATCTCCTGGAAAGGAGAACCAATCTCCTGGATTTTCAGTGAAACCAAAACTATTTTTTCTATCTTATTTTCCGAACTCGGCATGGCCTAATTGGGTTTTATTTCCGGCTGACTCGAGTATGTTTTCCTGGGTCAACAGAACGTGGTCAATACCGGTCAATACCAGTACCAGCGTCAGTGACTTAATTACAATCGGTCAGAGTCAGACACCGAGCTAAATCTCATGATTCACATGAATAGGGACGCTGGACCAAGGTCATGGCCGCTCGGACAACAAAGTGAAAAGGGGTTGTTTAAATCATGCCTTGCGTTGACTAGACAACAACAACTATTTAACTATAATCTTCTTGTGTCTTGCCTGTGGTTGATATTGCATATATAAGCTTTAGACGAGCACAGTGAACAGCGCTTGCGGCTGCGGATTCCATATTATCGCCCACCGTCATCTTGCCTATCTTGTAAAACGAAATGTAATCCGTTTCAATCTATACTTAAATAATGTCAGTCGATCCATCTACACTATGTGCATGTTTTATTTAATCCATGTATATATGTAACTGTTAGAACTGGAACACATAAATAAAAAGATGTATTTTATAACATCAAATGCTCCACCAGCAAGACCAAACGTCACAAATAGTAAATTCATCACGCATGCCTCCGTCACCCAGGCCATGGTAACAAACTTTGAAGAAAGTACAATGCTAAGTTCTGGTTCTTATACTTGTGAATATAGTATCTGTTTGTAATAATGTAATAAAATATTTGTAATAAAAGAAGATGTATTTACTGCCTATATGCAAGGTTCTTTGCAACAAACAATATATATTTATGTATGAACACATATGCCTAGAACATCAAATTAGTAAACTGTTCTTCTTTCTACCATACCTATAAAGCTACGTACATTTTAGTTTACATATAATTTATTTAATTATTTTATGTCCAATTTATTTAATGTAACACATTAAATACATATTAACATGCTGCTAAGAGCACATGTGCAATGCATTTGGAAATAAAGCTGAACTGTGACCATTTTCATACCATGAAATACTCATATTTATACACAATTCCATAATACCATGAGACCCCCAATTTACACAAAATTTCCTGATATTACAAGACCATCCAATTTATGCACAAATCTCATGCATTGGCATTTCTGAAACTTAACGTTTTTTTGCTAATATACAAGATGGCTGCCCGGGGATAGACGTGTATTCTGGTGTGTCCCGAGCTTTGATAGTTTTTGTGGTGGGGAGGCGTTGGAGTGTGGAGGTTTTCAAGGTCGGTGACTAGCCGAAGGAGATAGAGCACGCTGAACTTTTCGGACTTTGTGAAAGTGCTAGTTTGAGTTTGCTTGACTGCTGTTAGTTCCATAAGTTAAGCCTGAAATCGACGCACATTACGCCTCAGTGTCAGTGCGTGCTTGTGTAGCAGGGTGCATTACGTAACAACGTCTGGCACTGGCAAACAACGCCGGACAGTGGAACTGTAGACACCCACTTTATTGTGTTCCGTATGACTGCGTCTGCAAGTTGGCTTACAATATGCCGAAGTCGCGTAAATCAAGCAATGTCGAGGACAACCAAGAAGACCAGTTAGTTCTAAGACTAATTGCAGCCCTCAACGATTCAGCGGTGCTGAACAAAATGAAACAGGTTCTCTTTCCGGATGAACTCGCCAAAGAGATTCGTGAATTGAGACAAACTTTCAAAAACTTTCAACAGCAGCTGGATGAAAAAAACAATAAAATTACACTGCTTGAAGATAAGGTCATTCATCTCCAGAACCAAATTGATGACAATGAACAATATGGCCGTAGGGCAAACCTACGTTTCAGTGGCATTGATGAGACAGGTCATGGGGAGGACCTTGAGTCAAAGCTCATCGAAATTTGCAACGAGCACATGAAAATCAGTCCTGCTGTATTGCCCAGTGACTTTGAACGGGTACACAGAATTGGCGGCAAAACGGACACCTCCACCAGGCCGCGACCCGTAATCGTCCGCTTCAAATCGGAGAAGACACGCGACAGAGTGTTTCAGTCAAGAGCTTCACTTAAACAAAAGAACGAACGAGTAGCCGAGCGAAGTTTGAAGATCTTCATAAATGAAGATTTGACAACAATGCGCGCAAAGTTGGCTTACGAAACAAGAGTGTTGAAAAAGGCAAACAAAATCAGAGACTGCTGGACGTACAATGGGAACATTGTAATCAAGGATGTCAACAACGTGATTCACAGGATATACACCTCGAATGAGCTGGACAAGTACCAGTGACATGCAAGACATAGCACCAAATGTCGGTGATAATGATGTGAATAATTAGTTGTTGCTCACGTGACATTTCTGACTGACACGAAATCTAGTTCTGCGATTGGCAATGTCTGCTATATGAACTGTATTTTTTTTTCTTCAATATCTTGTTTTGCTATTTGCAGTGTTCCCTAATTCAACTGTTTTGAATATATCTTAGTGCAGTTTATTACTCACTTGTGTTGTGACTTGTGATCCGTTTTCTGTTTAATGCTTCCTTATTTTCCACACGACTTTCTATTTGTTATAATATGGTAACCTATACATTTATATATATTGGAAATGTGTTTGTTAAAATGCATTAGATTGCATTAGCATTTGCAATGTCTGCTATAGGAACTATATGTATGTAAACAAGTTGGTTAAAGGGTACCTGCTTTTGTATTAACGTACGTTTATTTTCAATATCTTGTTTTGCTATATGCAGTATTCTTTATATAATTTTTTATTTTTATATCTCTTAGTGCAATTGTCACTCACTTGTGTCGTGACTTGTGATTCGTTTTCTGTTTAATGTTTATTTATGTTCCACACATGACTTTTTATTTGTTACAATATAATAACCTTTTTGCATTTTTTGCATTTATATATGTTGGAAATGTGTTGGTTAGAATCCATTAGAATGCATTAGCTCCTACCACTAGAAATACAGTTTTATTCTTATTGTTTTTTTTTTCTCGGACCATCTTGTCAAATGGTCCTGACTTTTTTTATTACATCGCCTTTTTTTCATTGTATTTTTTTCTAAACATAATCTGTTTTTTATCTATTTCTGACACTTTATGTAGCTACTTATCATGCACCGCTTTAGTTTTACATGAACAAAATACAAATATTATTAAACAAAATCTAGTAACTCAAACACTAAAGGCACACACTCTTACTGAAACATTACTGCACACTGAAAATATGTTGATCTTATTACAATTTAAAAATATACTGAAATGATCACTGACGAAACTTTTCTCCAATTTACAGGTGGTATTACAAATAATTGTCTAAATAATATTCTAAACATCAGTAATACTGTTGATGAAAATAATGAATTGCCAACAATACGCCGATCGTCATATTATGATTTTGAAAAATTTCATTTGTTAGTTCAAAACAGTAATAAACATTTCAGTATCCTAAGCTCAAATATACAGTCCATTAATGCAAAGTTTAGTGAGCTCGAGGCATTTGTAAATGACCTGTCTTCCTTAAATTTTAAATTTAGCATAATATGTCTCCAAGAGAGCTGGATATCTGATAATGATGACTTATCACTAATTCAATTAAATGGATATGACTGTATATCCCAAGGAAAAAGTTGCAGCACCAAAGGGGGATTATTAATGTATGTAGATAAACACTTTAATTATGAAGTAAAGATGAAATTAAATATGTATGAGCAATGGGAGGGACAAATAATACAAATAAATGGAGGAGGCTTATCGCAGACAGTCACTATAGGAAATATATACCGACCTCCAAGGCCTTTAACTGAAAACTATAACGAATTTATAAATGAATTTACAATGGTCATATCATCTATGCAACATCATCAAAACAACAACCTTATTCTTGCAGGGGACTACAATATAAATATGTTAAAAATAAATGAACAACAACACTGTAGCACTTTCTTTGACATGTTAACCTCATTTAGTCTCTTCCCCCAAATTACTCTTCCTACGAGGTTCACAACATATACTGGTACACTTATTGATAATTTTTTTGGTAATTTAACAAAGCATATTTTGCAAAGTACAGCAGGAATATTAATAAAAAATTGTCTGATCATCAACCATACTTTATGCTTATGAACACTGCTCTAAAAGAGGAACATACTACAAAATTTTTACGAGTTAATGTACAAAATACAGAGGCTATGTTAAAAGTCAGAAATGATATAATCTCTTCTGAAATACATAAAAAATTAGATACAAGTTCAAATGCTGATCCAAACCATAATTATAACATTATTATTACTGAAATAAATCAAGCTAAAAATAAATATATGACTAGCAAATTAGTGAAATTTAATAAATATAAACATAAAAAATCTACATGGATAACTCAAGGCTTGCTAACCTCAATACGATACAGAGACAAACTTTACAAACAATTAAAAATCACAAACCCTGAATCTTCTGAATATGGCGTATTATTGATTAATCTTAAAACATACAATAGTATTTTGAAAAGAAGTTTTCGCAAAGCAAAGCAATCATATTTTGACAAATTTTTTAATCAATTTAAATTTGATCTAAAAAACACTTGGAAAACCATAAATGAAATCCTGTCTAAACATAAAATTAATAAATCATTTCCAAAATATTTTAAAGAATCCGATTCTATTGTGGCAGACAAACTAGAAATTGCAAATAAATTCAGTACATTATTTACCAATATAGGTAGTAACCTGGCTAATGATATTAAATACAAAGGCATTCATGATCATTCATATTATCTAAATAATATAGTAAACTGTAATTTTACATTTAAATACGTTGAAGAAGATACCATAAAGAAAACAATAATTAATCTACCCAACAAAAGTAGCTGTGGATGTGATGGTCTCTCAGCCAAACTGCTAAAAATGCTTGAACCTGCACTAACCAAATCTTTAACTTTATTAATAAATCAAGTATTAACCACGGGAATATTCCCTGATAAATAAAAAATTGCTAAGGTAATTCCAATTTATAAAAAAGGTGAGCCAGCAGTATTCAATAATTATAGACCCATATCTCTTCTACCAGCTATTTCAAAAGTACTTGAAAAAAATTTTTTTGACCAATTATTATCTTATTTAAAAGACTAAGCTTTTGTTTGACCATCAGTATGGATTCCGACCTAAACAGTCAACTGAATACGCAGCACTAGAATTAATAGATAGAATAATAACCAAACTGGATAAGGATGAAATACCCATTAATATTTACCTAGATCTTTCCAAAGCCTTTGATACCATTGACCATTTAATTTTAATTGACAAATTGAAATATTATGGTATACATGGAACAAATCTGAACTTATTCAGCAGTTACCTAACAAATCGTAAACAATATACGGAAATTGACAATACAAAATCAAAAATGTTATCAATAACAACAGGTGTACCACAAGGTTCAATCTTAGGACCCCTGTTATTCATCATATATATCAATGATTTTGCAAAAGCCAGTAAAATGTTTAATTTCATAATTTATGCTGATGATACAACTCTATCAAGTACACTAAACACTTTCAGCGATAACATACATGACGAAAATTTAGAATCTTTAATAAATGAAGAACTTTTAAAAATAAATGAATGGCTCAAAATAAATCAATTATCGCTAAACATAGCAAAATCGAAATACATGACATTTCAAAAGGCAAAGACAAATATACAGACACTTACTCTGAAGATAGACAATGTAAATATTGAACAAGTCAAAGAATTACATTTTTTGGGTTTAATTATAGTTACAAATTTAAACTGGAAAAAGCACACTGAAAAAATTGCAACTGCTTGTTCTAAAAAAATTGGCGTATTAAATAAATTGAAACATGTGTTACCTCTTCATATTAAAATAATATTATATAATTCTTTAATAGTGCCACACATTAATTATTGCATCATGGCGTGGGGCTTTCAATCAAATAGAATAATAAAACTTCAAAAAAAGCCATGAGAATTATTACCTTAAGTAATTATACATCCCACACAGAACCACTTCACAAAAAAACTCAACTTGTTAAAAGTAGATGACATCCTTAAATTACAACAATTAAAATTTTACTATAAATATTTACACAATGACTTACCAGTTTATTTACAAAACTGGAGGATAATGTTTAACTATGAGGTACATAATCATGATACAAGAGTCAGGAATAAAATATACACTTATAAAATTAAACATGAATTTGCTCAGAAATGTCTTAGGCATAATTTGCCACTTTTACTAAATAACATTCCTGATATTGTCAAAGAAAAGCTTAGTACACACAGTTCACAAGGATTTGCCAAGTATGTTAAACTTTATTTTTTACAAAACTATCAAGTAACATGCACCAGGCAAAACTGCTACATATGTATGCAAAATTAAGAACTGACAACCACCTGTCAACTTGATACAATACAAAACAGTGCCTAAACGACAAACACAACAATCATGTAAGCTTGCTCACACTACACACATGCATACATATTATGTTTTTTTGTTATTTGTTTTTTTCTTCTTCTTTTTCTGGAAGAATTTTATTAGGTGATGTATTGATTCAGTTAAAGTTTTATTGGAAAAGGTGGCTCCTCAATAGCGACTTAAATAGTCTTAGAGAAGTCTCCTGACCCTACTTTTCGTTATTTATCATACATTATACTATGTTTACCAAAATTTTATATATTTGTAAAATTTAAATTTTTTGACATGGATGTTATTGTATGTATTATTTGAAATGTCTGGGTCAAATAAAAGAAAAAAGAAAATTCTTCTTCTTGTAACATGATTATTAATGTCTATGGAAAATATCATTTTTTGTTATATTTTAATCCGATTTATGTATAAATGCCTGATTTTTCAAGGTCCTCCGATTTACGTATAAATGCCCGATTTTTCGAGACCCTCTGATTTACGTATACATCTCCTGGATTGGCGTTTCTGAAACTTAACATGTATGCAAGTTTGTTTGTGCAGCTATTAACTTGTTCTTTGCATGGTTGGTGAGTGTCCAAGTTTCTGCGCTATATGTCATCGTATGCACAAGTTGTAGACTTGTTTCTTCAAGCAGGTCCAAAGTTACCTTGATGATTTAACAAGAGCTAACAAGATTGCCACCCAGAGAATTAACTCTAGATGGCAGGTGGACAAGGAAGCCCTTTGGCTTATCAAGAGTCCAACCGTTTTATCAACGTGTATCCCGCCCTTCTGAGGTATGTGTCGATTTTGTTTTTAAACATTCATGCTACTAGCACCCACACAATCAGCAGATAATCTGCTCCATTCATTTACAGTCCTTTGTGAAAATGAGAACTTTCTTATATCTAATCTACACTGCTCCTTTACTAATGTAACTTCATGTCCTCTAGTCCTTCTATCTTTCTTAACTGAGAAACAAATATTTCTATAAATATTTTCATAACCATTCAATACTTTAAACACTTCTGTCTGATCTCCTCTCAATCTCCTGATCTCTAGAGTTGTTAAACCACATTATTTTAGGCGTATTTCATAACTAAGATCCTTCAGTTTTGGTATCATTTTAGTTGCTCTCCTTTGTAATCTTTCTAACATATCTATGTCCTTCTTGCGATATGCCCTCCACGCTTGTATACAATATTCTAAATGAGGCCTAACTATTGTTTTGTGCAGCGGTGTATTAGTTCTTTTTCCTTATATGCTATATTTAATCTAATTAATCCAAGGATTTGATTTCCCTTTGAAGCTGCAATTCCGCACTGTTCTGAAACCTTCATATCAGCACTAACGGTTAACCCTAAGTCCTTTTCTTTAACAGTAGTACTTAGTACAGTACCCCCCATTGTATATTCTACCTCTTCGTTCCCAAGTCCTGTGTGGAGGCATTTACATTTCCCAAGATTGAACAGCATTTGCCACTTTTCAGACCATTTAATCAACCTCCATCACTTTTAATCCTTCTAAACACTTTTGTATCATCCGCAAATTTGAACACCTTGCTTGTTATATCATTGTCGAAATCATTGATATATATTAAGAATAATATAGGTCCTAGTACTGATCCCTGTGGTACCCCACTCAATACTGATTTCCAGTTTGAAGCCTACCCATCAACAACTACCCGTTGTCTTCTGTCAATCAGCCATTTTTCTCTCCAGTTAATTATACCATTTCCTATACCATAAGCCTTTAGTTTAAGCAATAATCTTTCATGTGGCACTTTGTCAAAAGCTTTTTGAAAATCTAAGTAGATGACAACTACTGGTGATCCCTCGTCTACCCATTTAGTGATACCTTCAAAAATACATGACATATTTGTTAAGCATGACCTCGCTTTTAAAAACCCATGTTGAGATGGGTTTATGAAGTTACGTTTAACAAGAAAATCCACCATGTGATCTTTAATTAGCCTTTCTAATAATTTGCAAATCACTGATGTTAAACTCACTGGTCTGTGGTTCTCTGACTTGTTTCTTGAACCTTTTTTTAAATAACGGTTTAATGTTTGCTTCTTTCCATTCTAAAGGAACCACTCCCTCTTCCAATGACAAATTGAAACTTGTTGCAAGCGGTATGCTAATTTGTTCTACAATTTACAATAGTAGTGTGGGCGGAATCCCATCCACTGCAGGTGATTTATTATCCTTCATTTTCTTAGCTACCATTTCCGGGGTTACAATTATCTGTCCTAAATAATCTGAATCTGCCCCCTTGAACTTAGCCTCTGGTACTGGCAGTGAAGTAATATCTTCCCTGGTAAACACTGAACTAAAGTACTCATTCAGGTCTTCTGCCATTAAGAATTCCTCTGATATTATATTTCCAGCACTATCTTCTAGAGGAGCGACCTTATCCTGAACTTTTTGTTTGCTTCGAACATATGCATAAAAACGTTTGCAGTCATGTTTTATTACATGCTAATTTTTGTTCATGGCTACTCTTTGAATTTCTAATTTCAGCTGTAGCTTGGTAAAGTGCTTCTTTATAAATATTGTAGTCTTCATTACTTCCAGTACGTCTATATGACTTCCACATCGTTTGTTTGTACTTCATTTTTCTAATGGCTTCTTTTGATAAGTGTTTCTTTTTGGACCATTTCCCTCGTTTTGTCGAGGGAAAAAAATTATTGACGATGCACTCAATTTCACTCTTTAAGATATTCCAGCATTCTGTTGCTGATTATTCTTCAGTGTGTTATTCCAGTCTATCTTTGCTAAATATATCCTCATGTCCTTATATCTTCCTTTGTGGAAATTTCTCCAGTACTTCGTTTTACTATTCCTTTCTGATTTTATTTTGATGGTAAAATGTATCTGGTTGTGACCACTACTTCCCAGTGGCTCACATATCTTGACATTGTCAACTACTTCATTCTGTGAGGACAAAACTATGTCTAACACATTCTGACCCCTGGTTGGTTCTAGCACATTTTGAGAAAGGAAACTATCTTGAACTAAAACTAAAAACTTGCGGTCCTCATTCCCCATACTCTGTAAAGATTTCCTTTGTATATGACCATGGTTAAAATCCCCCATAATAACACAGTCACGTTTGCTCACTTCCCTTATAGCGTTTTTTTCTCTTGTATGCTTATGTTTGGACTTTGATAACCTAACCCAACCGTTAATGTTGAGTTTCCTGTAATTATGTTACACCAAACAGCTTCTTTGCAATCTGCGTCTCTTTCTAATTTTATTTCGTAAGCCTGGATAGATTCTTTAATATATAAAATAACACCACCTCCCCTTCTTCCTATTCTATCTTGGTGGTCCATGATTCGGTTATGCCTGTTATGTCCATGGCATAGGAAATGGTATAATAAACTGGATAGAAAAATGGCTGATTGACAGAAGACAATGTGTAGTAGTTGATGGGGAGGCTTCAAACTGGAAATCAGTATTGAGTGGGGTACCACAGGGATCAGTATTAGGACCTATATTATTCTTAATATATATCAACGATTTGGATGATGAAATAACAAGCAAGGTGTTGAAATTTGCGAACGATACAAAAGTGTTTAGAAGGATTAAAAGTGATGGATATAGACAACATTTACAAGATGGTCTTGACAGGTTGATCAAATGGTCTGAAAAGTGGCAAATGCTGTTCAATTTTGGGAAATGTAAATGCCTCCACGCAGGACATGGGAACGAAGAGGTAGAATATATAATGGGGGGTACTGTACTAAGTACTACTGTAAAAGAAAAGGACTTAGGGTCAACCATTAGTGCTGATATGAAGGTTTCAGAACAGTGCGGAATTGCAGCTTCAAAGGGAAATCAAATCCTTTGATTAATTAGGCGAAATATAGCGTATAAGGAAAAAGAACTAATAATACTGCTGTACAAAACAATAGTGAGGCCTCATTTAAAATATTGTATACAAGCGTGGAGGCCATATCGCAGGAAGGACATAGATATGCTAGAAAGAGTACAGAGCAGAGCGACTAAAATTATACCAAAACTGAGGAATCTTAGTTATGAAATTCGCCTAAAAGAATATGGTTTAACAACACTAGAGACCAGGAGATTGAGAGGAGATCAGATAGAAGTGTTTAAAATAATGAATGGTTATGAAAATATTGATAGAAATATTTTTTTCTCAGTTAAAAAAGATAGAAGGACTAGAGGACATGAAGTTACATTTGCAAAGGAGCAGTGTAGATTAGATATAACAAAGTTCTCATTTTCACAAAGGACAGTAAATGAATTGAACATATTATCTGCTGATTGTGTGGGTGCTAGTAGCGTGAATGTTTAAAAATAAAATGGACACATACCTCAAAAGGGCGGGATACACATAGATAAAAGGGTCGGACTCTCGATAAGCCAAAGGGCTTCCTTGTCCACCTGCCACCTAGAGTTAATTCTCTGGGGGGCAATCTTGTTAAATATTGTTAAATGTGAGGGTCAATATCTTCTACCATAATGTTTAGTTCATTTATTTTGTTTACTACACTCCTTGCAGTTAAACAAACACATTTATATCCAACTTCAGAACAGTTTTCGAGACTGTTCTTTCCTGATTTATGTGTGCTGTCTTTACCTATGCCTCCAGTTTCAGGCTTCTCTGTGAATCCCCCCTGCGAATCTAGTTTAAATAGATGCAGCCTGTCCCATTGTCAACAGATCGCAGCAGGTTCTCCGAAAATACTGCTGCACCCTTTCCACTTAGATGGAGGCTATCTCTCATATTCATATCTTCCCTCCCAAGAAAGTACCCCCATAAATCTGTGAACCCCACCCCCTCTTCTTCACACATATACTCAACTAGTGCATTGATCGCCATCCTCTTACAGTTTCTGTATGTTGCCTCCCTTCCACCCATTACTGGCAACATTCCTGAGAGAATAATCTGTTCAACACTTGTCTTCTTTAGCTTCCTCACTAATTGTCTGTACTCCTATATCAGTTTGTCCCTCCTTGTCTGCATTATTTGTCTCTACGTGTACTAGTATAGACAATCACTTGCCATGCCCCAATACCTTCTCTACCCTTTCAGTCACATGCTCTATCCTAGCCCCCGATAGACAAACAATGACGACCTCCTGCTCGCTTAGTGTCTTATCTATCTTTCTCAGAATAGAGTCACCCATGAACACCCTCTCTCTTCTCATTGCCTCTTCAATCACTGCCTCAGAGAGCTCCTTCTCCGGTTTGCATCTGTCTGGTTGTTGTCTTTTTTCCCTGCCGTCTTCTCACCTGTCACATTCTCTTCCGATCCATTCTTTCCTGTTGCTTTCTCTCTTTTTACCTTTCCTCCTGTCATCCTTCCATTTATCGACTTCTCTTCTGTTTCTATCACATTTGCTCTCACTTCATTTCCTTCCTTCATCTTTCCTCCCATCTCATTTTCTTCTCTCCTCTCCCATCCCAATTTCCCTCCCTCCTTCTCTACGGTCACTTTCTCCCCTGTAACCTTCACGCCTGTCACGTTTCCTGTCGTCGATTTTCCAGTTTCTTCCCCTCCAATCACCTTCCCTCCCCTCAGTCTCCTTTCCTCAGTCTTCTTGCCACTTTCGTGTTTTCGTTTCTGTCCTAAAATCATTGCGGACATCCTGTCATGTGACACTGCAGCGAGAGCAGGATGACGTGGCTATAATTATCAGTGATATTTTGTGTTTCATTTGTCAGTAATAAATAACCAGATACGCGACAAAATGGTGTCAGAGTGGGATATCGTGACGCAGTGGTCTTCGCACTGCTAACTGTATCGCACACGTAAACTCGTTGACATCGCAAAGAACGGCAACGAGTGCATGTTAGCATTGTTGACATTCGCCTTCGGCACGTTCAGCGTCAAACTGTGACAGCTATCAAAATGGCAATATCATTGAGTCTTGATGATCTACGAAACTTACTGGCTGCTGCCATGCAACAGGCCATGTTTTCAGCTCCGTCCACTACCACAAACGCACAAGCAGTCTCTACGAGCAGTGTGCCATCGTTCCAAAGCTATGAAATGCTGATGCTCTTTCTCGACTCCCTGTCGGTCCAGATCTCGCATTTAACCACGATGAGGGCGTCAGCCACATCACCAAGGAAGTAGATGAGATTATGCTACAGGCTGTAGAAGATTTCCCGATCTCGCCCAGAACCGTTGCTGACTACACAAAGAAAGACGCTGTCTTGTCTGAGGTGCTGAGTTGCGTACGCGATGGCTGGGTTACATCTTCAAGACGAGGACAGTCGGACAATTTGCAACCATTCATAAATGCGCAAACAGAGATCTGCGAGGTGCAAGGTGTACTACTACTACGAGACTGTCGTGTTGCTGTACCGCAGAAACTGCAAGCGAAAGTGGTCGACTTGCTGCACAAATCACACCGTGGCATGATTAGAATGAAAGGAATGGCCAGACTCTACGTCTGGTGGCCGAGAATAGAGAGTGCCATCGAAGAATGCTGCAAATCGTGCAATACTTGCGCCGTCACTGCACCGGCGCCACCAGCAAATCTCTCGCCCTGGCCTATACCCAATAACCCTTGGGATAGAGTGCATGTCGATTTCGCAGGGCCATTTTGGGGAAGCATGTGGCTGCTGGCAATGGACGCATATTCCAAGTGGCCCAGCGTCATTCGACTTGCGAATTACCCAACGACCGAGATAACTATCACGGCTCTTGATGCGCTGTTCACCAACTGGGACCTACCAAAGACCCTGGTATTTGACAACGGTCCTCAGTTTGCGTCAAAAGAATTCGCAGACTGGTGTCGATCGAATGGCATCGTACACATGACCTCCGCGCCATTCCATCCACCTTCAAATGGAGAGGCGGAGCACCTTGTTGGCATGTTTAAGAGAGCGATGCAGCGTTCTGTGGGGGAGGAAGGTCTGGGAAAAGACCAAGCCGCTAGAGACTTTCTGAGAGAGTATCGCAGCACTCCTCACTGCACTACCGGAAGAACTCCTGCGGAGTTGGTGCTGGGTCGCCAGTTTCGAACGCCGCTATCTCTGCTCCAGCCGTCTTTACCTCACGCCGAGAAGAAGCAGCCGGAGAAACCACTACACTCGACCACGTTCGCGACCGGAGACCACGTCTTCATTCGGATCTACGGCGTGAATTGCAAGATCAAGTCGTCGAATAACGTCTTCTCTGGGCACTCGCATGTTCACCGTCCAATGTGCTGACGGGCTTCATCGTCGTCACGTCGACCAGATGCGTCACGGTTACAGTCTTGCCCACGCGGGCGCAACCACCAGTCGACCAGATCCGTTTCCCACTAACTACGCGAGCTGCTACTCCACCACGGTTACCGAGACGCGAGACGCCGAAAAGAGAAGTCTGACTCGAACAGTCGTCGACAGCCGAAGACGGTCGTCATCTCGCTTCTCCACTGAAACTCGTTTCTCCGCCGCGACTTGCTGCTCCCGATGACGCGTCGCCAGTGCTTCGTCGTAGCACACATGATCGCCATCCGCTGAGCACGTACACTCCCTAACTCGAAACTGTGGGGAAGGATTGTCGTGTTTTCGTTTCTGTTCTAAAATTATTGCGGACATCCTGTCGTGTGACACTGCAGCGAGAGCAGGATGACGTGGCTGTAATTATCAGTGATATTTTGTGTTTCATTTGTCAGTAATAAATAACCAGATACGCGACACCACTACTCTTCTCCTTCAGTCTCACAGTATTCTCACCTCTCCTGTCGTCTCTTTCCATTCCAACTGTCTCCTTGCTAATTCCCATCTCCATCCCCTTCACAATATCTGTCAACCTAACTATCTCCTTCTGCAGACACTCCACCTTCCAATACCCCATGCACTGAAAGGTGAATCCCTCTTCCTTGGTTTCTGCCCATGACTTCCCACAGCCGGACAATGCAAAATCCACCCAGCTGTAGCAGTGATCACACACCAAGTGTCATTTTGCCTTGACTTGCCGCTTGCAAGGCGCCGTATCAATATCATAGTTTATTTGATAACTTAACTAACTTAGTCTTTATAAATACTGTTTCCTGTGTACTACAGCACACTTTATGTTACAGAAAACTGTAATTACACAGCTGACTACCTATCCTATCACGAACGCTAACGTTACCGGTAGTGACCCAGTTTAAATACAATCAATTACGTTACGCTAGACTGCTTTATTTATTTAGGCTATGCCGCGCTCTAGCGAATATCTGGGACACTATAGCTACATAAGTTTTAACAACAATGCTACCTAATCAAAGTATCTAGCAGGTACTGGCTTACACAGATATTATCTTATGTAAGTAGTTTTATGTTTGTTACTTTATCTCCTATATATTCTACCACATAATCAGGTTTGTTAAATCTTGTTTACAACTTATCGAAGGCTAAGTTACCCTATTATCACTCACTAGACTGAAGTGTTCTAAAATACTTTAACTAACTAATTTAAGCACAACTGTTACTCAATATAATGTCTAGTGTTACTTTATGAATAATATTAAGGTAAGAATAATACTTATCAATCAATATTTCCATTATTTGTTTTTTTACTTTTTCTGCACCAAGAATTCACCACGACCTACATCCGCCAATTTAGATCTCGCAGTGCTTGGCGAATGCTGTCAAGCCAGCTATGATTCTTCTTTGAATCTCCTTATAGTTAGAGAATATTTAATACATGGTGTGTTGCTGTCACAAGTGTTAGCCAGATAATTGTCATGAGTACTGTGAGCATATATTATTATTGCCAAGTGTTATAGATATGCATGGCCATGCAAATATCCTCCCAAGTAACGCACGCCTGACTTGTTCCAAGAATCCCATTTTAAGGAAACATTTGTGAACGTCGAGTGGATATCAGCACTGCTAGCCATTTATAACTTAGGCTGTTGTGCTTATTAGTTAAACGATATTCTGGTGAATTTAATTACTATGATCTCTGTTGATAAAAATATATACTGGGTATGTCTGTTTCAGCATGGTTTGTTGGTGACCCGCACATTCACACCCTCGATAACTTTCAGTACACCTTCAATGGACTGGGGGAGTACACCCTTATTAAGACAAATGGGGGTAACTTCACCCTACAGGGGCGCACTGTAAAAGCCCTTGATGATAAAGGGAGTGAGACCGCAGCCACTGTGTTCAGTGCATTTGCAGCAAAGGATGCTGATTCTGACCGAGTCTACATTGCAATGAACAGTTCTCGTAGTGGTATGTAGTTCAGTTTCTCATGTATGGTCTTTGTGGGCAGTTTTCAAAATGCTCTACCTGAAGATACAAATGTAGAATTTCACTTTTTGAGTTATTGCCATTTAAAAACCACTTTGACTAACAGTGGCTTGATACCAAGCGTTGATATTGAAAATTATGACCTGTCATACCCATTTTACCCACTTACATAATTACATAATATAATAATGAATACACTATAATTATGTAACTTACATAATATCTAATTAAGACATGTTTATTATCTTCAGATTGGTGATATTATGTTCTTTATAGTGACATAAAACTTGTCAAAGGTATTTGTTTTCTGTTGGATTAATCGCACATAATAAAAAAAAAAACACTTAAATGGAATGTAAACATTTCCTGTCATCACGTTGCCACCCTTGGTTGTCTAGCAACAAACGTTAGCATGGCATTATATCATAAGATTATGGCTATCTATGGTGTCAGTTTAGACACAGTTTAATTAGAAAGTATTAATAGTGCCTTTTCTACTATTGCAACGCCAACTAACTTGGCTACTAACATCTCCACCACCCATCTCCACTCCCATCTCCACTCCCATCTCCACCACCCATCTCCACTCCCCTCTCCACCACCCATCTCCACTCCCATCTCCACTACCATCTATCCATCAGTTTCATGCTCCACTCCTACTAAACCTCTCTATACAATCCTCCCATCTCAGTCATAGTCAACCTCATCTCCTTTATCCCCCACTCTGAGGACATCCTCTGTCTTCAATAACTGTTCTCCTATCTGTTCCATGTATCAGTCCACTAAGCAAATCTTCACCAGCTCCTTTTAAAACTCTTCACACCAACCTCCTCCCTTATCTCATCCATTCTTTGTTTGTCCATTGCCTTCACACCAACCTCCTCCCTCATCTCCTCCATTCTTTGTTTGTCCATTCTCTTCACTCCAACCTCCTCCCTCATCTCCTCCATTCTTTGTTTGTCCATTCTCTTCACTCCAACCTCCTCCCTCATCTCCTCCATTCTTTGTTTGACCATTCTATTCACACCAACCTCCTCCCTCATCTCATCCATTCTTTGTTTGCCCATTCTCTTCACACCAACCTCCTCTCTCATCTCCTCCATTCTCTGGTTGTCCATTCTCTTCACACCAACCTCCTCCCTCATCTCCTCCGTTCTTTGTTTGTCCATTCTCTTCACACCGACCTCCTCCTTCATCTCCTCCATTCTTTGTTTATCCATTCTCTTCACACCAACCTCCTCCCTCATCTCCTCCATTCTTTGTTTGTCCATTCTCTTCACTTCCAAATTTTGTAGGAAATAAAACTGTAAAAGATACACTGATTCAATCATCCGTGTCTGTTACAGGATACATCATCATAGTTGATCAAGATGACCAATCTGATTGGTTCACAAAAGCAGATATTTCTGATGAGGTGGAATTTGATGGAGTCAGCATTTACAAAGACAAAATTAATTCTGTTGTTGCTGTGTTTAAGAGTGGTAAGAAATGTTTTATTACATTATTGTGAGCACTTAGGTTGTTTTGTTACACATAAGTGCTGTTAGTATATAACTATTATCAAGCTAGTGTGTGTGCGTGTGCGTGTGCGTGTGTGTGTGGAGGAATCTCAACGTTTCCCTCCTAGACAGTTTGTTACACATAAGTCCTGTTAGTATCTAACTATGATCAAGCGAGCGTATGTGTGGAGGCATGTCAACATTTTATTACATTACTGTGAGCAATTAGATGGTTTTGTTACACATAAGTGCTGTTAGTATCTAACTATAATCAAGCTAGTGTGTGTGTGTATGTGGAGGCATGTCAACGTTTCCTCGTAGACAGTTTGCATCTCGGGCACCAAACTTTCACGCATTCATTTATGACATGATGTATCATGGTTTGTAATTTTAGGGTTTTCCATCACTGTTGGGCTGAATAGTTCTCAACTGGACATCACAGTGGCCGCCCCAGACAAGTATCTTAACCAGACCATGGGTCTCCTCGGGGTGTTCAACAAAGACCCCTCAGATGACCTCACACCAGCCGATGGGTCACCTTCACTGAACACCACAACCGCAACTGAAAAGATGATATTTCAAAAGTTTGGTGAAACTTGTGAGTAGTTTACACCATAGATTGGTCGTAGAGTGATATAGCACAGCTGACTTAATCAATGGATAACAACAGTAATTTTCAAGATCATTGGAATTCTTTACAATGTATGCATTGTTGACAAGTCTGCATCAATCTATGTTCCAGACTTGGTGTCTCTGGAAAGGAGAAATGGTAATTGTTGCTTTAATGCAAAAGTATTAATAGGTACTGAGGATTTTCAATTCTTATAATAATTATTAATGTTAATGTACTTGTACATATACCAGCTTTTATGAGTAGTAAACAGTTGTTTTATATGTAAATTACTGATTCCTCAACCATTGCAATATAGCTGTATTCTACTGAAAGATCCTACCACACATTGGTATCTGTTGTAACATCACTGTCACCTGTGTTGTTTACCAGGGAGGATCAGCCAGACAGAGACACTGTTCCACTACGCTGGGGACACAGGTTACAACACCTACAACATCCTGGACTTCACTCCTCTCTTCCTTGATGAGGTCGTTGGCAACATGACTGCCACAGAGAGGGCCGAGGCAGAGCAGACTTGTGGAGACAACCGAGAGTGTCTCTTTGACTATGTCGTCACTGGTCAGTGGTGACCTCTTCTTGTACAGTGTTCACATAGCTCTACACTGTATGCACATGACATAGACAATTTTTGTCTACACTATTAGCAACACAGTGATTTTCATTGGTGATTGATTGGTTTGTGTGGGTGTGCTGTGTGTGTGTGTGTGTGTGTGTGTGTGTGTGTGTGTGTGTGTGTGTGTGTGTGTGTGTGTGTGTGTGTGTGTGTGTGTGTGTGTGTGTGTGTGTGTGTGTGTGTGTGTCTGTCTATGACGATATGTATGTGTGCATGATCTGATACACTACAACATTTCATTTCAGTATGTGTAATAAAAAACTACCCCAAGAAACCTACATAGTGGCCCAGACTAATATGCAGATAGTCCTGCGCACTCAGTGTCTTAGCCGTGCTGTGAATGTTACAGGCAATGCTGCAGCTGCTGCGGCCACCCTAGACACAAACGCTAAGAACACAGAAACCTCCGAGACCATGGGTGAGTGCAGACAACTTGTAGTAAGATAATGCCAACTTTATAGTCTTAACCAAAAGTACTCTTACTGTACTGGCAGTAACACCACCGCGTGCAGCGCAGTGGTGCAGTGGCTAGAGCATTGGACTCTCAATCGAGAGAATTCAGGTTTGAATCCTGTGCTGTGGTGTTGAACCTTGGGCAAGTTCATTTAATCTATGTTGCACCAGTTCACTCGGCAGTATGAATGAGTACCTGGCTATAGACAGTGGTGGATATTTGCATACGAATATTCTTCATTCATTATTGCAGCAAGGCTGAATGCTTCCCCGAGATGTCAAGATGGTGTTCCATTAAACAAGTCTGCCAGAGAATAAAGTGTAAAGCGCCTTGAGTAGTCCAAAGGATATTCCGCAAAATAAGAAAGATGGCCTGGTAATGGAGTCCCAGGTTGAGCTGCATGCTTTCATCTCCTTTTCCTTGGTCCTTCACCACAGTTCCTTTGGACGACCCCATTTCTTTATCATCAGTTGTCTGTGTATTTCTCTCACATAGCAGGGGATTATTCCACCAAGACAACAAGCTCAGAAGGAAAATCACCATTAAACAGAATCAATTTTTCAAAAATGCAAAACGCCTCCACTGTATCACAGAGGACACTATTTGTGTGACACACCGGCGAAAGTAAGAGCAAGATATGGATTTTGACCTCATAAGAATGTTAGTGGAATGGGTCACTCGTGTCTCCATGGTTGTGCAAATAATGTAGCAGTATATATCTCTGTTTGCAGCCAACACCAGTCCACAAATCCATGTGCAAACTGTCTTCAACGTGACAGTCAACGAGACCAGTTTTCTGTTTGTCAATGTCACTGACCCAGATGGTGACGTCGTTTCAAAGACACTGAGGACTGACCTGCCACCTGGTGCGAGCTTTGACAACGTTACTGGGATATTCACTTGGACCCCAGTTGACACTACACCTGTCAACATCACGTATGTATGTTTTACTGTCCGACTAATGGCAACACGTGTGGTATCTAAGATGTCATAGCATTCTTACATAGTGTTTGTGTGAAATGTCTGGTCAGCTCAGTGAAGCTTACTAATTGCTATATTCTTTGATGTCTATGACTATGTACAGTTTATAACACCAGAATGGTAAGAAACATGAAATAAATTCTTTGAAAAAACAAATGTACGATTCATATGTATTAATAAATAGTTATATAGTTATTTCTGATCTACACTTTATTTACCAAAAGTAGTCTCAATCCAAATATAGTAAAAACCTGTTTGTAATAGATTTGTCTATTTACTATTACATGCAAAAGTGTTGTATCCACTGTACAGTGCATACCCAATTCAACCCAATTCAGATATCTAACCAAATTGATATTGTAATTGGTTTCAGTGGCTGTGTCAGTAGAGACCTAGTATGTCAACCTGAAGATTGCAAACTGTCGTTATTGACATTTAATAGATTCGCGGCGACTGATGCAAAAGGAGCAGTGGCTCCATCTGCCAACATCATCATCAATCTGTGCCACTGCTCAAGCCGAGGTGAATGTCTGTTCGGCAAGATGGCCAGTGGTCAGAAAGCTTCAGCCATGTTCAGAGTTGTTGCCTGCAATTGTACCATAGGCTGGACAGGTGAGGAATATCGGAGGTAGTATTCCCTACATATTATGGGGTGGTATATTCTCATGCACCATGGGGCCCTGTTCAGTACAGTAGTTTCAGTACCCTTTGCATATTAATTTTTTTAAACATGGACATTAATGGAAATAAAAACAAGGCATTAGCTAAAATCCATTTTCCATTTGTACACAAAGTTTAACATTGTATGTAACATTTGAGAACATTAAAAAAATACATTTGTAGCATAAATTCGGTTTAATGAGCTAAGCGATCACGTGGTATCGTGACGTTACAGTTGACAAATACTCCCATCAGGCCGACCCTTTCCGTGAATTCAGAGCATGTTTACAAGGATAGCTTTTGGGTCGAAACGAGTGTCAGAATGAGTTATTGTGCGATATTCCGATTTAATACAAACACTAGTCATCACAGATGAATAAGCAGTTATCTTACGGTTCCACATGAATCCAATTTTATTCAAAACAATGAATGCAAAGTGGGCGAACTAGTTCCTGGCAATGGCCATGCCAATGGGCCTACAGGCCAACAAGGTTTCGCTTAGCTTCGGCTCGTTTTCAGCATAATTATATCGATTGCAGCCCACAGGAGATATTCTACACCAGTAAACATACATTGCAAACATACATGTACAGTCGCGCCTCGTTATAACGCGCCCCGTTATAACGCGGATTCGGTTATAACGCGATCGGTCGTGGACCCCGAATTTCTGCCGCCAGGGGGAACATGGGCTGGGCGGCTTGTAAAGTGCAATTGAAATTCACAAATACGCCTTGCTTAAGAATGGGTTAAATAAGCTAACATTGCGTAACAAATATTAGCTTTTCGCTGCAATGAACGCAAAGCTATTGCCTGTACTGGTGCGCCAAAATATTAATTCGTCAACCGCATATGAATTGGTGAATCGTAATATTGTTCGGCATGGTAAATGTGCTTTCTAAATTGGTATTTTGATTGAAAGATGAAGTTAAGCCAATTGTGAGCGTACTTATAGCTTTAAATCCTTAATAAACTCTAACACAACGTTTCTCAAATCATTTGCGTATTCGGCTACTGAGTGCCAGGTCATTATTTTAGATCTTACGTCAGCGCTACCATATTATCGTTCAGTTGACCGTGGCTTGTTGGTCCGTCGTTTATTTTAAAACGGTACACAATTCATTAATTTTATTCAGTTCAATAGTGTCCAAAAGTGTACGACATTTAAACAGAATACACATTGACATTGGCTGGCAGTTTAATAAGCTTCATAAACTGCGTATAGACTGCGCGACGTGCACACTTTGGTTGGCTTCGATGGCGTTCTTCTTGCAGCAGCGGTGTCGGTCGTCATCGTAGCGCCCCTGACGGCAGATATGGGAACGCGCCACGTTTATAACGCGCCTCGTTTATAACGCGGATTCATTTCGTGGACCCCGACTACCGCGTTATAACGAGGCGCGACTATATTGTATTAAGCTACAGAAAGTAACATGTATAATATCACTAGAATTTCTATATATGAAGGAGGAGTTGTACAATTTATCATAACAACTTAAATCAGTCACTGAATTTGCGTTGATCCTGGTAGCTCAATCGCTAGATGTGTTGGTTTGGTGTCGTTTATTTTACAATCGAGAGACGCCGGTTCAAGCTTGACACCGAAACGTTTATATTTTCATGAAGTAATATAAACAAAACCATTTTATACAATGATGCACCATTTGTAAATATTTTTTTATTTTGTAGTAATTATTTATTCGCGACAAAATTGAAAATATGGCAGTTATGTATAACGATACAGTATGTTTCTAATTTAATTTTATCCAGACAAATATAATGTAATGGATATATAATTTATTAATTGTATATATATATTGTACAGTAGTATATTGTAATTATATATGTGAACAGAAATTTAATTTGTCTGGATAAATAAAATTGAGAAACATGCAACTTTGATATATATAATTACCATCTTACATATTTGTAGCCATATGTGACGTGTTGCAGGTGCACATTGTACTGAAGACTTTGATGGTTGTGGAGACGGTCCCTGTACAGCTGGCACCAACTGCACTGACTTGACCCCTGAAGAAGAAGCTGCCCAGGGCATCATGTTCAACTGTAGCCAGTGTCCTCAAGGCTATAAAGACAGCGATGGCGTATGTGTCGGTACGTGCCGTTTAATTCTGTTTAATGTATTTAATTCAGTTGACTTATTTGTTGAGACAAGTAGAATTGCTTCAACTGTTATTGTTATACGTACATCAGAGTCACTATTAACCGAACTCAGCATTGTCATTGACTATATTATGTGTTGTTGTGTAGATGTGAATGAGTGTGACAAGGCCCACCCGGCCACTACGTGACTTTGTTGTGTAGATGTGAACAAGTGTGACAAGGCCCACCCACTACATGACTGTTGTTTAGATGTGAACAAGTGTGACAAGACCCACCAACTACATGACTTTGTTGTCTAGAAGCGAACGACTGTGACAAGGCCCACCCACTACATGACTTTGTTGTTGTCTAGATGTGAATGAGTGTGGCAAGAACCACCCACTATGTGACTTTGTTGTCGCCTCGATGTGAACAAGTGTAACAAGGCCCACCCACTACATGACTTTGTTGTTGTCTAGATGTGAATGAGTGTGTAAAGACCCACCCACTACATGACTTTGTTGTTGTCTAGATGTGAATGAGTGTGACAATGCCCACCCACTACATGACTTTGTTGTTGCCTAGATGTGAATGAGTGTGACAATGCCCACCCACTATATGACTTTGTTGTTGCCTAGATGTGAATGAGTGTGACAAGGCCCACCCACTACATGACTTTGTTGTTGCCTAGATGTGAATGAATGTGACAAGGCCCACTCACTATATGGCTGCGCCCAAATTTGCATCAACAAGGAGCCAGGCTTTGTGAATGTGCAGCCGGGCTATGTGTGTGATTGCAACCCAGGCTACAGACTTGCAAAAGACGGCAGGAACTGCACGGGTTAGTCTTCTATAAACTAATTCTTTTATGAAATATTAGTGATCTTGTAAATAAGTGAGATGATTCTTATTATAATTATTATTTATTATTAAAATTTGTGAACTGCCATATATATATATATATATATATATATATCAGGGAGCAGCCCATTTATAGGCGACTATAATCTGCATATATTATATTTTACAAATTTGTGGACAGATTGTCTGCAGAAATGTAACAAGCTCTATTCAGTTGTTATATAGACATGTAATATTGAGTTGGCTAAAGTCATCACTTAGTCAGCCATTTAGAACCACTTTTAGTCGCGGTAAATACAAACAAATAGCACCAGAAGCTCTCTACAAACCACATGAAAACTAAACAATTAGCAAAATTTCCTCAAAACATCAAATGTTTATTATAAAAAAATTTAATACTGTGTAACAATGTCATATGTATAAGAACACTGTTAAAACATATGAACACTGCAGTAGTCAATGATATTATTTACGAACAGTTCCATGGATACCTAGCTGTGATTGCCTTAGATGTAGTTCATGAGAGTAGATGTATCAAACCTGCCTTGCGGAAGCACCCTTACTACACATCTGTACTGTTGTAACAATATTTTACTTTGCTCAACAGATGTGGATGAATGTGAGGAGAGATCAGCTGACTGTCAACAGATCTGTGAAAACACACCAGGACACTACAAATGCTTCTGCATGGATGGCTATGAACTTAATGTTGACAACAAAACCTGCACAGACAGTAAGTCCCATACCTAGTACATATTCTAGTTAGTGTTGATGAAATAGCTGTCACAACAATTACGTGTTACCCATCTACATGTACAGCATGTTGGTATGTACATGGACAAATACAAATATACACATGAAGACACATGTACATGTGCTCACACACGCACACACACGTACACGCACACACACGTACACGCACACACACATGCACATACACACGCACGTGATGTTTATTTATACATGATATGTACACAAACACATCACGCGCAGTGGTTCATATACTAGTGAGAGATATGGCAATTAGAGAGGACATTTTTGTTTAAATGCACAATTAATGCAATGATTTGTGTCCAAGTTGTACAGTATGTCTTATTGAATAAATATATTGAATTTGTTCTGCCAGACACCCCGTTTCTGTGGCAACAATCAAAGATGGCCACCGGAGAGGGAAAATATAGCATAAATTGGAAACATCGTAGCTCCTCCAATAATGCAGTAATCAATGTAATCCTTTCTAGTTCTTATTTAAGACACCTCATTCTATGCAATGTCGAAGATATCTTTTACGTATTGTCATTACAGTAGTCCCTCTCTTCAGCGGACCCTCTGATGACGGGACACCCACTATGTCGGGACAGTTTGTCAATGTACGGACTGTTTTATCATGTTAATGTCCCTCTGATGAGGGGACACCTCATGTACAGACAGCGTTAATGCAATACCTGTGATGAACATTAACAGAGTGTCTCCATCCTCACAAGCCAGGGGTGGTGATTGACTGCACGATCCTAGGAAAATATCCTATCATGCAATGTCCAGAAGTTTATGATGAATATTTCTCAAGACATAGTTACTTACAGATTGTGTGTGTGTGCATGTGCATGTGCGTGCATGCAGGCGGGCGGGCATGTGTACACATATCATGCTGTAGTAACAAAGAGAGATAGATTGTAAATATATTTATATCATCGTGATTTACGAGCAAACTTTCATGTATTTTTAGCTCTGAACCTTTGTGAGAGAGCTTCACTCAGCTGTACGTCGGGCTGTCAAAATGATACCAGTGGAACCGTTGGTTGTTTCTGTCCAATTGGATTTACACCTGCTGCTAACAAGGTTGACTGTCAAGGTATGTTTTAAAAGGCAATTAAAACAAATTCATTACAATTCTATAACCATGTTTTCAGCCAGCTGTGGGGAACAGTGGTCTAGTGTCGGTCGAGGAGATAGTGGTGGCTATTTTGTTTGTCCCATTTTCAGAAGAGAGAGGCCAATAGCCATTGGTCCCTTCTGTCTGGCGTCTATGCCAGGGGAACTAATAGGTCCCATACAAGGAAAAGGGGAAACCTGTTTCTGGACTCACTAACTCGAGAGAATGAAAACTCTAAAAAATACATGACTCCTATGCTATGCATAGGGTTGTTTGAATTGAAACCAAGGTTGTTTGTTTCTCATTTTAATGCAGTATTTTTAATGCTAGAATAAATTTGTTGAAAGTATACTGCTTGCTAAATTGTGTCCACAATATGTTCAAATTGTAACCAGAATATTCAGATTCTAAACACACACTATTGGCAATGTCACATGAAAATGCAATGAGTGATGATAATGGCTAACCTCACCAATATTTAACAGATGAGGATGAATGTAAGATGGGCACACACAAGTGTTCTCACTTCTGTGACAACCTGGAGGGCAGCTACAACTGCAGCTGTCCAGACGGCTTCATCCTTCAACAGGACAGCAGGACTTGTGCAGGTAAGACTGGCCTAGTGCAATACTATTAGTGATATACAACTATAGCTGTCCAGACGGCTTCATCCTTCAACAGGACAGCAGGACTTGTGCAAGTAAGACTGGCCTAGTGCAATACTGTTAGTAATATACAACTGTAGCTGTCCAGATGGTTTCATCCTTCAACAGGACAGCAGGACTTGTGCAAGTAAGACTGGCCTAGTGCAATACTATTACTGATATACAACTGTAGCTGTCCAGATGGCTTCATCCTTCAACAGGATGGCAGGACTTGTGCAAGTAAGACTGGCCTAGTGCAATACTGTTAGTAATATACAACTGTAGCTGTCCAGACGGCTTCATCCTTCAACAGAACAGCAGGACTTGTGCAAGTAAGACTGGCCTAGTGCAATACTGTTAGTGATATATGACTGTAGCTGTCCAGACAGCTTCATCCTTCAACAGGACGGCAGGACTTGTGCAGGTAAGACTGGCCTAGTGCAATACTGTTAGTGATATACAACTGTAGCTGTCCAGATGGCTTCATCCTTCAACAGTACAGCAGGACTTGTGCAGGTAAGACTGGCCTAGTGCAATACTGTTAGTAATATACAACTGTAGCTGTCCAGATGGCTTCATCCTTCAACAGGACGGCAGGACTTGTGCAAGTAAGACTGGCCTAGTGCAATACTGTTAGTGATATACAACTGTAGCTGTCCAGATGGCTTCATCCTTCAACAGGACAGCAGGACTTGTGCAAGTAAGACTGGCCTAGTGCAATACTGTTAGTAATATACAACTGTAGCTGTCCAGATGGTTTCATCCTTCAACAGGACAGCAGGACTTGTGCAAGTAAGACTGGCCTAGTGCAATACTATTACTGATATACAACTGTAGCTGTCCAGATGGCTTCATCCTTCAACAGGATGGCAGGACTTGTGCAAGTAAGACTGGCCTAGTGCAATACTGTTAGTAATATACAACTGTAGCTGTCCAGACGGCTTCATCCTTCAACAGAACAGCAGGACTTGTGCAAGTAAGACTGGCCTAGTGCAATACTGTTAGTGATATATGACTGTAGCTGTCCAGACAGCTTCATCCTTCAACAGGACGGCAGGACTTGTGCAGGTAAGACTGGCCTAGTGCAATACTGTTAGTGATATACAACTGTAGCTGTCCAGATGGCTTCATCCTTCAACAGTACAGCAGGACTTGTGCAGGTAAAACTGGCCTAGTGCAATACTGTTAGTAATATACAACTGTAGCTGTCCAGATGGCTTCATCCTTCAACAGGACGGCAGGACTTGTGCAAGTAAGACTGGCCTAGTGCAATACTGTTAGTGATATACGACTGTAGCTGTCCAGATGGCTTCATCCTTCAACAGGACAGCAGGACTTGTGCAGGTAAGACTGGCCTAGTGCAATACTGTTAGTGATATATGACTGTAGCTGTCCAGACAGCTTCATCCTTCAACAGGACGGCAGGACTTGTGCAAGTAAGACTGGCCTAGTGCAATACTGTTAGTGATATACGACTGTAGCTGTCCAGATGGCTTCATCCTTCAACAGGACAGCAGGACTTGTGCAGGTAAGACTGGCCTAGTGCAATACTGTTAGTGATATATGACTGTAGCTGTCCAGACAGCTTCATCCTTCAACAGGACGGCAGGACTTGTGCAAGTAAGACTGGCCTAGTGCAATACTGTTAGTGATATACGACTGTAGCTGTCCAGACAGCTTCATCCTTCAACAGGACGGCAGGACTTGTGCAGGTAAGACTGGCCTAATGCAATACTGTTAGTAATATACAACTGCACCTGTCCAGACGGCTTCATCCTTCAACAGGACGGCAGGACTTGTGCAAGTAAGACTGGCCTAGTGCAATACTGTTAGTGATATATGACTGTAGGTGTCCAGATGGCTTCATCCTTCAACAGGATGGCAGGACTTGTACAGGTAAGACTGGCCTAGTGCAATACCGTGGGAGTATTGTGACCCATCTTAACTAAATGAGTCGGATGTCGGCAAAACTGATTTTCCGTAAATGCCGTTTATGTGAAACAATCGCGAATCCATCGATTTTGAGATTTCCCCTGAAAATTATTCTTTGGTATTCGTTTTATCGCTTGCTACTCTAGCTACCCTCTAATTAACTCTGTTTTGTGTATTTTAAAGCGATTTTTGTAGAGCTGTACAAAGTGTTCCGCTCGCTTTCCTTAAAATAAAGCAGAAAATGCCAGTAGTTGCGTGCGTTTGCAGCCGCTAATTTTGGGATGCTCCTAACATATTGGATATCACCTCGAAGCTTGACGTGTCATCTTCCCATATATGGGCATACATATGCTAATAACTACATTCTGTGACCTCCAGAGTGCTTTGTAGACGCCCCCTGTTTTGGCCAGCTGTGCAAACAATTCGGTAGCAACGGCAACTGCGTGACCCAGGCAGCTGTTCTCATTGGTTCAGTTATGGGTCATTTACATAATCTGTAAACATACGCATGCGCACCGTGTATTTCCACCGCGATAGTGCTGACCCACATAGCGATTAGGAAGACGCGAAGACTGGCATTTAATGTGGCGAAGCTGTTAAATTTGGATGGAAGTGCAGATTGACAGTTTATAATATTCTTACTGACCCATCTTTGTTACAGATATTATTGACAACTGTCTCTAAAAATGACGTATACATTGGTGTAATAGTGTTGCCTGTCTTTTTTCTTAACAATGTTATTACACAAGCAATTATTTTCTAACAAAGATCTTGTTTTCCTATTAACAGAATATCATGAGAATGCCACCGTCTTCAAGTTGTCAAAACTTCAGCCAGATATGTCCATGCTAACTAAGGTATAACGGTGGTGCAGGTTTTTGCTTTTGTTAGCAATGGCGGTAATTACATATGCAATTAATGTACATGTAGTTGCTAATTATTTCAAATAAAGATTTGTTTTCATAGTAATTGAATGTCACGAGAGTGCCATTATCTTCAAGTGTTCCAAATTTCAGCCAGATATGTCCATGCTAACTAAGGTATAATAGTGCTGCAGGTTTTCACTTTTCATAACAAGGGTGGTAATTACATAGGCAATTAATTGTATTGTTAAATAATTCTAAAAAAGATTTTGTTTTCATATTAATAGGATATCACGAGAATGCCATTTGAGTTACCCAAATTTCAGCCAGATGTGCCCTTGCTAACCAAGGTATAATAGTAGTGCAGGTTTTCGCTTTCCTTAACAATGGTGGTAGTTATATTATTAAATTAATATGCTATTTTTGTCTAACAAAGATGTATTCATATTAACAAAATGTCTTGAGAATGACATTATCTTCGAGTATTCCAACTTTTAGCAAGATCTGTACAGGGTAACTAAAGTACATTTAATGAAACAAGGAATATTTTGCATCAACTTTGACGGCCGTTTTTTGGGTTTGAAGGTTTTTACACCATATGTGTTTGTTAAGCCATAACTTCAGTTAGAATTAAGATATCGTCTTACATGATAGATCACGTGAAAGCAGAGATTCTGATCTTTCCAACGCTACTAATAACTCAATATAAACAATTTCCGACATGCAACTCATTTCGTTAAGATGGGTCACATATGGCTTTGTTCACTGGCTGGCTTTGTTCTAACTATAATTGATCTAATATATATGTGTGTTTGCTTTTGCTACTTCTGGACACTTTGTATTTTGGGCTCTGCCCTTATTAGGGTTCATTTGTGATCTCAGGAAGGATCCGTAACACTATTGTCATTATGAAAGTCACCTCATGCCTTTAGACACAATCAGTGTAAGATTGTTCCTAGTTACATAGACTGTTCCTAACTGATCAGTGGATGGCCTCTGTAGATTGATGCAGTCATAGAAAACATATAGAGCATTTCATGGGAACAACTGTAATATTCATTAAACATTTGCAACAAATGCTTTGTGAAACCATCCCGTGTTTTTGTGTGTATGTGGCACTCTCGTGTACATCATATCAAAATAAGGTAGCATTTGATGCATGTTTTCTGACATGATATAATTGTGAAAACAATCAACCAGAGCTGCTTACAACATACAAAGTAGTATGGGATGAGGTTTTTGACAGTCTGTGCAATCAGTTGTGTCACTTGCAGCATTATTGCTTTATTATAAACTAGTTCTGCAGTAGAAATGAGGAATATTATAGGTAATGTACAACACTTTTCATTTGTTAACTGAATTAATGTTTAGCTAAATTTCTTAGTATTTATCTTGGTTAGTTAAACGTAATATCAACAAAAGTGTTTGAGTTACTATTGTGATCTTACTTTCAGGTTATATGTTACTATTTTCAATAATACATTATTCGGAAATTACATAATATATCCTCATTTTAAGACATATGTTACAATTTTACTGCAATTAACAACAAACCAATAAGTGTCCACAATTGAAAGATAAATTTTGTTTCATCTAATGATTTATTTTGTCTTTGAAATTCAACTTTTACACAATTTGTGATGGTAAAATTATATCACAAGAACCCATATATATAGCTCCATATCAGTTAAACAGTAAAACGTTACTGTAAGGTAACAAAGTAGTAAATATGATTAAATTAAATGACTGTAAATTGTCTTGACAGTAAGTGGGGTCCATAGTTTTCCTGTCAGTGCAACTGTTTCAGTGTATGTGTGATGTGATTGTGTTGACTTTAGGTTGTCCTGATGGCAAGTGGGGTCCAGAGTGTTCCCGTCTGTGCAACTGTTTCAGTGTATGTGTGATGTGATTGTGTTGACTTTAGGTTGTCCTGATGGCAAGTGGGGTCTGGAGTGTTCCCGTCTGTGCAACTGTTTCAGTGTATGTGTGATGTGATTGTGTTGACTTTAGATTGTCCTGATGGCAAGTGGGGTCCAGAGTGTTCCCGTCTGTGCAACTGTTTCAGTGTATGTGTGATGTGATTGTGTTGACTTTAGGTTGTCCTGATGGCAAGTGGGGCCCGCAGTGTTCCCGTCTGTGCAACTGTTTCAGTGTATGTTTGATGTGATTGTGTTGACTTTAGGTTGTCCTGATGGCAAGTGGGGCCCGCAGTGTTCCCGTCTGTGCAACTGTTTCAGTGTATGTATGATGTGATTGTGTTGACTTTAGGTTGTCCTGATGGCAAGTGGGGCCCGCAATGTTCCTGACTGTGCAACTGTTTCAGTGTATGTGTGATGTGATTGTGTTGACTTTAGGTTGTCCTGATGGCAAGTGGGGCCCGCAGTGTTCCCGTCTGTGCAACTGTTTCAGTGTATGTGTGATGAGATTGTGTTGACTTTAGGTTGTCCTGACGGCAAGTGGGGTCCACATTGTTCCCGTCTGTGCAACTGTTTCAGTGTATGTGTGATGTGATTGTGTTGACTTTAGGTTGTCCTGATGGCAAGTGGGGCCCGCAGTGTTCCCGTCTGTGCAACTGTTTCAGTGTATGTATGATGTGATTGTGTTGACTTTAGGTTGTCCTGATGGCAAGTGGGGCCCGCAATGTTCCTGACTGTGCAACTGTTTCAGTGTATGTGTGATGTGATTGTGTTGACTTTAGGTTGTCCTGATGGCAAGTGGGGCCCGCAGTGTTCCTGACTGTGCAACTGTTTCAGTGTATGTGTGATGTGATTGTGTTGACTTTAGGTTGTCCTGATGGCAAGTGGGGTCCGGAGTGTTCCTGACTGTGCAACTGTTTCAGTGTATGTGTGATGTGATTGTGTTGACTGTAGGTTGTCCTGATGGCAAGTGGGGCCCGCAGTGTTCCCGTCTGTGCAACTGTTTCAGTGTATGTGTGATGTGATTGTGTTGACTTTAGGTTGTCCTGATGGCAAGTGGGGCCCGCAGTGTTCCCGTCTGTGCAACTGTTTCAGTGTATGTGTGATGTGATTGTGTTGACTTTAGGTTGTCCTGATGGCAAGTGGGGTCCGGAGTGTTCCCGTCTGTGCAATTGTTTCAGTGTATGTGTGATGTGATTGTGTTGACTTTAGGTTGTCCTGGTGGCAAGTGGGGTCCGGAGTGTTCCCGTCTGTGCAACTGTTTCAGTGTATGTGTGATGTGATTGTGTTGACTTTAGGTTGTCCTGATGGCAAGTGGGGTCCGGAGTGTTCCTGACTGTGCAACTGTTTCAGTGTATGTGTGATGTGATTGTGTTGACTGTAGGTTGTCCTGATGGCAAGTGGGGCCCGCAGTGTTCCCGTCTGTGCAACTGTTTCAGTGTATGTGTGATGTGATTGTGTTGACTTTAGGTTGTCCTGATGGCAAGTGGGGCCCGCAGTGTTCCCGTCTGTGCAACTGTTTCAGTGTATGTTTGATGTGATTGTGTTGACTGTAGGTTGTCCTGATGGCAAGTGGGGCCCGCAGTGTTCCCGTCTGTGCAACTGTTTCAGTGTATGTGTGATGTGATTGTGTTGACTTTAGGTTGTCCTGATGGCAAGTGGGGTCCGCAGTGTTCCCGTCTGTGCAATTGTTTCAGTGTATGTGTGATGTGATTGTGTTGACTTTAGGTTGTCCTGGTGGCAAGTGGGGTCCGGAGTGTTCCCGTCTGTGCAACTGTTTCAGTGTATGTATGATGTGATTGTGTTGACTTTAGGTTGTCCTGGTGGCAAGTGGGGCCCGCAGTGTTCCCGTCTGTGCAACTGTTTCAGTGTATGTATGATGTGATTGTGTTGACTTTAGGTTGTCCTGATGGCAAGTGGGGTCCGGAGTGTTCCTGACTGTGCAACTGTTTCAGTGTATGTGTGATGTGATTGTGTTGACTGTAGGTTGTCCTGATGGCAAGTGGGGCCCGCAGTGTTCCCGTCTGTGCAACTGTTTCAGTGTATGTGTGATGTGATTGTGTTGACTTTAGGTTGTCCTGATGGCAAGTGGGGCCCGCAGTGTTCCCGTCTGTGCAATTGTTTCAGTGTATGTGTGATGTGATTGTGTTGACTTTAGGTTGTCATGGTGGCAAGTGGGGTCCGGAGTGTTCCCGTCTGTGCAACTGTTTCAGTGTATGTGTGATGTGATTGTGTTGACTTTAGGTTGTCCTGATGGCAAGTGGGGTCCGGAGTGTTCCCGTCTGTGCAATTGTTTCAGTGTATGTGTGATGTGATTGTGTTGACTTTAGGTTGTCCTGGTGGCAAGTGGGGTCCGGAGTGTTCCCGTCTGTGCAACTGTTTCAGTGTATGTTTGATGTGATTGTGTTGACTTTAGGTTGTCCTGATGGCAAGTGGGGTCCGGAGTGTTCCAGTCTGTGCAAATGTTTCAGTGTATGTGTGATATGATGTGTTGACTTTAGGTTGTCCTGATGGCATGTGGGGTCCGGAGTGTTCCCGTCTGTGCAACTGTTTCAGTGTATGTGTGATGTGATTGTGTTGACTGTAGGTTGTCCTGATGGCAGGTGGGGCCCGCAGTGTTCCCGTCTGTGCAACTGTTTCAGTGTATGTGTGATGTGATTGTGTTGACTTTAGGTTGTCCTGATGGCAGGTGGGGCCCGCAGTGTTCCCGTCTGTGCAACTGTTTCAGTGTATGTGTGATGTGATTGTGTTGACTTTAGGTTGTCCTGATGGCAAGTGGGGTCCGGAGTGTTCCCGTCTGTGCAATTGTTTCAGTGTATGTGTGATGTGATTGTGTTGACTTTAGGTTGTCCTGATGGCAAGTGGGGTCTGGAGTGTTCCCGTCTGTGCAACTGTTTCAGTGTATGTTTGATGTGATTGTGTTGACTTTAGGTTGTCCTAGTGGCAAGTGGGGTCTGGAGTGTTCCCGTCTGTGCAACTGTTTCAGTGTATGTGTGATGTGATTGTGTTGACTTTAGGTTGTCCTGGTGGCAAGTGGGGTCCGGAGTGTTCCCGTCTGTGCAACTGTTTCAGTGTATGTTTGATGTGATTGTGTTGACTTTAGGTTGTCCTGATGGCAAGTGGGTACCGGAGTGTTCCAGTCTGTGCAAATGTTTCAGTGTATGTGTGATATGATGTGGTAACTTTAGGTTGTCCTGATGGCAAGTGGAGTCCGGAGTGTTCCCGTCTGTGCAACTGTTTGAGTGTATGTGTGATGTGATTGTGTTGACTGTAGGTTGTCCTGATGGCAGGTGGGGCCCGCAGTGTTCCCGTCTGTGCAACTGTTTCAGTGTATGTGTGATGTGATTGTGTTGACTGTAGGTTGTCCTGATGGCAGGTGGGGCCCGCAGTGTTCCCGTCTGTGCAACTGTTTCAGTGTATGTGTGATGTGATTGTGTTGACTGTAGGTTGTCCTGATGGCAAGTGGGGTCCGGAGTGTTCCCGTCTGTGCAACTGTGCCAGTCCAACAACTGCCTGTAATGCATCCACTGGCTGCACTGAGTGTCCTCCAGGCTTCACGGGCGGTGACTGTTACGAAGACAAAAATGAATGTCTCGACCACCCTTGTGATTCTCATGCCAACTGCACCAACACAGTTGGAACCTTCCGCTGTGACTGTCATGACGGCTACGTCCAGCACAACCTCACTGCATGTGTCGGTATGTTTTATTGATGATCATGACAGCATTATGGCATTTTCCAGTTGATTTCAGTAAAATGTGTTAAAACGCAGAAAGACATGTACAAACACAATCCTAAAGGATCCTGAGAAATCTCACCCATTAAGTAGGCCAGCCTCATGACCAGTTTGTCACCTGGTTCATCTTCATCTCCTTGATGGAACATGTTTCAATACGTGAGCTCCCAGTTTCTTAATACACTGTCTTCATGTTATCGATATGTACGGAAGCAAACTTAAATCATTGAAAAAGATTCATGCTTGCAACACTGTCATTGTGGGGGAAATGTGGATGTAAGTAATTAACAATAATTTAAGAATAGTAGACTAAATAAAATAGACTAAATAAATTTGTTATATCTTGTATATGTTGGCCTGTTTTAATGACATCACATAATTTGTGCCTGTGTTGTGAGAACCATGCCATATTGCCACAGGCATGTCATGCAAATAGCATCGGTAATAACAGCATTGACAATTGATGCATGAGTATCGGCCATAATGATCATACTGCAAAGGAACATCAGCAGAACGTTCAGTTGTTTTGTCTTTTATATGTTCTTGTTTCAAGTTGTTACAGTTTAAGAACATCAATAATTTTCACTTACGACAGTTCCTGATGTTAGAAGTTTTTATATATATATATATAAATCTAATATGTAGTCTGAAAGATAGTACTAAGATACTCAATTCGGGATAAAGCAAATTCTTTAACATAAGAAGTTAATCAACTAGAAAGTTTAATGGAAAGGAAATCAAATTCTTGGATTAATTAGGTTAAATTTAGCGGATAAGGAAAAAGAACTAATAAAACCGATGCACAAAACAATAGTTAGGCCTCGTTTAGAATATTGTATACAAGCTTGGAGGCTATATCGCAAGAAAGACAGATATGGTAGAAAGAGTACAGAGGAGAGCGACTAAAATGATACCAAAACTGAGATATCTTAGTTATGAAATACGTCTAAAAGAATGTGGTTTGACAACACTAGAGACCAGAAGATTGAGAGGATATCAGATAGAAGTTTTAAAAATATTGAATGGTTATGAAAATATTGATAGAAATATTTTTTCTCAGTTAACCCATTAAACCCCTGCCAGTGGCTTGTGTCCCTTTTCCCCAGGCTGCTGCCACAGATCTTAACATTTCTGGGTGCCTGCAGGTGTTAAGCTTTATCTTCAAAACTGTTGATTTTCTATAGTTCCAAGTTGTGTTTATTTTGATGTTCATTGAATTATCTTTAAAATGGTGTGGTTGTGGTGTCGATTGGTTAAATATATGTTGTCATTTGTAGGTAACAAACATAGAAAATTAATATTCTGGACAACTATAGAGTGGAATTTCATATATTTTATTGACATGCATTCTACTGATTTATTTTATTATTTATGCATGTTATGCCTTGCTTAGACATGAGACAATGTAAATCAGTTCACCTTGTATCAATATAGACAGCAAACACGGCTTAGTAAGACTTCTATCTTGGTTGCTGCCATCCTACATATGGCTTCTGTGTCACGTTGATGTCAGTGATGACATTGCGATTACTGGTATATTGACACCTGAAACAAAAAAATGTCAACAATTAGAACAATTGACAGAATGCAAGAATACTTACCTAATAATTCATTATAATAAAAGACATAATTTTCATATAACAACATATGAACAGCAGTCTCAGTGCCAAAAACCCAACTGATGGTGACCAGACTTGGATAACAAAACATAAGCAAAGCCCAACTCATCCATATTATCGCTCATTCAGTTGCATTTCGAACATAATATCAACTTACCTTTAGTCCAGTGTCAGAAATGTCTCAACCAACGAAATAATAGCGCAAACTTTCATTAGTAAACAACTGTGATGTCCAAGGCGCCGCCATTTTTGAAGGTCCACGGGTGGCAAACTTCTATCGCCAAAAAAATCAATTTTTTTCAATGCTAGCACATGTCAAAAAACCCACAATTCATAGCTCACATATCAAGGAATCAGCCAGTATTAATCTCCTAAATATCCGCAAGATGGGGCCACCGCTAGAGGCTTTATCTCCATCGGGCGCTGTCAGGCGCTCTGGGGAGAAAACACCTGGGCATTTTCAGAGACGCAGGGACTAATGGGTTAAGAAAGATAGAAGGACTAGGGGACATGAAGTTACATTAGTAAAGGAGCAGTGTAGATTAGATATAAGAAAGTTTTAATTTTTACAAAGGAATGTAAATGATTGGAACAGATTATCTGCAGACTGTGTGGGTGCTAGTAGCGTGAATGTTTAAAAATAAAAGTGACACATACCTCAGAAAGGCGGGATACACGTAGATAAAAAAGGGTTGGAATCTCTATAAGCCAAAAGGCTTCCTTGTCCACCTGCCATCTAGAGTTAATTCTCTGGGTGGCAATCTTGTTAAATCTAATCAAAATGAGGATGATAAAGGAATATTGACTGTAGTTTATGTAATTGTATGTTTAAAGGAGAACTGTATATAAAGGATTGTATGTAATTAAACAAATTATCTCTCTGTCAGCTATTGACTTCCTTGGACACACAATCTTGAGGTTGCTGCTTGGAATGGCAATCATGTCAAGTTGTGCCAAACACTACATGCTACAAAAATAAAATGTCACCTGCACAACGCTACACAATTGCTACATATGTCAATTATCTTAAATTAATCATGGATGAGTGTAACACAGTTCACGCATTACACCTTTTAAATTTGTACATATATCATGTATGACTGTATAATTTGTATTGTTTTTATTGTAATTTATTTATGTATTTCTGGAGGGATGAATGAAAACATTATCCATACCCCTAAAATTGCAGACACGAATGAGTGTGAGAGCAGTCCGTGTCAGAACGGTGCAACATGTGTCGACAAGTTCAACAACTACACCTGCACATGTGCTCTGGGCTACTCCGGATACAACTGCCAGACTGGTGGGTATAAATTGTGGAACTCTCGATATGCTGGAGGCTTCATTAGGCAAAGGCTTCCTTGTCCACATGACTGGCATCTGGTGCTTGTAGCTTTGTATGGCAGTCATATTCAATTTGTTAGTACAAAGTTAGCTGATTGATATATATAACCCCTACTCAAAAATAATATCTTAACCGAGTTATTGTTGACTGAATATGTTTTAGGGCAAATATACAACAATATTCATGGTTTAATATATATGTAGCAAGTTAGGTGCTTTGTATAATTAAAATACTAAAATTCTCATAAATTTGTGATACACTGGTTATTTTTCACAGTTAAATGTGAAGGTTTTTGGTCTTAACACAACAAACTGGTCTATATGAAAAACAATCATATTTTAAATCATTGCCAAATTGTGTATGTTTAAAAATAGCAAAAACTGGTGACACGTTTTGTACTGATACTATTTTATCAACAAATAATACATTATAAATGAAACAGTGTCACAGTGTCCAGAATAGAGTCATCAAGCTAACCAATGAAGATTGTGGTACAAACAATGGGACCTCACTTTTAAGATCACCCTCAGGCCTGGGCAAAGTGATCTGAATAATGAGGGAACCACATTAACAGAACTAATTTCCTCTACAGTTCTGAAAACAATTTGGGACTGTCCTAGGGTGGCCATAATTGGGAAGTGGCTGTATTACTGAGGTGACTGTAAAGTGAGGTTCAACTGTATTTTATTATATCCAGAAGACCAGATTCAATAACTTATGTTGACGTGTGACAGATGTGAATGAGTGCGAGAGTGCTCCGTGTCTGAACGGAGGCTCCTGCACCAACCGCGTCAACAAGTACCGCTGCAGTTGTCCGCAGGGCTTCATCGGGGTCGTCTGTGAGACAGGTAAGCAAAGCTGGTGGCCTAGCTCCCGTACTGAGGTGAGGTCTAGCTCCCGTACTGTTCTTCCCCCTGGTTCCTTTGTATAGGGGTGATGTCTAGATGAAATGAATGATGATGAGGATATTGAACCATTTCAACATTCACCATACTTTGACGATGATAATTTAATAAACCATTTAATGAACAAGCAAAGTAAATTTATTTTGCTAAGCCTAAACTGTTGGAGTTTAAATGCAAAAATTGACGAAATTAAAATAAAGCTAGAGACATTGAGAAGTAGTGGCTGTGAGATTAGTGCTCTATGTTTACAGGAAACATGGCTCGTTGAAGAGGCTGACACTTCTTTATTTCAAATAGATGGATATACATTAATATGCCAAGGCAAAATCTGTAGTGCACATGCTGGCTTGGCCATCAACCTCAGCAAAAAATACAATTACAAATCTGTAAAAATCCATGCTAATACTGACACTTGGGAAAGTCAATTTATTGAAATAACATGTTGTGTCATGAAGAAAAAAATAATTCTTGGAAATATATATAGACCACCTAGAGTTATAATTGAAAATTACTGTATATTTACAAACAAATTTGCCAATTTAGTTGATTTACAAAAATCTAAAAGTAAAATAATAATTGCAGGAGATTACAGTATTGACTAAAATTATTTAAAAAAAAATAATATGTGAATATTTCGATACAATCGTTTCACATGGTTTCTTCCCTAAAATTACTATGCCAACACGACTTTCAGAATATCATGGAACATTCATTGATAATTTTGTATGCAATTTGTTAAAATGATTCTTCAAATCCTCAGCTGGTATTTTAGTGAGTAATATTTCTGATCACTTTCTAAGTCTGGAATATGTCGAAACCTCAAAAAAAAAATCCTGACTCAATAAACTTAAAATTGAAATAATAAACTCAAATCTTTATAATAAACTTAACAGATACTTATGCAGATCTGAATGAAAACTACAATATCCTCGATGAAATTGTTACTGCAGCTGTGGATAAATTTCTACCTATTAAAGTAATTAAATTTAACAAATATCAACTTAAAAAAACTCCTTGGATTACCAACGGCAATATTATGTCGATAAAGTTTAGAAACAAATTGTATTCGAGAATGAAACAGACTCGCGTAAATACAGAGCATTACCATAAACTTAAAACTGACTTACATACTTATAATTACAAATTTCTTAAAAGTAATATTAGATTAGCTAAGCAAATGCATTACCAATCCAGTTTTGAAAAGCATAAGCATGATGTTAAAAAGACGTGGTGTTTAATTAAAGAAATTATTCAGAAAAGTCAAAAGAAAGAACAATTTCCAGATTCCATATTTCACACCTTCAGCTTTAACCAAATTAACATGGAAACTACTGTTAATATAATTTATGGTTTACCTCCAAAATCAAGTTGTGGAAAAGACGGTATTTCAACACAATTACTAAAATTTAAAAAAATGATATCAGCAATGCAGTCACTCTAATTATTAATCAATCAATAATAACTGGTATATTTCCAGACAAATTAAAAATTGCAAAAGTCATACCCCTTTTCAAAAAAGGTGATGTTTCTGACTTTAATAATTATCGTACTACTTCTATCCTGCCAGTGATTTCAAAATTTTTTGAAAGGGTTTTGTTTGATCAAATCCACAATTATTTCCATTCTAAAGCATTTACTACAATAGCCAATATGGGTTTAGAAAGAAACATTCTACTGAGCTTGCTACACTCGAAATCATAGACAGAATTATTCAAGAACTTGATAAATCGGTTACTCCAATAAATATATGCCTTGGTTTATCAAAAGCATTTGACACAATTGATCACAATATATTTGTACAGAAGTTAAATTACTGTGGATTAAATGACAAGGCTCTGGACCTTTGTAAGAGTTATTTACAAAATCGTAAGCAGTACGTAGAAATTGAAAATGTTAAGTCTAAGTAAATAGTCATCAACACTGGTGTCCCTCAAGGTTCAGTTTTAGGGCCACTCTTGACATAGCACTTTCTAGTGACCTTTTCAAATTCATAACGTATGCTGACGACACCACCCTTACTAGTACACTAAATACATTTAACGATTCAGAAGGCCAAATGCAAAGTGAAAATAACAAAGAACTAACAAAGATTAGCAATTGGTTGAAAGCCAATAAACTGTCACTAAATGCCAAAAAGACTAAATTCATGATTTTTCATATGCCTCAAAAGAAAGTAGAATACCCTGTGTTAAAAATAGATGGGGAATAGATTGAATGTATAAATTATTTCAATTTTTTAGGCATCACAATAAATAACCATTTAAACTGGAGAGTCATACAAACAAAATAGCAAATAAAATATATAAAACATTAGGCATATTAAATAAACTTAAACATGTTTTACCACCTAATACATTATATATTATGTACAATGCTCTTATTCTCCCTCATATTAATTATGGCTTACTTTTATGGGGTCATCAGGCACATCAAATTTTCAAATTACGGAAAAAAGCAATACGAATAATATCCTTAAGTAAATATAATTCTCACACAAGTCTTATTTTTAAAAGACTTCAGTGGCTAAAGTTGGATGACATTTATAAAATCCAACAATTAAAATTTTACTATAAATTAATTAACAATTTTTTATTCTTCAATGTTTTTCCAAGCACACACATCTATGATATTCATCAGCACAGCACACGTAAAAGAAATAATCTGTATATGTCCAGATTCAAACATGAATTTGCAAAAAAATGCATTAGACACAACATAGTAGAGACAGTTAACAATACACCAGGTATTATCATTAATAACATTTACACCCACAGTCTATATGGTTTTTCAACATACACAAAAAACGTTTTTATTTTAAATTATGAATCCAGTTGTCGTATCCATAATTGCTTTATTTGTAATACGTATTGTAATGTATACCTAAGTATCCATATGTACGTTAATGTGTACATGAGTACATATAATCAGTCCTTGTATTATGTATGCATGCTGATACATTGAATAATTATCAACTATAAAAAAGTCATATGCTATTCTGATTTCGTCATGTAAATTTTGTTGTTGTCTATATTTATGGGGTGGCTTCTGTGCTAGCGATATTATATATCTGAATGGGAGTCTCCCGACCTTATCTATTACTTACGTTATTCGTTGTATATATATCGTATTTATAGGTCAAATAAATTGATTCTGAGTTCTAGCTCCTGTACTGTTCTTCCTCCTGGTTCCTTTTACATCCCTCCCTCCCTCCCTCCCTCCCTCCCTCCCTCCCTCCCTCCCTCCCTCCCTCCCTCCCTCATTGAACCTTTTTGAACATGTTTGTTTACTGGTAAGTGAAAACATCTCTTATGTCTACATAATTTTCTACTGTGCATTCTTTATTCAGAAATTGATCATTGTGGCAGCAGTCCATGTCAACACCAAGCCAAGTGTGTCAGTGCCGTCACTGGCTACAACTGTACGTGTTCAGCTGGTTATTTAGGAGTCAACTGCGAATCTGGTAAGTATTTTAAATATAAAATTTAATATAATGTTTTTATTGCAAATACATATGTTGAATGTATGCTGCCTGCCAAAGTGCATTTAATACGCCTGTAATAGTGTTTGAAATTTGTGTTCAAATTGCAAACAAAATATTGTTAATATCGCATTTTCCCACATCCAAAACTACCAAATCGGTATGAATTTCCAGTTAGTGATTACAAAGTTGTACAACCAAACATAACCAAAGTTGTACAGCCCATATGTAGCCAACATTGACCAGCGTAGATGTAGCCAAAGTTGTTCAGCCCAATGTAATGAAACTTGTATACCAGATGTGGCCAAAATTGTACAACCAGATGTAGTCAAAGTTGTACAACCAGATGTAGGCAAGGTTGTACATCCAGATGTAGCCATAGTTGTACAGAACATATGTGGCCACAGTTATACAACCAGATGTATCCAAAGATGTACAACCAGATGTATCCAAAGATGTACAACCAGATGTGGCCAAAGTTGTACAGCCCAGAAGTAGCCTGAGTTGTACAACCAGATGTAGCCAAAGTTGTACAGCACATGTATAGCCAAAGTTGTACAACCAGATGTAGCCAAGTTGTACAACCAGATGTTGCCATAGTTGTACAGAACAGATGTAGCCACAGTTATACAACCAGATGTATCCAAAGATGTACAACCAGATGTGGCCAAAATTGTACAACACAGATTTAGCCAAACTTCTACAACCATATATAGCGAAAGTTGTACAGTTAAGATGTAACCACAATTGTACAGCACATATGTAGCTAAAGTAGCATAATCCAGATATAGCCAAAGTAATACAAGCGCAAATGTAACCAAATTTGTACAACCAGATGTAGCCACAATTGTACAGCCAGGTGTAGCCAAAATTCTTTAACCAGATATAGCAAAAGCTGTATGACCAGATGAAACCAACGTTGTACAGCCCAGATGTAACCACAGTTGTACAACCAGATGTAGCCACAGTTGTTCAACCAGATGTAGCCAAATGTGTAGAGCACAGTTGTAGCCAAAGTAGTACAGCTCATATGTAGCCAAAGTTGTACAACCACATGTAGCCAAAGTTGTACAACCAGATGTATCCAAATTTTTACAAGATCTGGCCAAAATTGTACAACCCAGATGTAGCCACAGTTGTACAACCAAATGTAGCCACAGTTTTACAACCAGATGTAAACAAAGTTGTATAACCAGATGGAGCCACAGTTGTACAACCAGATGTAGCCACCATTGTACAACCAAATGTAGCCACAGTTTTACAACCAGATGTAACCAAAGTTGTACAATTCAGATGTAATCACCATAGTACAGCACTTATGTAGCCAAAGTAGCATAGTCCAGATGTAGCCAAAGTAGTACAGCACATGTGTAGCCAAAGTTGCACAACCAGATGTAGCCAAAGTGTACAGCACATATGTACTTGTCTATAGCTCCTGCTTGAGTCCAATAGCTTTATGTGACCAGTGTCCATTGCTGCGCAGAGATAATACATTAATTGTTCTCGTTTCAAGCTGTTGCAGAATCAACAACATCAAAGGCTATGGAAACTACAGCAACAGGAGAAACAACACCAGTAGGAGAAACAACAGCAGCAGGAGAAACAACAGCAGTAGGAGAAACAACAGCAGCAGGAGAAACAACAGCAACAGGAGAAACAACAGCAGTAAGAGAAACTACAGCTACAGCAGGAACAACAACCGCAGCAGGAACAACAACAGCAGCAGGAAAAACAACAGCAGCAGGAGAAACAACAGCAGTAGGAGAAACAACAGCAGCAGGAGAAACAACAGCAGTAGGAGAAACAGCAGCAGGAGAAACAACAGCAACAGGAGAAACAACAGCAGTAGGAGAAACTACAGCTACAGCAGGAACAACAACCGCAGCAGGAACAACAACAGCAGCAGGAAAAACAACAGCTGCAGGTGCAGCAAAAGTATCTGTAGGAACAACATCAGTGGTGGAAACAACACCAGCAACGGGAACAATGGCCCCAGCAGAAACAACAGCACCAGAAGCAGAAACAACATCAAGTACTACTACAACTGCAGCGACTACAACTGTGCCTATCCCTCCAGACAAGCAGTTAGAGGTGACGGTCAGCGTGACACTGACCAGTGTCACATTCACGGATGTCCTCAAAGACAAGACCACTCCTGCCTACAATAAACTCAAAACAGAAGTTATTGATGCGGTACACAACTCCATTTCCTTCCACACGACAACGGCCAGTCTATTATAATTATATCAGTGATATATACTTCATTGTGTAAAACCACCAGTATAGTATCAGTTGAAATGGCATTTATGTGGTCAGTTCTAATGGGGCTGTACTATCAAGAGATTATGATAATAATGCTAGTCACCTGTTTTCTTGTTAAGTTGTCATTGTGCAGCCCATGTCTCAGCATCAAATGCAGCCAAAATTGTTTTTTCCTAAACATAGGGTAACCAAAAACCAGTGTTTTCCATGGAGTTTGGCTGTGTGTTTTACAAAATGGACTATCAGAAATTGATGCAAATCATGCATGACAATGTTTCACAGGTTAACCAGTACCAGTCGTGAGATTGGCTTTCTGTATCTGTTTAGCTGATGAAAACCCTGATGAAACGTCTTGGAGGAACTAGCTTCCAGATTGTTGATGTTGTGTTCAGGTAAATGTTGGTCATTAATTTGTGTTATTAAATAATGTATATAATGTAATTTAGACATTACCAGTATTCTATATACTTTGTTTTACTCAAACATATATTTATAATCAAGCTTGCATATGTATGCTGGCAGGTTAACATTTTCCTGTTAGGCAGCCTGAACCTCGAGCACCAAACTTTCAGGGATTAATCAATGACCCCTAGAATAGGATGGATATAAGACCTATATCTTTTCAAAATAACCCATATATGTCAAGATTGTCACCTTTTATGGGGTAAATCAGTTGCTCGAAATGTATAACATAATATGAGCATAATAGGAAAATGTAACTTAACAATCGCACAAACAATGTGCGCATGGCAAATACTTCGGGGAAACGGCCCCTGCGTCATGGGCTTGCCAACACACTGACACAATAATGCCTATGTCTACCCTCATGCCAATAGCACAGCAATATGAATATTATTTTACAATTCTACACTAACACGACAAGGGCCTATTGATGAATGTGAACTTCACATTCTTTCCTACCTTTGTAATTTTGAACAAACAACGAGTATCTGCGACCGTGTTGTGGTGTTTATTGGTAACGATGCTGTGTGATTTCTAACATTTGGTAAATATTACTATCACAACTCAGCTACTAAGCATTTTTACTAGTTATAAATAAACAGTTATTATTATTTTTGATATAGTATTTAAATGTGTAGAGATTTGTTCCTTCAGGTCCGGCAGTGTTGTGGTGGATTACAAGGTGGTTGTGGCGAAAGACAAAGCAACTAAGACACTTGATGCTATAGTGAAGAGCATCAAGACTGAGGCACAGAATGGAACATTTGGCAACTTCAAGGTCGACCCTGATTCTATTACTGGATCAACTCACCAAACTGGTTAGTCTGAGCAGGTTGACATTTATATAATATTTCTTATCAAACTTATTACATTATTAGAAAGCACATAATTGTGTTTTGAGTAAACAAGTTTTGCATTTTTATCTTGTTACAAAATGTTACTTTAATTGGTTGAAATCCATATTTTTGACTTATTTAAAATTCTCTGTTAATCCACATTACTTCTTTCATTGGTTGATTGGCCCATAGCACCCTACATATTCCAATGAATGTGGACATCTAACACGCTACTAAATATATCAACATAAAATAAAATCTGCTGCATTTTGTAAGAAATCTGCATAGTATCTCAAGTATTTGCTCTTCGACCTCTGTAAGTTTATCATTTTAATTTATACTTGTGTGACAAATACAAGAAATCCATACATTACCATAAGTTTTACAGTTGAAACATGCTTAATAAAGTGGGATATGGTGTTGCATTTATCAAACTTAAAATTCTTATAGTATGTGGGAAATCCAGTATGACATGGCATATCTGCTGTCTGTATTCAGTGTTGGTTGTAACACTTTGGGAATTGATTTTATTTTCATAATTGATCATTGGTTTGACTAAACCAATCGATGATCGATTATATCCAGTGTGTAGTCAGATTGTTTGTGGCCTTTTAAAAATGTGATTGCAGTAGCAGTATTAGTGCAACACTTTAGTTACAGTTCAGTGTTTCCCCTGAGTAAACTGATGGACAAGGTGGTAGGGGTGGGCTTTGCGAGCGCTGCAGGCATGAAGTGTTGCTAGGGGGTCTGGGAGTATGCTCCCCCGAAGATTTTTTTAAGTAGCTTAAAAATGGTGCATTCTGAGGTGTTTTAACCTTTACCTTTGAATAGACAGGGGAAGATATAAAACAACAAGACACTACTTGTAAAATATTAATGTAGTAATCATGATTAATAAAAGTCAGTAATCATGATTTCATCGTGTTGAGGTATGGTTTCCACTTTACTACTGGTACTCAGTTGAGGTGTAGTTTCCACTTGACCACTGGTTCTTGGTTGTGGTGATGTTTTTCTAGCACTGAGGCATTGTTACCACGCTGACAAAGTCTTTAAAAAAGTAAAAGGTAACTTCTTATATAGCGCAGTATCCAGTCCTAAGGACTGCACAAAGCGCTTTACACTTTTCTCCCTGGCAGACCTGCTCAGTGGAACACCATCTCGACTTCTCAGGGAAGCTTCCAGTGGTATCATCTGAAGACTCATCATCACCTTTAAATGAATTTAATATCATAATATTATGGTAGATTGGTGGTTTATATTACAAAGATTATATTTTATCTGTTGCTATCACGCTATGCAATAAATTAAACAGTCATTTCTGGAATGCCACAAACATATGTTTCTTTCTGTTTTCCTCTTTTATAAAACTGTATAAGTTGTTTAGTATATCCAATTTATGTGCAAACATACAATTGTCTAGCCCAAGTTATCGATAACACGTTAGTATACACGGTTTGGGCAATAGGTGTCTTTTATGAGATGTAAACTTCAGTGGTTTATATTTATAAGTAGTTCACACAAATCAACTTTCCCAAAAGTTTGTTTGCACAACGTTGTGGAAATATGACTATTGTATATTTAGCACAAAGATATCTTACGAATCACATTCCTTATTTTCCTAAAAAAAACTAAATGATGTTGCTATAAATCTGCGATTTTGCAGTAATATAAGTGACTTTGTGGTGTCATTTCGCACCACTCTCCGACGCTGAATATATCCCGAAAGAAAAAAATAATGGGCGCACGAAATAGCTACGAGGCAGCAATTTTGGCATATTTTGGGCGAGACATAGGAAAACAGCGAGGCGCCCCGCCTCGCTTGTCACATACCAGGAGAAACACTGCAGTTGATGTAAACCTACAACATGTCTGACTTAACCAGACAAAAATGTGTAGACCTATTCGAAATAATCACCAGAATGGTCATGCAATGTTTATACATTTAATGCATGGCATCTTGCCATAATTTGAGGTTTCTGAACGCGCCATAGCAGTTGTGTTGTTTGAACAATGGCATTTTTATTGCAAAACATAATTGGTCATTCAGTAATGTTGCATATATTTATTTTATCACAAAAATTGTTTTATGTAATCGAAATGAGTAGAAATCACACAAGATTGTAATCAGTTAAGTGATCGGAAACATGAACCAACCAATCAATAGACAAAATCTATTACTTCAAAGAACACTATGTAATGCAGCACTTGTTTGTAACTCCCGTAGGTGGATTCCCAGTGGTTGTCATTGTCATCTGTTCATTGCTGGGAGCCACCGTCGTAGCTGCTCTCACCACTCTCTGCATCTACTGCTACTGCCGCAAGAAACCACAACATGAGTATGTTGATGACAACACCAGGTCAAGAGAATCGATGTACCGATCTCAACAGCGCCAAGTGTGGCAGCACATCAGTACGCAGAGAAAGCATGGAATGTCCCACAGGGGTGTGGCCTTGCCCCCGGGAGTGACCCATGGTGCTCCTGCAAGCAGGAACATTGTAAGTACACAGAGAGTAATGCATGGCGTTATTATGTCAGACAAGCCGCAAAGTGAGTGAAGAATGGCACTAACATCTTAAGTAAAGGTAAAAAGTAAGTACAGTATCCAGTCCTTAGGACTGCTCAAAGGCAGACCTATTCAAACGAACACCATCTCGGCTTTTCTTGGAAGCATTCAGCCATGCTGCAATTAATTCCTGAAGATTGTTCATAAACAAATATCCACCTCTGTCGATAGCAAGTACTAATTCATACAGCTCAGTGAACTGTCCATAGTAAGTACTCATGCCTACAGCTCAGTGAACTGTCCATAGTAAGTACTCATGCCTACAGTTCAGTGAACTGTCCATAGTAAGTACTCATGCCTACAGCTCAGTGAACTGTCCATAGTAATTACTCATGCCTACAGCTCAGTGAACTGTCCATAGTAAGTACTCATGCCTACAGCTCAGTGAACTGTCCATAGTAAGTACTCATGCCTACAGCTCAGTGAACTATCCATAGTAAGTACTCATGCCTACAGCTCAGTGAACTGTCCATAGTAAGTATTCATGCCTACAGCTCAGTGAACTGTCCATAGTAAGTACTCATGCCTACAGTTCAGTGAACTGTCCATAGTAAGTACTCATGCCTACAGTTCAGTGAACTGTCCATAGTAAGTACTCATGCCTACAGCTCAGTGAACTGTCCATAGTAAGTACTCATGCCTACAGCTCAGTGAACTGTCCATAGTAAGTACTCATGCCTACAGCTCAGTGAACTGTCCATAGTAAGTACTCATGCCTACAGTTCAGTGAACTGTCCATAGTAAGTACTCATGCCTACAGTTCAGTGAACTGTTCATAGTAAGTACTCATGCCTACAGTTCAGTGAACTGTTCATAGTAAGTACTCATGCCTACAGTACAGTGAACTGTCCATAGTAAGTACTCATGCCTACAGCTCAGTGAACTGTCCATAGTAAGTACTCATGCCTACAGTACAGTGAACTGTCCATAGTAAGTACTCATGCCTACAGTTCAGTGAACTGGAGCAACATGGAGTGAATGAACTTGCTCAATACGGCAGGATTTGAACCCAAGTTCTTTTAATCGAGAGTTTTAATGCTCCAGCTGCTGTGCTCCTTCCTAATGTTATGTAGCAGGGTCAGTGAAGTAAGACACTAACATTTAGGCAGCACTAACATGTTAAGTGTCAAGGTCAGTGAAGTTAGGCATTAGTTTCCAGTTTTGCAGACGTATATAATGAGTTTAATGAGTTGTGGACGTAACTAAACGTAATGCAGGCAAAAACCAGAAAATCACTTCACCCCCGTGTCCCTTTTTCTGAGGGTGGGAAGGATGCAGAAACAGAACAGTGCTAATATCTCCTGCCATGTGATCCACGTGGGGGAGATCTCCTGCCATGTGATCCATGTGGGGGAGATCTCCTGCCACGTGATCCAAGTGGGGGAGATCTCCTGCCATGTGTTCCATGTAGGGGAGATCTCCCGCCATGTGTTCCTTGTGGGGGAGATCTCCTGCCATGTGTTCCATGTGGGAAAGATATCCTGCCATGTGTTCCGTGTGGGGAGATCTCCTGCCATGTGTTCCATGTGGGGGAGATCTCCAGCCAATTGTGTTATTGTGTCGCGCCTCTATGTGGCTGCACCAAAACAAGCTCGTGGATATTTTACATTTTTACCTGTTTTTAACCGTGGAACAGCAGTGCAATTTTAGAGTTGTTTTTATGAATGTCTCAGGTCGAAGGTGGACTGCGCCATTTTAACAAGTACTTAATGACATTTTGGCATTTTTGTATGTATATGGAATGCGTACCAGTATAGTGAACTGCACCTGTGTCACAACATTGTAGCCGATTGACCAGACATGACAACAACAAGAACAATGCACTGCCACAGCATGATCACATACAATAGACTGGATCTACTGCGAATTGGACGTTCTATTGTTACTGGATGCTACCTTTCAATAGATGCTTGTGTGGCACCACTAAGACAACTAGAACGCGTGAACAATCGGCAGACTCGCAGGGGGTGTAGGGCAGGAAGGTCAAAGCAAAGACCCATTCCGGTACTGATTACTCCTCGCTTCCCATCATCGGTCATCGTGAGATGTGAAATCTACACATCGAATTTGATTCGACTCGACAGTGTATGTGACATACCATTTGCACGCCAAGTGTGTTTCTGCTTGTTGAATGCTAGATCGGTGTGTGACGCAAAGCAAGCGGGAAAAGCGACTGTGATATGTGACCTCATTGAGGACAATGATCTAGACATAATCGCCAACACAGAGACGTGGTTGAGTGCTGATGACTCAGTCTCTACTGGTTGCATCACACCTGCTGGTTACCAACTACGACATGTCCCGAGAACGTACGGCACCGGTGGTGGTGTTGCAGTCGTCTACAAGTCTGGCTTCACAACGCGACATCTCGAGATGCCGAAATCAAAGACATTTGAATCGGTGTGTCTACAACTCAGCAATGACACTCAATCTGTTCATCTTCTTGTCGTCTATCGCCCCCCGCCAAACTCCAAGAATGGCTTTACAACTGCGGAATTTCTCCTAGAATTTGGTGATTTGTTGGACACCATGTCGATGTATACGTCAAACATGCTGATCGCAGGTGATTTTAACTTCCACATGGACAATACATCAGACAATGACACTAAGCGCTAACAAAAAATTATAAATGCATCAGACCTTACTCAGCACGTGGAAGTCCCGACGCATGTTGCCGGACATACCATCGACCTGCTTATAACGCGTTCATCTGATATGTTTCTGAACAATATACGAACAGACATCCCACACATGTCAGACCACTCGGCAATTCATTGCACACTACAACTCGTGAAACCACCAAACTTCCGGGTAACGACGACGAGTCGAAATTATCGACAGATCAATACCACTGCAATATGTGATGAAATTCGTTCGTTGCTACTGTCAAATCATCTGTCTGATGACCTGAACCATGCTGTTGACATGTACAATGAAACCATTGCGGCTATCATTGACAAGCAAGCACCGTTAAAGAACCACACAGTGATTGTACAACCACACACGCCGTGGTATAATGATGGCATACAATCGCAAAAATGTGTTAAAAAACAACTGGAAAGAACATGGAGAAAATCTGGACTGGAGTCTGACAGGCTTGCCTACTACCTCCAGCACCAACTCGTCACTTCGTCTGTGCACCATGCAAAACTTGAATACCACACGAATCAAATTGCTGATGCATCTGGTGACCAGAAGCAACTGTTCAAGATTGTTGCCAAGCTCCTACACACTGATAATGGCACACCACTACCACCATGTGACTCGTCTGACACACTGGCAATGCGGTTCTCGGATTTCTTCTTTGAAAAGATCTCGAAAATTCGGTCTGAACTGAATCAGAATGTCATCATTGTAAATGTCTCTGCTGAGGATGCACCGCAGACGTGTCTGCTGACTGCATTTGAGCCAGCCACTGAGGCTGAAATTGGAATGTTGTTGAAGTCATCGCCAGTGAAATCTTGTGAACTTGACCCCATTCCGACATGGCTTCTTAGAGACTGTGTGCACGATGTTGTACCTGTGCTCATGACAATTGTTAACCTGTCTCTGAGAACGGGGGTAATGCCTTCACACTTGAAGGAAGCGCACATCAGGCCAGTACTCAAGAAACCGAGTCTAGACAAAACTGTCTTGAATAACTACCGACCCGTGTCAAATCTACCCTATCTATCGAAGACAATAGAACGTGTCGTTGCTGCGAGATTGTCAGCTCACATGTCAGAGCACAATCTCTGTGAGCCCTATCAATCAGCATACAAGCCAAATCACAGCGTTGAGACGGCCCTTGTCTGTGTGCAGAATCACATCCTGCACGCCATGGACAATCAGAATGTTGTCATCATGGTTCTCCTTGATCTGTCGGCTGCGTTTGACACTGTCGACCATGAAGTGATGTTGCATAGACTCTCGCATGATATCGGAGTGGTCCAAGATGCACTGGACTGGTTTAAGTCATACCTGAGAGACAGAGTCCAGTCTGTCCACATTCATGGTGCTACATCGCCTGCTCGTCCTCTGGTATACGGGGTACCACATGGCTCCGTGCTGGGTCCTCAGCTGTTCTCCATCTATGTAGCACCAGTTGCTAAGATTATTCGCAAGTACAATTTGATGTGTCATTTCTACGCGGATGATACTCAAATCTACATTCCAGTGAAGCCCCACCAAGAGGACATTCCAGTGAAGCCCCACCAAGAGGACATTGCTGCGGCTGTCGTCCGTATTGAAGAATGTGTAGTGGAGATCAGGACGTGGATGATGACAAACTTGTTAAAGTTGAATGACTCAAAGACAGAAGTCATCGTGTTCGGCTCTGCGCAACAACTAAAAAAAAATTTTGCTGCGCACACTATGCATTGGAGACTGTTTGGTCACTGTAACTCAGAATGTACTGAATCTTGGTGTACAGTTCGATGCCGAGATGTAGATAGAGACGCATGTGACTGCTGTCTGTAAATCTGCAATTTTCCATCTCCGAAATATTGCAAGAATAAGACGTTATCTAACACCTGCAGCGACTGAACAAGTCATACATGCGTTTGTTACCAGCAGACTTGACGTTGGCAATGCATTACTCCACCGACTGCCTGTGAAACAACTAGAACAGTTGCAGAGACTACAGAACTGGGCGGCCCGCCTTGTCGACGGCGCTAGGAAGTTCTGTCATGTCACACCTCTATTGATCAAGCTGCACTGGCTGCCAATAGCAGTTAGAGTAGAGTATAAGATACTTCTACTCACGCACCGAGCACTGATTAGCTGTGCACCACAGTATATCACCAAATGTTTGAACAGACGTCAGCCAACTCGATTGTTGCACTCCAGTGAACACAATCATTTACGTGTACCACGTGCAACGCGTCGCTGGGGTGATAGATCATTTTGCGTGGCAGCCCCAACACTATGGAACTTGCTGCCGCAAAACCTGACTGCAACAACAATGACACACTGATTTTAAATAAAACATTAAGACTTACCTGTTTTCCCGAACATTCTGTACGGCGTCGTGAGCAACGATTGTTGGAACGGCGCAATATAAATGTCACGATTTGATTTGATTTGTTCCTTGTGGGAGAGATCTCCCGCCATGTGTTCCATGTGGGGGAGATCTCATGCTATGCGTTCCATGTGGGAGAGATCTCCCGCCATGTGTTCCATGTGGGGGAGATCTCCCTCCATGTGTTCCATATGGGGGAGATCTCCTGCCATGTGTTCCATGTGGGGGAGATCTCATGCTGTGTGTTCCATGTGGGAGAGATCTGCTGCCATGTTTTCCATGTGGGGGAGATCTCCCGCCATCTGTTCCATGTGGGGGAGATCTCCCGCCATCTGTTCCATGTGGGGAGATCTCCTGCCATGTGGGGGAGATCTCCTGCCATCTGGTCCATGTGGGGGAGATCTCATGCCATGTGTTCCTTGTGGGAGAGATCTCCCGCTATGTGTTCCATGTGGGGAGATCTCCTGCCATGTGTTCCATGTGGGGAGATCTCCTGCCATGTGTTCCATGTGGGGGGAGATCTCCCTCCATGTGTTCCATGTGGGGGAGATCTCCTGCCATGTGTTCCATGTGGGGGAGATCTCATGCAATGTGTTCCATGTGGGAGAGATCTCCTGCCATGTTTTCCATGTGGGGAGATCTCCCGCCATCTGTTCCATGTGGGGAGATCTCCTGCCATGTGTTCCATGTGGGGAGATCTCCTGCCATGTGTTCCATGTGGGGGAGATCTCCCGCCATCTGTTCCATGCAGGGGAGATCTCCTGCCATGTGTTCCATGTGGGGGAGATCTCCCGCCATCTGGTCCATGTGTGGGAGATCTCCTGCCATGTGTTCCTTGTGGGAGAGATCTCCCGCCATGTGTTCCATGTGGGGGAGATCTCATGCTATGTGTTCCATGTGGGAGAGATCTCCTGCCATGTGGGGGAGATCCCCTGCCATGTGTTCCATGTGGGGGAGATCTCCCTCCATGTGTTCCATGTGTGGGAGATCTCTCGCCATGTGTTCCACACGTTCCACAGTTTTGTATTGTCTATTATGACCCTTTTTATTGATGCATTAACTTTAGAGTTACTGTTCCTTGCGTTGTAGGACTGGAATGCTGTGCGCAGTAATGCACAACGCAACTACGGCATGCCACGAGGTGCAGCTGTCAAGCAGCGACCAGTGTCACGACGTAACACTGAACCGCTCGAATTTGTAAGTCAGACACAGTGTCCAGCATTCCATATTTTCCTATATTTCACATATTGTAAGTTCCGATATTTTCCTACATTTAAAAAGTCTATTATTTTCCTAATCAATGTGGTAATTTGTTTACATTTCCTGATTCGTAAAAAAATTCTTCCTGTAGAAATCAACACATCGATGACCACATACATATTGGGTCTGAATAAATATTCCTATATTATTTCCATATTCAAATACAGGTGTATTTATTTAAAATTCCTATATTTCCTTATAAAAGTGGATGGGCAGATTGGACACAATGTCATTGTGAATAGGAGACGATGTAGAGCATGTCATCTCCACTTACACAGTCTTGGAGAAAGCTAATTCATTATAACAGATTTCATAATTTATGCATGTCGTTAAATAGGACACTAGCAAAATAACATTTTTATGTGTCACTTCAGTATGTAAGAATGTTACTTTCACTGCCCCAATTAGAAATATCATGATGAATTGATGATCGCATAAAGATATAGGAATACCTTTATAAGTACTTTATGTGGTAATGTCAGTGATATTAATAACTTGCAGTGCAGTGATTTTGTTTCAGACTTGGTCATAACTGAGCAAGGAGAAATAACGACCTGAAGACACTCGTCCAACTGACTGACAATCTAATGCAGATGATGGGAAAGGCACATTGTAGTGACAGACAGTCGTAACCATTTCACAGTTTACGAACTAATGTTAACTAACTAGTTATATACAGCTGCTGTTTGTCCAGCTGATGAAGTTTATAGGAAGAACCCCAGTGCAGTTGTAGAAATTTAACATATATTTTATTAATGGGAACTTGGTGTATATTAACAACATTGTCAGTTAATGTTTGTATGCAGTATATAAGGACGACTGGGAGAGAAGATGTCGCACGTACTGTGGTCCTTCACCATACACTTTACTACCACTACAACTTAGCTACGTAAAATGTCATGAGTTGATCAGTGCTCATGATATAGTTAGGAAATAATGCATGGCTGTTTGATATTACAAGTTTTATCAGCCAGATAACAGTGATGAGGGTCGCATGCACATGTGATTGTTATTTGTGTAATAACAGAAAAGTTATATGAGTGATAACTCATATGTTATATGAGTAATAAATCATGTTATATGAGTGATAACTCATGTTATATGAGTGATAACTCATGTTATATGAGTGATAACTCATATGTTATATGAGTGATAACTCATATGTTATATGAGTGATAACTCATATGTTATGAGTGATAACTCATACATTATATGAGTGATAACTCATGTTATATGAGTGAGAACTCATATGTTATACGAGTGATATCAACAATGTATTATTCTCATTATATATCAAATTAACATTTGAATGTACCGTTTCACTACCTTTGTAAACACAGTCGAACCCTGCCATTAAGGTCACCTTTGGCACTGGGCAGAAGTGCTCTGTATAGGTCACCTTGTTAGCATGCCTAATTCCCTATAGAAATAATTTGACTGTCATAGGGTGACCTTAATTGCAAGGTGGCTGTATTACACAGGTGATCGTAAAGCAAGGTTCGACTTTGTACAGTTCTTGGAGCACAACGTAACAAGTTTGCCACAACTGTTGCAGCCAAACAGACTGCTGGGACGATCCTTTTGCAGGAATTTCTTTAAATCTAAGTCCCTTTGTATCTGAAGCTGTGTCGCTGACATCTGAACGGTGCGGTTGTCAATTTTCCAACTGACTGACAACCTAATGCAGATGATGGGAAAGGCACATTATAGTGACAGACTGTAGTAACGATTTCACAGTTTACTAACTAGAGTTAATGTTAACTAACTAGTTATATACAGCTGCTGTTTGTCCAGCTGATGAAGTTCATAGGAAGAACCCCAGTGCAGTTGTAGAAATTTAACAAATATTTTATTAATGTGTGAATTGGTGTATATTAACAACATTGTCAGTTAATGTTTGCATGCAGTATATAAGGACGACTGGGAGAGAAGATGTCGCACGTAATATGGTCATACACCATACACTTTACTAACACTCTACTACTTAGCTACATAAAAGTCATGAGTGGATCAATGCTCATGATATAGCTGGGAATTAATGCATGACTTGTTGATATCACAAGAGTTTTATCAGCCAGATAACAGTGATGAGGTTCACATGCACATGTGATTGTAATTTGTCTGATAACAGATACGTTATATGAGTAACTGTTGCAGCCAAACAGACTGTTGGGACGATCCTTTTGCAGGAATTTCTTTAAATCTAAGTCCCTTTGTATCTGAAGCTGTGTCAATTTTCCTCAGGTGAAATGGGTCCATAAATTTGTTTCATGCAAGTAACTGGTCATCTGCCACTTTTTCAAAAGGTCACTAGCAAGCAATATCCACATTATTATGTCAACAAAATGAATAAAAACACACCTGTGGATCTTGTCAACTGGCCCAACCCTTGGAGAGACATATCATTACTGCGACGTTGTCTCCATATGCAGTCATGCATCCTCCCAGATAACACACGTGTAACTCGTGAGAGTTACTTATAGCAAAGCTAACCACTGTATAACTTTGTATATTGATATATAATTATATATATATATTCGGTCATATACACTATATGGTCAAGTATTGTATCAGCAGGAAGTTAAAGTTAACCAATTTGAGCAGTTATTGCTAGCTGGTTGAGAAAATGTCGGTTGTTAACGTGAGTAATGCGGAAGTTGAATTCCATCCATTTTGTGTGCTATGCTGTGAATCAATTACTATTGACCAACAGTTGGGATTGGAGGTAGATTGTAAAGTTTTTTGTGTTTATCCAAGTGACTAAAATTTTGGTTTTTATGCAGTATATTCAGAATTATAATTAGCACAAGCACACATATTATTTTTAATTTACTATTAGACAGCAGTTGCATTTATAGTATTAGCCTATTAGATATGTATGCTCTTTTAATGTGACCATGCATTGAACTCGTATTATTTGATTTTAATATTTGATCAATCCTTAATTGTGTTTGTGTCTACATGTTTTTTAGATTTACAGTTGGACAATAACATTATAAATTTATCATTATGTATCAGATATAAAATATATTGAATAAAGTAAATTACTGTTGTCACAATAAGTTGATTTCTCCTCTAACAGAGTAGTAATAAATGCTGTTTAATGGTGACAGTGTGTTGTGTTCACTTATTATTTCATATGTTTCATCAGTCATATATTATTTTCCTGTTTTGGAGATGTCGATTCATATTCCACTCATCAAGATAAACATCAACATTTGTATCATGTCGAGTACAAGCCAGTTACATCAGGATATTTATATTCAGATTACCTTATATTAAAATGTCTCATAAACACACTTACATTTACTCATTTCTCAATGTTTGGCAACCTTGTGGGACTTAGTTCTTCTTCTGACCACCAGATGAGATGGTGCGCGGACTGTCACGGTGCATGGCTGAGGAGGTTCTCCTCTATCCCAATCTTGGTTCAGTATCAATGTTCTTTTCCGGATCCACAAGTATTTGCAATGATGTTTGCAAAGAAGGCAATTGATCATTGCCAAAACTTGGAGGAGTAAACTGTGTACAGAATAAATGCAAATCTAATTTAATCTAACCCTAAAAAGTCTGATCCATTCCATTGTATTCCATTTCTGTCGGTCACTTCAGTGTCAGCTTGTTTATCTTTCACATTATAAACCCATCTTAATTCTATGATGATCAACCCAGCGTGTGTCTGTATTCTATAAGGCTTCTTTGTGAAAGAATGAACAAATGCAGTGTTACAGAAAAACAAAAACAGGTACATACAGCTGCATAGTGTATTTGTTAAATCCATCATATAAATAAATTAAAAAATACACTCACTTCATGTACAAAATGTGTATGCTAAATGCCCCACTTTGAGTGGGACACCCAGTTTTATTATAAACTGTAAAATGAATTTGTCATTTGGATCCAACTTCAACAACCCAACCTAACCACAGTGTAAGCGAGTCCTAACATGTCACACCCACCATCCACTGCAGAACAGCGTAGCCGAGTCCTAACATGTCACACCCGCCATCCACTGCAGAACAGCGTAGCCGAGTCCTAACATGTCACACCCGCCATCCACTGCAGAACAATATAGCCGAGTCCTAACATATCACACCCACCATCCACTGCAGAACAGTGTACCCTAGTCCTAACATGTCACACCCACCATCCACTGCAGCCGAGTCCTAACATATCACACCCACCATCCACTGCAGAACAGTGTACCCGAGTCAACTTGTCACCCCCACCATCCACTGCAGATCAGTGTAGGCAAGTCTTAACATGTCACACCCACCATCCACTGCAGATCAGTGTAGCCGAGCCTTAACATGTCACACCCACCATCCACTGCAGATCGGTGTAACCGAGTCCTAACATGTCACACCCAACCAGGATTCATACAGAATGAGCAAAGTCAAATTCAAGAACATTTTCGGGGGAAAAAGTAGGACTTTTCATTAACATTTTTAGGAGCGCTATAAAGAAAAAATTTCATTATTTAATGTCGTGTATTTATACATTTCCACTAGAAATTTGTAATTGTGTGTAGGTGTTTTTTTTGACAAGTTTTGATTAGAAGATTCTCACAGAAGACTATTAAACTCTAATTAAATTGCTTTTCACAATCATAACAATGGCAATGACGCTTAGCGTGTCATGTTTTCACTAAGATTCTCATTAGGCTAACTGTGCACATAATTTCTCAGTGAGTCCGAGATATTGCCTGTGCAAGACAGTCTTAGCAAGTCCAAGATGTGATATTTATTTTTCAAAATGTTGTCTTTTGTTCTGCCTTACCCTAGCCTAGGGCTAGGCCTGGCCTTTAAAGTTTAATGTCATAATAATGATAATTGATATGCTTTATTATTTTGGCAATCTTTTACAGTTAACTTGCTTAAATTATTAGCAGTGTCTGCCTACAAGTTCCTCTTTCTGGAAGTAAAATATTATTTATATATTGTCAATCTAATACATTTTTTCTGGAGCTTCCTTCCTTCATTCGATTTCTTACATTTTATATTTGACTTAGGCTTGCAATGCCTGCGCGTGTGTGATGACAATTGACAGGCGATGTCCACATTATTTTGACATCGCTCCGTGCATCGCACTAACTTCTGAATGTCATGGCGATCGTTCACAACCCAATTTTTATAATCACCATCCAGTAACCCCTCATCTCTGAATCTACTGCCATCCATAACTTAAGGCATGGCGATTGTCAATCATAAACTGAAGAACACATGATGGAAACAAAATTTAAAATAAACAATATGGACGTTGGCGAGTGACCGCACACATAGAGAAAGAGCGCATCTGATTGGTTCACGCGTTCAGATGGTGACATCTAGCGATTATGCATACTGCTATTTCATGTGGCGCCATCTACTGAATCGTGTTACCGCTCATTTTCATCTTACGCCATGTTGTTTTTGCAAAATTGTCAGAACCACCGATTTTTACGACAAAAATTACTGATAGATTCCACAAAATATTATTACAATTATTTCGTCGACAACTCGTCACTAACGTGCTTGAATGTTCATAAAAATCTGATTCAAGAACATTCAAGAACATCCAGTGAAATTCAAGAACATTCGAGGGTACTCGAACGAAACAATCAAATCCAAGAACATTCAAGACTTTCGGGGACCTGTGCGAACCCTGCACCCAACATCCACTGCAGAACAGTGTAGCCGAGTCAACATGTCACACCCACCATCCACTGCAGATCAGTGTAGCCGAGTCTTAAAATGTCACACCCACCATCCACTGCAGATCGGTGTAGCCGAGTCCTAACACATCACACCCACCATCCACTGCAGAACAGTGTAGCCGAGTCCTAACATGTCACACCCACCATCCACTGAAGAACAGTGTAGCCGAGTCAACATGTCACACCCACCATCCACAGCAGATCAGTGTAGCCGAGTCAACATGTCACACCCACCATCCACTGCAGATCAGTGTAGACAAGTCTTAACATGTCACACCCACCATCCACTGCAGATCAGTGTAGCCGAGTCTGAACATGTCACACCCACCATCCACTGCAGAACGGTGTAGCCGAGTCAACATGTCACACCCACCATCCACTGCAGATCAGTGTAGCCGAGTCTTAACATGTCACACCCACCATCCACTGCAGATCGGTGTAGCCGAGTCCTAACATGTCACACACACCATCCACTGCAGATCAGTGTAGCCGAGTCTTAACATGTCACACCCACCATCCACTGCAGATCGGTGTAGCCGAGTTCTAACATGTCACACCTGCCATCCACTGCAGAACAGTGTAGCCGAGTCCTAACATGTCACACCCGCCATCCACTGCTGCCGAATCCTAACATGTCACACCCGCCATCCACTGCAGAACAGTGTAGCCGAGTCCTAATATGTCACACCCGCCATCCACTGCAGAACAGTGTAGCCGGGTCACAACATGTCAAACCCACTATCCACTGCAGAACAGTGTAGCCGAGTCCTAACATGTCACACACACCATCCACTGCAGATCAGTGTAGCCGAGTCCTAACATGTCACACCCACCATCCACTGCAGAACAGTGTAGCCGAGTCCTAACATGTCACACCCACCATCGACAGCTGCAGATCTCACACCAAATTTCAGCCCCACATTCAAAACTAGCGGAGATATGGGTCCACAAACAGGCAAACAAATAAACAGACAGAGAACAATATTGCTTTATAATAGAGAAGCTGCATTGTAATAGGAATGTAATGTATGGCAGATCCGCGGTACTGGCACACGGCATGTGGGATCAAGTTCGGGTAGACCATGGTACCGAGTTCTTCTTGACCCTGTACATGCAATTCAGATTTGAGAGTGAACCCTAGCCGCCAGCCATATATCCAAACTGAGTCAAAGAGGGTAAGTAGATTGTCAAATGTGTTTTATTTGTAAACAGCATACAATTCATATACACATTATCAATGAGCATGCACACAATAATAATAGTAAGTTTTGGTAAATTAATCTAACTATATCGTTAAGATATATTTGGCGTCCTGCCAGTTAGTCACATGCTCGCACGTTTACATGCACATGCTTATATGCACATGATTATTGCTCACTCAACAGTTTTTAATTAACATTCTCATTACTAAAGTTAATACATTGTAATTGGAACAGTTAAAAACAGTGTGCCAGATCAGTTCTCTGTCATAAATATTGTTACAAACAACCATCTTAAAAACCAACTTCTTTTTACACAAGCACTTTGTGCTTAATAGGATCTTTTGGCACGAGATCAACCAGAAGTCAACTAGCATTGTTTTTGCCACCTTGGAATGTTGATAACATTTAGCACACATATGTGGCAACTGGTTTATAATTTCATACAGGCCAAGTAATTTAGATAAATCACTTATGGGGGATGCAGATGGTTTGTTTTCAAAATAATGGGATATGTTATCTTCCATAAAATGCTGACCACCCATTTTATAGTTTGAGTACTAATTTTGTGTATATCAATGTAATATTTCAAGAACAGTAACCTTGTAAAAGAAATTAACATTACTTTTTTTCCAGGAGCCAGTTGAGAGTTTATCTTTTATGCATGATTCTATTTTCAGAATCATCGAATTGAATGCATTTGGCCTGAAGTAAATCAGCGGGTCAACTACTCAGTCAAAGCAGCATTAGTGGAACTGGTCGATGCAGACTGTTTAGATGCAGTTGTAACTCTCAGAAATAGCCATCGGCACAGTTGTAGATCCCTGGAACGCTCGCCGCATCCCAGGTGAGTATCATTAAACAACAATAATAGAATAATACTTTTACATACATGTTAAGTCTCCTGCATTCGCCGGGGGACTCCTGGAAATCCATCAAATCCCCCGATCTCCTGGAAAGGAGAACCAATCTCCTGGATTTTTAGTGAAACCAAAACAATTTGTTTTTTTATCTTATTTTCTGAACTCGGCATGGCCTAATTGGGTTTTATTTTCAGCTGACTCGAGTATGTTTTTCTGGGTCAACAGAAAGTGGTTAATACAGGTGTCAGTGAGTTAATTACAATCGGTCAGACACCGAACTAAATCTCATGAATAGGGATGTTGGACCAAGGCTGCTCGGACAACAAAGCGAAAAGGGGTTGTTTAAATCGTGTTGACTAGACAACAACAACTGTTTAACTATAATCTTCTTGGGTCTTGCCTGTGGTTGATATTGCATATAAGCTTTAGACGAGCACAGTTAACCGCGCTTGCGGCTGCGGGTTCCACATTATCGCCCACCGTCAGTTTGGAGTATCAAATATCCTTGCTGAACAGACGAGGAGAGTAGCACCCCCAGCAGACCACGTTCCACCAGCGACCGAGGCAGCACAGTGGTACACGACTGACCTCGGCACAACTTTGACGGAACAAGCCATCTTTGGACAAGATCCGTTTGTCTCAGACGATGCAAGGAATGCTTGCCAAACTGAATTTGTGAATCTGTTCCCAGATATCAATGTGCTACTGAGTTGTGCAGTAAATGGACACTTTGCGCCACTGCAAGATGCAGTGCTCACTCTGGTGCATCTGACCAGGAGACATGCGCCATGATGTCTCTTTATTAACCGACAATAATCTAAACATGTTTATTAAGTTCACCGGTAATATAACGTGTAAATTAAAGTACATTTATTTTGTATGGTCATCCTATGTGAAAGACATTAACTAATTGATGTTCAATAATCTAAAATCATAGCTAGTGAATATGTTGGTATATTTCACTTATTCAGTAATTTTCACAACTGTGTGATAACACAAAATAATATGTAATTAATTATTAATTGTTTGTTATTTGTATGTTTGTTGTTTGTTAGAAGAACTTAACAGCTATTTAGTGATCACGAAAAGTAGAAACCAACTCGTTTATTTTAACTCCGGTCGAAACGGTGTTGCACATCAATCTCGGATAATCTCCGACGATAAATATAGCACATATCACAACATCTCCCTTTAAAGCCACTGATGACCATTCCAAAAAGTCTTTATGTGACTGACCATCTAATGTGGAAGTTCGTATGAGTTCGTATGAGTATACGTCGTGGCTTACTCACAGTTCACCTACAGGTCAAGACGAGTCGGCAGTTTCGATCGACGTTCACTGCGCCGGATCATCGCTGGAGGGTTGTTTACGTCGACTTGCGGAGTATGTGTAGTAGAAGCTTCACACGGATCGGTAACTTCTCGACTGGGTGACTCACACAAAGCAGACCCAGTCGGTGACGATTGTCTCTCAGGACTCGTGTCAACCAAAGAGCTTCGATTGCGGCGGATGTTCGAGTTACCATCCGTTCGTACGTTGTAAGACCTCTGTGTCTGTGCTCGTCCGGTGACAACACCGTTTTGCTTTGTGTCCTTTACGAACACTCGCGACCCTATCTCCAATGGTGGTAAGTTGAGCACGTGGTGTCGGGCGTCGAAGGTTGTTTTCTGGTAACCTCTCTGGCTTGACTCTTTCGCTCTCTGGTGTATCAAGTCAGGGAAGCTCGGCTTCAGTGTTTCGGTGTATGCCGGAACGGTTGAGCGTAACTATCGATCCATGAGTAGCTGTGCAGGACTGTATCCATTCGCCAGTGGTGCATTCCGGTAAGCAAGAAGAGCCAAATATGGGTCCTCGTTCTTCCGCAACAAGTTCTTCACTGTCTGAACAGCCCGTTCAGCTTCACCGTTAGATTGTGGGTATCTCGGCGAGCTGGTCACATGTACGAAACCGTACTTGATGGAGAATTGTCTGAACGTCTCCGCTGCATACTGTAGGCCGTTATCTGACATTACTACCTCTGGTATACCATGACGGGCGAAGAACGACTTCAGGTGTTCGATGATCGTTTCAGAATCGGTTCGTTGGAGTTTGGCCACTTCGAAGAATCGCGAGTGATAATCCACAGCAACAAGATACTCTGAGTTCTGCCAATGGAACAAGTCTGTCCCGATGCGTTCCCATGGCCTCTCTGGAAACTCAAGTGGCATGAGGGGCTCACTATGTTCTGAACGATTTAGTCGACACACGTTGCATGTTCTGACCATGTCTGCTATCTGACTTGACATGCATGGCCACCAGACGTTCCTTCGGGCGGTCTCTCTGCATTTGTGTATGCCCAGATGTCCCGTGTGTATCTTCTCGAGTGTCTCTGCCCGCAGTAGACTTGGTATTCCGATTCGAGACCCCAACAGCAGGAGTCCTCGTTCAACGCTAAGTTCGTCGCGAAGTTGATAGAATTCACACAATGCTGGATTCTCCGTCATGATTGGCGGCCAACCATGTTCACAATGCTCCATCACACGATCCACACACACGGGATCGTCCGCGTACGCCGCTTTGATTCGCGTCATCATGGCCGTTGATGCCACAGTACTCTCCAGGAACTGTGGTTCGTCGACCTTGACCTCATTAGTCATCTTTGCTTCGCACATTTTCGCGAAGTGTCCCTTCTTTTTGCATTTGTAACACTCAGCATCTTTCGCCGGGCACTGTTGTACCGGATGAGACCGATAGCTGCATCTACGGCACTGATGTCGTGGTGTCAATTTTGAAGCGGACTTCCGTGGCTTTTTAGCGTTACTTTTCTTGTACGAATTTGCTCGCACACTCTGCACATTCTCGGAACGCCCAGCCGATCTCAACTCTGTTGTCTGTTTGTCGACACACTCGGACTGACGGATCATCGACACCGCCTTTTGCTCAGTCAGCAATTCGTCTTCCATCATTTGCATTTCCCTGGAGAGACGATCGTCCAAGATGCCAACCACTAGTCGATCGCGTATCTACGTGCTGCGATCCGTGAAGTCACATTTGTTGGCCAGTTCGTACAGTGATCTGATAAATTGTTCAGCTGGCTCGCCGGGCCTCTGATATCGTTTGTAGAACTTTGCTCTCTCGTAAATAACGTACTTTTTGGGTTTAAAGTACACATTTAGTGCTGCGACTACCATTTCATAGTTGTTCTGATTTACGTCACTGAGCCCCAATGCCTTTACTAGGCTTTAGCAGTCTCTGACTGGGGGCCCATAGTATACAAAAGCGAACTAACTTGAATTTCTTCCGTTTCAGTTGCTAGCTTTGAGATTGCTCGAAATCGTGTCCAACGTGTAATCCACTCTTCCCAGTGCGCCAGTTGGGCGAAATCGAAATTATCGGGCGCCCGGAACTTCGACATCGTTTCGTTACGTTTACAAAGTTCCCTTGTGTTCGTTTATACTTAGGTCTTAGCTGCAACATGTGTGCGTGCATGTTCGAATAAACACCGCTGCCACCATCTTGTATGTTTGTTGTTTGGTAGAAGAAGAACTTAACAGTTATTTAGTGATCACAAAAAGTAGAAACCAACTCGTTTATTTTAGCTCCGGTCGATACGGTGTCGTATATCAATCTCGGATAATCTCCGACGATAAATATAGCACATATCACAACAAATACATGACTTTACATAAAACGGGATATGTCTGAAAATGTAATTTTCATTCACTGTGTATGATGAACTTCACTGCTGTCAGGGCATCTTCCAGGCCAGCTGCCTGGACACTTGCATCTTCAATGCCTTCCAGTTGGCATTTTGGACAGCTTGTGCTGACCGTGAGCCATTGCTCAAGGCACTGCTGGCATGCCAGAAGGCTTTTGCAGCAATGTGAAAACACCGGTTGCTGTAGCGTTCCTGTAAGAATAAACATTCGACCAAAATTAATTAATTTACAACTAAATGTAATGAGTTCTTACAAATTGGAATCAATACTAAAACAACTGACAAATAATTTGGAATCATTGTGGAATGGTAACAAAGGATCCATGTTATCACTCAAATTTGTTGAAGAATTATTACCTGGCTATGTGTAATTGTGTTAAATAAAATAAACCCATAACAGTGTAAACAATATTCGTATTTTTTTATTTTAAATGTTCAAATTTAAAACAAAACATACTGATTGTAAACATTATCTTTTCATAATAATGCTGATGCTTACTAACATTCAATACTTCCTGCTAATAATTACCACCCTTGGCTTATTGCGGGTAAAATAATGTTAAGAAATTGTTGCTTTAAGCTACCACCCTTAGAACTCCTTCTAAATTATCCCGGAAGATAACAAATTAATTGTCATGGTATATATAAGCATATACTATACAAGTAGTTCAACATGTTTTATTGCATTAATTAAATAATGTTTCTTTCTCCATATAAAATCAGTTTGTAACAGTTACAAAACAAATTGGAAGTAAATGATTTATGCCATCGTAACCAGAGTGTTACCTTTGCATATGCAACTCTCGAAAGCGGCCTTCAATGCTGTCATGTCACTGTTCTTTATCTTGACCAGGGAGTGGTCCTGTGTTGCAGTCTCAACAGTGCGCAGCATGTCATGCACTGTCTGTAGCAAACGTGCCTGCTCTGGACGAGCTTGCAAGTTGCCTGTATCTGTTCGCCTGCAACATAAACTGAAGTCAAATGCACACATTCCAGTGCACAAGACTGTGGGAGTGCTCTAACAGTGAATTATTTTTTTCCTGTGCAAAGCTGGGCAACTCAGCTGGTAAATTATGTGTTATCCTTATAATGTAATGCTATAAAATAAATGTGCTGTAATTAGCCACTCTATTAAAGGCACCTGATACCGTTTTGTGGTGGCACATATTATACTTCATTGTGCAAACCAAATGACAGCAGTATTAATGTTAGTGTTACATGTAGCTGACCATTTATAATAATTGTGGTATTTCAGTTAGATATGGATTGTACAGTACATTGACTATGAGTGAGATACCTTGTTTGCACAATGTTTAAACTGAACTGTAATAAACACATGTTAAATTTAGCAAACTTGCCTTATAATCAAAGTCTATATTAGTATTTATAGTCTTTGTAGATTGTTCTACCCTTATTAATCCAATATACACATACCAGACACACACATGACACAAATATATATACCCACCCATGAGCTGGGATTTATATCACCAACATGACACTTAAGTCGAAGATGTGTGGATTTTGTGGAACAATGCACAGTTTATGGATGTCAACAGAGTTATCAACTAGCCTAGGTAACACTTATGGGTTCCTCATCCTCTTGAATTTATTTATGAAACGTTACTTCAATCATAACTAAATTGGGCGATTAGGTCCCATCGTTTGACACATGTTAGTGTCACTTGATCTATACATGAAACAACAAACCATGTGCACAAAGACACTGTGATAGTACAAAAGAAACTGTTAATATTAATGCTTTTTAGCACCGTAATTGAGTTCGCTGGGTATGTAAATAATCCAAACCAAATGTTACCTACTCTAAAGTATCAATATACCTGCCTATTTTTGCATTTCAAAATCCAGGAGAATGTCAGGCTAACCAAATTCCTCCAACCAACTGTACACCTTTGGGGCTCACCAAAAAAATCAACTGTATCCCCTTAGGGCACATATTTGCATAATTATCTGCATAATAGTTATCTAACAACAGTACTTTTTGTATGTGTAATTTCCATGCCCTTGGCATCCACCAAGATAATTGCCTCTTGGCAATCTAGTTGTTGTTGGACAATCTTGCTGACAGATGCTACATTGCAGTCCGCATCTGTCAGCCGTAGATACAATGTCTGCAATTGGTGCATATTTGCCTCCACCAGCTGGACAGTTCTGTACAATACAAAATGATACATGTACTTCACAATTTTTTTTTATATAATATTGACTATTTTATAGTTCTAACATAACATAATATGCATGAACAATCAAAAATAATAACATGTACACAAATTTCTTCATAAAGACACAACACAATAGCATAGTACAAGGTTCATTCCATGTTAAATCACCTTAAATTCTGAAGCTCTGAAGCTTTTTCAACATTTATATATATATCTAGTAATCCTCAAACGAACAAATCTATAATTTTAGCTTGGAACAATTCCTGATTCTGAGATAAAATTGTTCTTGTGACGTTACTGCATAACAAAATTTACATTATAATGGCAACGTGTGTGGCCCAATAAAACTGTAATTTAGTAAGTATGCCTAAAGTCTTGACATTTTGTGTGTGTAAACTTACATTGAATCACAAACAATATCAACTTTAACTTAATTCATATAAGAGTTTTTAACCCACAACTGTCAGATCAATAACGTATGCATGTCTATTTATACAAAAATATTAAATGAATTGTGTATGAGACCTGAAAGGAAGGTAATAAATAAATTAATTTATTACCGGGGGAAGGTTTTTACCACAGGCCGTCTGAAGGTGGATGTGGGGCCTGTTTTGCAGCAATAAGAAAGCGCCCCTGCTGACTTGCTGCAGGTGTGGTTGTTGCTTGTGGGGTATATGTGGCTGGTGGAGGCTGTGCTGTCACTGAAGACTCCCCGTTCACTTCAAAATGTGTTCCAGACATGCCGTCCACTTGGAAGGTACCATTCTCTTGCGGGAATACCGCAGTTAGAACATCGTGTCATAGATGACCTGAAATTTTATAAAGTGACAGTTAATGTTATATGCTGTTGTAGAAACATTTTGCTGAGAGATGTTTTTGCAAAATAATCTTATGAGTAGTGATTACATTTTTTTAGTTGTAGAAATAATCTCAGTTACTCATGCTTGTAACCTGCCATGAAAGTGTGAAATCCACTCATAGTGAAAACTGTGTAACCACGGGTATGTAACAAAGTACCAAATAATAATACTGAAACCAAGTGAATTAGCCAGGGTGTTAGCACAGCATCATTTGTTCGTTGTATTATGATCAAGATTGATCGATCAACGTAACATACAAATACAGAGTTATTTAAGAACGAGTCCTCCACTCAGTGAGTCCACAACAGTTTTTTTTACATTTCCCTGCGTTGGGTCTTTTACTTCCCCTGGCATAGACACCAAGTAGAAGGGACCAACGGTTTATAGCATCTTTTCCGAAAAACGTGAGGTAGACGAAATTGCCTAAGTTTCGACACAGCAGCCGAACCAGTACCAAACCACTGCCCGGCGGCACCAGGATTCGAACCCCGGTCCCTCGCACCACAGTCCAGCACTCTATCCACTTGACCACTGCGCCCCACTGTGCAGACAAGGTGCACTTGTCTTAGAAGCAAAGTGTTAAAAGGTGTATGTTGTTCTTAACTCACCTCACAAAGTATATACCATATCAAATTAAGCGTAAAGTATACTATTTATGTGATTTTATAAATTGTATCTACTAGGGCGTTCTTTCTCTTAGTGGCACAATTTCAGTGTGCCCCGTTCTTTGCAGTTTCTTTTAGCGGCGTTTAATTACGGTGCGACACCTTTTCTGCGGCACGATGAAGCGGTCCTTGCCACGAGGTCGTGTGTCGTTAGAACATTTCTGTTGTTGGGTAGCTATCTGAGTTTGGAACATCTAGAACATTTTGGTGTCAGAAGTGGGATCCTCGATACTACGAACAAGAGACGGCAGACGCGCGACGACCGGATCGGAAACGATGACCTTGTTGCATGCGTCAAGGGAGAGACGCTTGATGTCTGACCAAAGTATATAATTCTGTCATTCCTGCACCGTGAACTGTGCACGGCAGAGCCACCACTATGGATTCTGGGTACTCTCCAAATGTTGTACAACCTGCTGATGGTCTCCAAGAGCAGATCACTGCTTTCCAGGACCAACTTGCGCGACTGCAACTTGCATCGAATTCACGACCTGCAACTCAAGTGTTGTACGTACCGAGGAAAAGGAAGATCCGTTCTTTTACTGGGAAAGATGGCGAGTTGACAGTACATGAGTTTGTGGAGGATATTGAGAGTCTCTTCCGAGCTCATGTCCAATGATGAGAAGTGTGATCTAATCGTCTCGCACCTTGAGGGCGATGCAAGGCACGATATACGCTATTGGCCCAAGGAAGACGCAAGGACTCCCAGACGAGTGATCGAAATCTTCTTTTGGCGAGAAACGGTCCGTGTCGCAGCTACAGGAGTTGTTCTACCTGAGGAAACAGTTGGAAGGCGAACCCATTCGCAGCTTTGCAGCTGCATTGTAGGGGCTTCTCGAAACGCTGACACGTAAATATTCGCGTTCCGTCAACGATCCAGACCGCATCTTGGCTGAACATTTTGCAGAAGGTTTGAAGGATCGCGTCTTGCGCAGAGAGGTGAAGCAGCAGATTAGGCTTCGTCCAAACATGGCTTTTGTCGAACTGCGTGATGAAGCGATCAGGTGGTCTGAAGAGGCAGAGCGGCCACCCGCAGTGAGACGTCATGTTGCCGGTAAACGATAGTTAGCCGTAACGTCAACTAATACCACCGAGTCCGGAAGTCACTCAGCACTGTCAACGAATGAAGTCAATACGGAAGCCACCAACAGTACCATACAAAAGGTACTTTCGGCACTGGAGAACCAAAAACGAGTCTTGGGCGCTTTGTCTGAACGTGTTCGTAAGATGGAAGAAGCCGCAAATAGTACGTCGAAAGGACGACAGTCCGCCGCAGCACAGCGATCCAGGCAGTCACAGCGGTCATTGCAGTTCACAGATAATGGTCGTGCCATTTGCTATAAATGTGGGAAAGTTGGATAATTGGGAAGGCAATGTTGTGGCGTGACAAACTCCGGTGAACTCTGGCGACAGCCCCAAACGCGTCCACCGAGGTAGACCGAACATGGACACGTGTTTCAGAAATGTTCGTTCTGATGATCCACAGAGCTAAGACTCTTTAAACTAAATGCACTCACTGCCGCGAGTCGGGTTGTGGAGTTATTGCGGTTAGGCTCACACACTGTTGCACCAACTGATGCTACAGTAGGGACATGCCCCATAGTAACCGTAAAAATAGGATATGTTGAAGTTACTTGTCTAGTTGACACAGGTTCCCAAATGAGTACTGTGACAGAGTCTTTCTTCCGCGAGTATATCGCTCGAAACAATCGAGAGTTGGAGTTGTGTGGTTGGCTAAAAATAACCGCAGCCAACGGATTAGATATACCATACGTTGGATATGTAGAGTTAGATGTGGTGGCTTTGGGACAGACCATTCCCGCAAGAGGTGTTCTAGTTGTCTGTGATTCCCCAGACGCAGAACAACGTGCATACAAGAGAAGTTGTCCGGGTGTATTGGGAATGAATGTCCTATGTGCATTTGACATTTCTCTTAGTCATTCAGAAGGATCTTTAAGGCCCGGTAATTACCGAGTAGACGATGTAGTAGCTTCCATTGAACACGCGAATAGGCATAACCGGAAAGGTTTCGCACGAGTTGTAGGTTCACAGAGTCTGAGAGTTCCAGCAGAATCTTGCGCTACTATTGTAGTATCGTGTTTGCAGAACCAAGCCGATGGGACAACTGTCGTCGTTGAGCCCATTGTAGGATCCCTCCCTGCCGGAATATCCATGTGCTGCACGGTAACAAAAGTGCACCGAGGAGTTGTACCCGTGCAGATAGTAAACACGAGTCACGAAGATGTGTGGCTGAAGCTACGAGTGAGAATTGGAGTCTACCAGACAGTTGACAATTTCAACGACGACAATGGAGTGTGTTTCCAGAGAATCTCACAAAATAAAGAGTTCTTAACCTTGAAGAAGAGCGTACAATCGCGTTCAGTCGGAACATTCGAGGGACTCACGAGTGTACTTGATGTTGGATCTCAGTGTACCCGCGAACAAGTAGACCGCTTACAAGAGCTGATCTGTCGAAATGCAGATGCTTTTGCACGAAACGATGATGATCTTGACTATACGGACCTGGCGAGACACCCGATCAGGACTGTCACTGATGAACCCGTGAGGCAACAGTTCAGGAGAATACCTCCTACCCAATATCAAGAGGTGACATACCATATCAAGGACTTGCTGAGTCGAGGCATTATCACGGAAAGTCACTCTGCTTGGGCTTCTCCGATTGTTCTTGTTCGCAAGAAAGATGGCAGTTTGCGCATGTGCGTTGACAATCGTCAGCTGAATGCCAAGACACATAAGGATGCTTTCCCGTTACCACGAATTGATTAGTCGTTTGATGTTATGAAGGGCGCGAAATGGTTCACGACCCTTGATTTGGCCTCTGGCTACCACCAGATTACCATGGACGAGAAAGATCAAGACAAGACAGCCTTTGTAACGTCAATGGGCATTTACGAGTATACCCGCATGCCCTTTGGGTTGTGTAGCTCTCCGGTGACATTTCAGTGTCTCATGCAGGAGATCAGTGTTACGAGACAATACTGTGTTACTTAGACGACGTGATTGTGTTTTCGGAGACATTCGAAAGTCACCTAGAACGCTTAGACATGGTGTTGCAACGATTGCGGAAAATCGGACTCAAGCTGAAGCCTAGCAAGTGTCACTTTTTGTAAAATGAAGTGACATACCTCGGACATCGTGTATCAGCGGACGGTATTTCAACTGACCCTGCGAAGATTGTTGCTTTCCAGAGATGGCCATTACCAAACACCGTCAAACAGCTACACTAATTTCTTAGATTTGTTTCCTACTACCGGAAATATGTTCAGGGCATTAGCAAGATTGCTGGTCCGTTGCATGACTTAGTCACTTGTGTGAACAAAGAGATCAAAGAACATGGAAGGATGAAGGGTTCCTTCAAAGATCGATGGAATCGTGAATGTGATGAAGCTTTCCAGTCACTGAAGGATACTCTATCTACTGCTCCGCGGACTACACACGTTTTGTTTGTTGTCGAAACCGATGCTAGCCATCTTGGACTTGGTGCTGTCATTTCGCAAGATCAGGACGGACGACGTGTTGTGATCGCATACGCTATTCGACGTTTACAACCCCCTGAGCGTCAATATAGTTCTATGAAGCTCGAAATGCTTGCATTGAAATGGGCCGTTACGACCAAGTTTCGCGCATACTTGTATGGCGGAGAGTTTGTGATCTACACCGACAATAATCCGTTAAAGTACCTTCAGACTGCCAAGTTGGGAGCAGTTGAACAACGTTGGGCCGCAGAATTAGCACCTTTCAACTTCACGATTGAATATCGTGCAGGACGACTGAATGCCAATGCAGATGCATTAAGCCGACAAATACATGAAGATGTATCTGACCTGATTGACAGTGATGAGGATAATGATGTCCAGCAGATATGTGCTATGCTTGCCTCATGTACCTTGCTACTGAGAAAGCTTCGCGGGTTGCAAGCTACTGAAGCCAAAGTTCAGCAAATAGAAGCAAGTTCCAGAGGTGTTGAGACACACGAGATTAACGAGTCGCCCTTGCCACCGACGATGCAGGCGTCGTCCGCATTTCCATCACTATCGCATGCCGAGCTTACAGAGCTGCAGAACAAAGATCCCTACATCGGCAGGTTTCTGTTGTACTGGAGAGCCGGTGAGCGACCGATACATTGTGATTCGGATATCGTGATAAAGTTGGTACGACAATGGCCAAAGATATCTGAACAGAACGGAATTCTGCATCGTACCGTGATGAATTCACAGAGAGAACTAGTGAGACAATTGGTCTTACCCAGCATATTAAAATCACAACTGTTGGAAGCTGTTCATGATCTAATGGGACACCAAGGTGGTGATCGAACCATTCAACTTGCATCGAGTAGGTGTTATTGGCCAGGACTGCATCATGAGATAGACACCTACGTCAATAACTGTTCCAGGTGCACATTAGCAAAGATGCCTCTTCGCAAGATCCATGCACCAATGGGAAATCTCAAGACATCGAGACCCTTGGAAGTCGTGGCTATCGATTTCACTCAACTGGAGAAAGCCGCCGATGGTCGAGAAAGTGTGTTAGTGATGACGGACGTCTTTATTAAGTACACATGGGCTATACCGACGCGTGATCAAAGAGCACGTACGACTGCCCGTGTCTTAGTTCGAGAGTGGTTTCAACGCTTTGGCGTCCCGCAACGAATTCATTCCGATAGAGGTAGAAACTTCGAAAGTGCTACCATTCGAGAGCTCTGCAAACTGTATGGAGTGCAGAAATCGCGTTCTACTGCATATCACCCAGAGGGGAACAGCCAGTGCGAAAGATTCAACCGCATTCTGCACGACCTACTGCGAACTCTTTCTCCATCGCAGAAACGAAAGTGGACTGAATACCTTCCAGTGTTATGCACAGCATATAACGCGACGTTCCATGCGTCCACCGGATACTCGCCGTTTTACCTTCTCTTCGGTCGAGATCCGCGACTTCCGAGTGATGCTCTGCTGAGCATTACCACAGATGATGATGAAGATGGAAGCATTGATGGCTGGTTAGCTATCCACCAGAGGAGACTGAGAAACGCGTATCATATTGTGAAGAAGCGTGGCGAGAGGACTGCTGCGGATCGAAATCATCTACATGACTGGAGGAAAACCAGCGAGCCTCTATCGATTGTCTGCAAAGTATACGTCCGTAACCGGTCGTGTGTTGTTAGAACATTTCTGTTGTTGGGTTGTTGTTTAATTTGTCAACACCAATTAGTAATTGTACTCTAACACTCAGACTGTGTATGGAAAATAAAAAATTGCGTTTCACTAACAATTCATCCAGGGTACGGTCCTTACAAATTCTCCTAGACCTAGAAAAGCTAATTTCTAAGTCGTGAGAGTATGCTACACCACTCTTTAGGTCTTAGGTGTTGTTTTTCCATACAGTCCCTTCTGAGGCTAAGCTAGGAGTTGCACAGTGCACATTGCAAAGGGTGCCTGAAACTGAATTTGAAAAATAATTTTAAAATTAAAATTAAACAAATAATTATGTCAAACAAGTGCAATAATTTGTGAAGATTAAAAACACAGTCTCTGTCTTTATCTATAGTCTGGTAAGGTGGGCTGGAGCAACAAGGTGGATGGTACTCAGAGTTTGTTGGAATGGGTGTAGTGTGGGTAGGCTTATTATTTCTGGAGGGAGTAGATTCCAAGCTCTTAAAACTGTAGGATAGAATGCATATGTATTTATGCGTGCATGTATTTGTTTGGATCGCTGTTTCGTGTGCGGGAGCATGGGACTATAAGATGTTGTGGTAGGGTAATGTTCAAGAGGTTGTGTTTTATTTTGTAGAAGAAGGTAAGTTGGTGTTGTAATCGTCTTCTTTCTACAGTCTGCCAACCAAGTTTGTTTATGAGGCTGGTTACGCTTGTTGTGCGGCGGTGGTCATTTAAAGTAAATCTAGCTGTCCTTCCTTGCATTTTTTCGAGGGTATCAATGTTATTTTGTGCATATATATTCCACGCTACAGCTCCGTACTTTAGTGTTGGCCTTACTAACATATTTTAGGCTGTTTCCTTAACTTTAGATGTTGCAGGGTGGAGAGAGCGTACATATACTTTTAAGGAGACCAAGTGTTCTAGCGGATTGAGATGCAATGGTGTTAACATGCTTTGTCCACGACAGTTTAGAATCTTTGTGATGACAAGATAGGTGTGTGAATCGAATTGGGAAACTGGTTGGTTTGAGATGGTGTAAGTGAAGTGTTTGCGTTTATGGGTAATTCTGAGAGGTTGACACTTTGGGATATTGAAGTTCATTTGCCACTTGACTGTCCAATCGGCTGGTTTGTTTAGGTCTGTTTGAAGGATGTTATGGTCTGCAGGTGTTTCTATTTCTCTACATAGGATCGAATCATCGGCAAAGAGTCTGATATTTGAGTTGATTTAATCGGTGGTGTCATTTATGTACAGTAGGAAAAGGACAGGGCCAAGCATTGTCCTTGGGATATGCCGGATATGACATTTGCAGGAGCTGAGTGGGAACCATTTACTGATACAATTTGGGTGCGGTTTGGTAGAAATGACTTAATCCATTGTAGTGTGTGACCTGTGATACCACATTTAATTTATTGAGAAGTCGTTTGTGGGGAACCTTGTCGAAAGCTTTGGAAACATCGAAGAGGATGACGTTTATTTGTTTCTGGTCGTTCATAGAGGAAGCCCAGTCATGGACTGCTTCCACAAGCTTTGTGTGGCAGGATAATCCAGTTTGGAATCCATGCTGGTGATGGAGGATAACGTTGTTAGCACTGAGGTGTTTCCACATGTGACTAAGAACGATATGCTCCATCGCCTTGCACAGAATGCATGTCAGGGAAATTGGTCTATTTTTTACAGGATCACTTTTGCTGCCTTTCTTGTATACTGGGGTGACAAGAGCTGTGGTCCAGGCTTGTGGGAGTTTGCTGGAGGTGTATGATTGCTGGAATACATGTTGCATTATTGTGGACATTTCTCTGGCAGTCTCCTGTAATACTTGTGCTGGGATTTCATCTGGTCCTGATGCCTTGTTTGGTTTTAGAGCTTCAAGCTGTTTTATGATGCCATTTATTCCGATATTAAGTGTTTGGATTAAAGGGAATGGTGATGGGCCTTTAGTTGGGATAGGAAGTTGTTCTTTGGTGAAAACTGATTTGAAGTGGTCATTTAGTGTGTTTGCTTTGTCGTGATCAATTGTTTGCATGTTGCCAGGGTTGTGATTTAGTGTTGGGATGCCAAGGTTTTCAGTTTTTGTTTGTTTAATGAAGGACCAGAATCGCTTAGGGTTTGTGATGAGGCTTTCGCCTATGATGTTATTGATGTAGCTGTTGTAGGATTTGGTTATTTCTTTGTTGACTTCTTTTCTTAAGTTCTTGAAGTGTTCCCAGTATTTTCTTAGCATTATCATGAGTTTTGTCCCACTTTCTTTGTAGTCTGATTATATCCTTTGTGATCCAGGGTAAATGCGGTTTTGGTTTTGTCATGCGGCGAGGGATAGATTGTTCTATCAGTTTAGTGTAATTTTGGTGAAAGAAGTGTTTCAATCTCTAGATTATCAGGATTTCGGACAAAATACGTTTGAGCAAGAAGGGTACAGTTTGATTTGAGGGCTTCCCAGTTAGCAGACTTATAGTTGTAGACTTTGTGTGGAGGTGTGGTTGTCTTCATGGGGGTTCATATTAATGTGAAAAAGAACAGCTTCGTCATCGCTCATGTTAAATCGACCAACTGCTACGACATCCACTACTGGCTGCTGTTGGAGTGTTTTAGCAACTTTAGACAGAGTCGCGACTAGAGCTCGTCAACGATATTCAGCGTCTAGATCTACTGTGTCTGTCTCGGACGTGGGTCAGACTGGGACACAGGTGGGGCTACCATACGGCTACGGAACACCAACGGAACGCGCGACACATACGAACATTCACCCAAGCGTAGCCCCAAGATGGAGCCACTCGTCGACGTTGTACGCGCGTTTCAAATGTCTATGTCCGCGATTACCACAAAGCTGAACAAATTCATGGAAGGACGACCACTCGCCGCCGGACAGAGAACCGCCCCATCGATGACTTGCACCACGACCGGAACACTAATGCCAACTCGAACAGAATCTCACATCGACCCGCCTGTTATTCCCGTTGCGACGAACTCATCCGCGTATTCACTGACGACGGCAATGGAGGCTATCGAACGTGCTACATGAACGTCGTTACATTCGACTACCGCCTACTGCAATGAACAATGATAGCCACAATGTACGACGGCGGGAATTCCGTCGGAGAATCTGCCAGCAGTGGAGACTGTATCACCTGCTGTTCGTGCTGCGATCGTCCTCGGTAAAGACATTCATTTAGGAGTGAAGAGGTTCATCAGACTGGGCGGTTCAAATGAGTGATATTTTTGGCCTTGGTTTTTAGAAAAACCAAGGCCTGCATGAACCGAAACGAAGGACGGTACCGGCTTTCACACGTCTACGACGATCTCTTGAAGAACCACCCAAGGCGCAGTCGGGGGGCACACACCTGAGTGACTACGTCTGCGTTAAAGGACTACCGTGTCGCCATCTAGCGGTAGTCGTCTGAAGAAGACTGCTGAAAGCAATCGAAACGTCACGAGAAAAAAGGTAAACTGACTGAAATAAATAAAAATATCACTCGACATTAATTTAGCTTCTTTGTTAATTTCGCCAGTGTGGACGGCCTTGGCCATCTTTTGCGCCCCTTGTCATCTGATCCTCGTCTTAATCGAAAGTTAATTCTCCCAGAATTAATTTGTGTATTCAACAAATTCCGTAACATCACGTGTGAGGTGTGGAACCGACGCCAGGAGTTAGATGCTTATGAAGCCATCATAGTGAATATTGCATCGCGGATTGATGGCACCGCATTCTATGAATATCACCGTTCTTTATCTGCCCGAGCAGACGCTCTCATTCAACAGCAACATCTTAAAGTAGACTGGGGGGTCCGGGATAACATTCATAATTATAATGTATGCGTAAATCACACTGGCACAAGTCTGATTGCATAGCCTATTCATAACGCATATTCTTTGCAATAAATGCAGACGAAGCTTAGTATTATGTAATTGAATCACAGAATTACAAAAGGGCCCAACTCCTTTTTTTTCGAAATCTAGTTTTTATTTGTTTCATATTCTATTGCTCTCAAGGTTTCTTTTTGTGTAGAAGAATGGCCCAACTCCCCACAATACGAGTCTTTATTCATGGTGAGTTTATTATGTTGAGTTGAAGACCGGCCCAATTCCTGGAGTTGGGATCTTCTTCAATTAAAATTGCTTCCGACCAAAAGGAGGCAGCACTGACAATCCTGGAGTTGGGACCTTCTTCAATTAAAGTTGCATCCAACCAGAAGGAGGCAACACTGATAATCCTCCAAGATGGCAGCGCGCATGGAACACGCAGCTGACAGTGATGATGAAGTAAGACCAAAACGAAAAAGAAATGAAGCAGAATGGAAGACAAATAAGGCAAAACGATTGAGAGCAGGCGGCAAAGAATACACAAACACTAGCACTTTCTGCTTGGTGAAAAATCCCATCACACATGTTCCTCATCCAGAGCAGTCTTTTTACCAGCGTCGGCTTCCTGTGAAAGCACCCAAACTACAAGATGTGAAAAAACTAGCCAAGTATCTTTCCCCAGAGTCACAAGCATTCATTGCCTGCTTGAAGACAAGTATTGACAGGAATGCGGATGAATCTGACTATGGTGATGATGAGGCCTAGGTAAAATACTTAGTACATGTATTCATCCAATATTACAAAAGAGAAAGATGTTTGTGTTTATACTTAGAATAACAACATTCAATTAGTAAGTTGAAATTGGCTAGTTCTAGTATTTTCCCTGTGAATATATGTACTTTAATTGTAAAAGGGTCCAACTCCGCTGTCTTCAACTGGCCGCCATAATCTTATGTGAAAGACTATCACAAGTTTATTTAGTCTGAAGATACTTCCATTTGACCTGTTCAAAAATACAATAAACTAAACGTGATATCATTGCACACTTTAGGAATTATAATGTTTTTTCTCTCCTGGAAATACCTCCATAGAGTTGGGCCGTTTTGTAATTCCGTGATTCAATTCATTAGGTAGGACACTGAAGGTAGAATCAGTCAAGTGTTTCATAGGTCACATTTTGGAATAATTGCCACTATAGTGTATTATAATGCAATATATTGGTCGTCGCTAGATAGCCTGTTATAATTAAATTTCCACCCCGTCCTTATATCTTGGGGCATTTGGTCTCAACACCTCTTGGGGCATTCGGTCTCAACACCTCTTTTTGGCTCGGCTTAACACCCAGACGGATGCAGACCCAAGATTCTGGTCATGTGGCCGCAGGCACATGATCAAGTAACTGACCCAGGATCACGTCCGGTAATGTGAAATATCCTGGTCTTGCATCCTGTTCTCAGGCTGTCACAACTGGCCCCAAAGAGATCAGGCCGGACTGTCCCATTTTGCCATAATAAATTTGATGCATCTATCAAATGAGTTGTGTTGTCCTGTCATAAATTGAGGCATATTGTTTATCACTATGCAGGGTTTATGCCAGAATAACAACAAGTCAATGCAAGTTCATGAGGCCCCCTAAGGGCATTCACCAACAACAAGTCACTGCAGGGTCAGGAGGCTGCATGAGGTCATTCTTCTGCAGAGGGTGGCTAGCCAATCACAACATTGGCACCCTGTGAAACTCACCCTCTACCTCCTCTGTGCAGGGGTTAGCTGCCCAATCATAACATATACCCTGTAGCATGGGAAGTAAAACTATCCAATCATCTACATTTCCCACGGTTTTTGGAAGAAAAACTTCCACCCTCGATGCCATCTTTGTCTCTATCACGAACAAAGAAGAACGTCACCCACCAACCAGCAACATTTCTCCACCTTTGTAAATGATAGGAGGGTCAGTATTTCCAAGGGGTTGGCTTGACACCCAGATGGGTTCAGACCCAGGATTCCGGTGATGTGGCCGCAGTCACATGACCATTGATCTAGTAGCTGGCCCAGGATCACGTCCGGTCACGTGAAATATCCCGGCTTGACACCCAGAGGGATGCAGACCCAGGGTTCTAGTCATGGGGCCACAGTCACATGATCAACTAACTAACCCAGGATCGTGTTCGGTCATGTGAATATCCTGGTCTTGCATCCTGTTCTCGGGTTGTCACATCTGGCCCCAAAGAGATCAGGCCGGACTGTCCCATTTTGCCATAATAAATATGATGCATTTATCAAATGAGTTATTGTGTTGTTCTGTCATAAATATGAAAAAGTAATTAAAAGCAGTAGAAAGAATAGTACATTGCAGGTTCTTTATTCGAATGCTATTGAAATCTACAAGTAAACTTGCTGAACAAGTAATACTATTTGTTTGATATTGACAGCTTGAGAATTTTTTGGTTTAACCATTACTTAACATGTACCGATAAACCCCTCATACCCATATCCCAGTGGGCACACGACATCTTTCTTTTAGACGTCTTTTAGCAGTAAATGTTTGGTCATATGGATGACGTCATATAGACACATCTATCTGCAGACGTGTTCATGCTTACGTAAGAAATTAGACGCAAAATAGTCTTTCACAGGCAACCTAAATTTGACGTGTTTTAATCGTCAAAAAATACTTTTAGACGTCAAAATATACCACAGTTGCCCACTGGGATAATGCTTTGTGACACTTTAACAAGATTTAAAAAGATTGCCATCCAGAAAGTTCTCTAGATGGCAGGTGGACAAGGAAGACTTTTGGCTTATTGAGAGTCCAATACTTTTTATCTACGTGTATCCCGCCCTTTTAAAGTATGCGTCGATTTTATTTTTAAACATATTCACGCTACTAGCACCAACACAATCAGGAGATAATCTGTTCCATTCATTTACATTCCTTTGTGTGAATGAGAACTTTGTTATATCTAATCTACACTGCTCCTTTAGTAATGCAACTTCATGTCCTCTGGTCCTTCTATCTTTCTTAACTGAGAACAATTTATTTATATCGATATGTTCATAACCATTCACTATCTTAAACACTTCTATCTGATCTCCTCTCAGTCTCCTGGTATCTAGTGTTGTTAAACCACATTTTTAGGCGTATTTCGTAACTAAGATCCCTCAGTTTTGGTATCATTTTAGTTGTTGTCCTCTGTACTCTGTCTAGCATATCTATGTCCTTCCTGCGATATGGCCTCCACGTTTGTATACAACATTCTAAATGAGGCCTAACTATTGTTTTGTACAGTGCTATTATTAGCTCTTTTTCCTTATACGTTATGTTTCGCCTAATTAATCCAAGAATTTGATTTCCCTTTGAAGCGGCAATACCGCACTGCTCTGAAACCTTCATATCAGCACTAATGGTTAACCCTAAGTCTTTTTTTACAGTAGTACTTAGTACAGAACCTCCCATTGTATATTGTACATCTTCGTTCCAATGTCCTGTGTGGAGGCATTTACATTTCTCAAAATTGAACACTATTTGCCATTTTGCAGACCATTTTATCAACCTGTCAAGATCATGTTGTAAATGCTGTCTATCCTCTTCACATTTAATCCTTCTAAACAATTTTGTATCATCCGCAAATTTCAACACCTTGCTTGTTATATCATCGTCCAAATCGTTGATATATATTACGAATAATATAGGTCTCAGTACTGATCCCTGTGGTACCCAACTCAAAACTGATTTCCAGTTTGAAGCCTCCCCATCAACTACTACCCATTGTCTTCTGTCAATTGGCCATTTTTATATCCAGTTAATGAAACCATTTCCCATGCTATGGGCCTTTAGTTTAAGCAGTAATCTTTGATGTGGCACTTTGTCGAAAACTTTCTGAAAATCTAAATAGATGATATCTACTGGTGATCCCTCGTCTACCCACTTAGTGATATCTTCCAAAAAACAACATATTTGTTATGCATGACCTATATTGAGATGGGTTTAACAAGTTATGTTTAACAAGAAAATCCATCATGTGATCTTTAATTAGTCTTTCTAATAATTTGCAAATCACTGAGGTTAAACTCACTGTTCTGTAGTTATCTGACTTGTTTCTGGGACCTTTTTTAAATAACGGTATAATGTTTGCTTCTTTCCATTCTAAAGGAACCACTCCCTCTTCTAATGACAAGTTTAAAACTGTTGCAAGTGGTATGTTAATTTGTTCTACAATTTCCAATAGTAGTTTGGGTTGAATCCCATCCACTCCAGGTGATTTATTATCCTTCATAGCCCTAATTTTCTTAGCTACCATTTCCGGGGTTACAATTAACTGTCCTAAATAGTCTGATTCTGTCCCCTTGAACTTAGCCTCTGGTACTGGCAGTGAACTAATATCTTCCCTGGTAAACACTGAAGTAAAATACTCATTCAGGTCTTCTACCATTAAGAATCACTCTGATATTATATTTCCAGCACTATCTTCTAGAGGACCGACCTTATCCTGTACTTTCCGTTTGCTCCGAACATATGCATAAAAACTCTTGCTGTCTTGTTTTATATTACAAGCTAATTTTTGTTCGTAGCTTCTCTTCGAATTTCGAATTTCAGTTGCAGCTTTGTTTAGTGCTTTTTTATAAGTGTTGTAGTCTTTGTCATTTCCAGTACGTCTATATGATTTCCACATCGTTTGTTTGTACTTATTTTTTCTAATGGTTTCTTTCGATAAGTATTTCTTTTTGGACCGTTTCCCTTGTTTTTTCAGGGGAACAAATTTATCGACGATGCATTCTATTGCACTCTTTAAGATATTCCAGCATTATGTTGCTGACTTATTCCTCAATGTGTTGTTCCAGTCTATCTTTGCTAAATATTTCCTAATTTCCGTATATCTTCCTTTGTGAAAATTTCCCCTGAACTGCTTTTTATTATTTCTTCTTGTTTTTACTTGCCCATAGACACCCCCACCACCCTTAATGTGAATACTATATGGATGACCCTTAGCGCGCCATGTTGTGTCCAAGGGCAGTGTAGTGGTGGACTTTGTTCTTCTACTGGACAATGTCACCTCCCTGGACGTGCTGCAACAGATACTTGTCAACAGCAATGGTGGCAAACTTGGGAGTAAAAGTGTCTCTATCATCAGTATCACTTTCTCTGGTAAGTACTCAATATTAATTTAAATAGTTAATTTTTCTTCATTGCTATGATATGTGGTAGGAAAAACAACCACGTTAGATTTCATTATTTATTGTTGGGGTGAAAAATAACAACTTGACGATTCATAGAAATGTTCATATGTTCATGTATGAGTACAATTGTGTGTGTGCATGCATGCGTTGTGTGTCTATTATATACTGTTATGTGTATTTATAGCAATAGAGCACACTTTTAAACATTGGAAATATTACCTATTAATTAATTTATTGAGGGTCTTTTATAATTTAGTATTTAGTTTAGTCTTTTATTATTGTTATTTTTATATAGTTTATGTTTATCAGTGTCATATTTATCTGAGAAGTAAGGTTTACCTTTTTAAAAAGCTGTCATGAATAATATTTTATAACGTTTAGTATTATGTATAATAATATACTGCAGGAGAAACCTTTGTAATTGTTTTGTTTTCAATATTTCAGATGCACTATACGAGAGAAAAGGTAGGCACATGCTGTTATTCATAATATTTATTGTATTCACATTAACCAATACAGTAATAATTTTAAAGATAATAGAAACTGATCTTAAAATTGTACTTGTGTCTTTTTTATGAGAACACTGACTTTTCATTAACTTTGTGCATATTTCCTCAGCTTTACTGGTTATAATTTAACATTGATGGTAACAGGTCTGATAGTTTGTAATCATAAAAACATTATGTATAAAAAAAACTTTTGTACAATAATAACAATCACATTCTATCTTCTAATGCGCTAGTATTGGCAATGCTTCTGTAGACAATACAGATGCTCACTAACTCTGTCAATTCTCGCAGGTGGACTGCCGCTGGTTGCCATAGTGATCGGGTCTCTGCTGGGGGCGATTGCGATTGCTGCTGGCACCGTGCATGAAGCACCCACATATTGGCTGCAGCGAGTACAATAACAATGTAGATGAGAACCAGGAAGTACAGCATGCCCCTAGCGAAACAGGACCGCGTTTGGCAGCACCTTGTGCAGGAAAACGGGGACTAGGGCATGTCCTGGAGGGGAGTAGTTCCCCCCCCCCTGAGATGGACCGGCCAGCCCCCCCCGGCCGCGGGAAAGAACATCGTAAGTAGACGTGTTCACTTAATTTATTACTGTCATCGCAAAACTCTGATGTGTAGAGAAATAAAAGTGAAGTTACAGTTAAATTGTTTCAGTGAAATTTATTAAAGATGCAGCTGTTTACAAGTGTATTATTTTATAAAAATATGAGGGTGGATATCCTTGAAGCAACATTCCAAGTAGTAGTTTGGTTGATTCTCAAGCAGTAGTTGACGTGTAGACAACTTAGTATTTTGTACTTTAAGATAGTGCCAGAATTATGTATTATTATTAGTTTGTATCATTATTGTATTATGTGTTGTATAGCATTGCGAGGTGGAAATTGCAACAGCTCGAGATCCAGTGCTACAAGCTGTTATGACGTGCATCGAATCAGGAAGATGGCACCACCCGCTGTCTGACGTATCTCTGGCTGATCTGTCTAGGTACGAGAACGTTAAGAATGAGCTTACCTGCACAAACACCGTGTTGCTGAAATCAAATCGCATCGTGATACCTGCCACCCTGCAAAGCAAAACGGTTGATATCGCACACGAAGGGCATCTCGGCATAGTCAAGACGAAAGCCATGATGAGAGAAAAGGTCTAGTTCCCGAGTATGGACAAGCTAATCGAAACGCGAGTCAAGTCGTGCGCAGCTTGCCAAATAGCCACACCGGTTATGAGTTGCGAACCACTGAAATTGTCCACATTACCGGACAACCCGTGTGAAGAGATGAGCTGTGACTTTGCGCACGTCGATGGCGAAACACTGCTTATAGTCATCGATGACTTTCCAGATTCCCATTTGTCGAACCCGTTACATCCGAAGCGACAAGTGTGGTGGTACCAAAACTTGACAAACTGTTTGCCACATTCGGAACCCCTGAGGTGTTAAAATCTGACAATAGGCCTCCATTCAATGGCAAAGACTTCACAACGTTTGCCAACGTGCTCGGATTCAAACATCGGAAGGTTACCCCACTTTGGCCGCGAGTGAACGGCGAGGTGGAACGATTTGTGAAGACGATGAAAAAGTGTGTTAAGGCGGCCAAATCAGAAGAAAATAACTGGAGGAAGGAACTACAGTCGTTCTTGCGCAATTATAGGACAACTCCACATGCAACAACCGGAGTTGCCCCATCAACGCTATTCCTGAAGAGAGCAGTGCGCAACAAACTACCACAATCTACGTGCATCGACCTCGTCGCTGAGATCGTGCGCAAACGCGACATGAAGCATCATGCGGACCGAAAGTGCTACATCAAACCCTGTGATCTGGAGATTGGCGAGTCCGTCTTGGTCAAGCGACCATATACCGCATCAAAAGCATACACTCCTTATGAATCCAGTCCGATGACGATCGTCGCGCGAAAAGGCAGCATGATCACTGTCAGGACGGATGGGGGAGGGGCGCAGTGTAACGCGCAACTCGTCATTCTACAAGAGATTCCGCGGTCATCAAGTCGACCTCGATGAAGATCCAGCGTTGGAGAACTACATCGTACCATCAGCGTCCCAGCAGAGAGATGATCCAGAGTCGAACGACAACCCTGCAACAAAGGACGAACCGGTGCTTGCGCTGCAAAACGTTCGAGTCAAGCCGATTGTTCATGTTGAGCAGTCACCGCAGTCGAACGTGAATCAAGATCCGCCGACCCTTCGCAGATCTACACGTGTTCGGAAAGCACCAGACATTCTTGATTTGTAATCAGTTTTGTCTATGAACTGTAACATGTTATGCTACACTGACATGCGAACTTTTCTCTTATTATTACTGCGATTGGTCTATACCAAGTTACACAATTATTATTGCAATGAACATTCAACACTAACTGTAATTTACAAATTTATATCTACAAGGAAGGAGATGTAATGTCCTATTGTGAAATTGTAATTGTTATCTTTAGTAGTATTTGTTATACCGTTCTAACCCGGGAAGGATCCCGCAACTGGGTGTCGAGTGATAAGGATGGAGGTAAGAGATCACGACTAAAAACCAGTTTGGTACACTGTAATATTAATCTTCAGTGCAATCTGTTGTAGACTTGCGTTGTATAATACATTACAATTCATTACACTTTCGATACACAGTTACATTTGTAACTGTCATAATGCCATACAGTGCACAAAGCGGATGTAACATTATTAGCAGTTACAAAACCAAAACGCCAAAACTAACTCGGTGAAACAAACTAGATATTAATCTCAATTTGGCGACAAGCAAATTGGGAATAGTACGCTTTGGTGATGTCAGACTTCTTATCAAAATGGTGCTGTCTGTGCAGTTTAAATTATGTGTCTTCAATAAGGCTATTCTATTAAACGAATGGCATAGTATGTTTATTGTAGTTGCTAATGGTTAGTTTGTATTACATCTTTTATACACATAGGCCCACAGACATGCCTTTTGTTTCCCTTTAATGCTCCACACCTTGGACGTTCACTGTACTACTTTATCCAAACAGACAGTATAGATAGGGTAGTTGAGTTGAAATCCCCAAATATTTTAAAACAAGTCTGTGCTGTTGATATTATGATGACTATAAGATACATTTTCGCCTTCATATTGTCATGAGGTATAAACCGGGTTTCTTTTTCAGGACATGTTTTCATTTTGACCATCTAGTTATTAGTCTCATATTAATTTATTATTTCAGTTTTCAAAAGTAAAATGTGAATGTCAGGGCTCGACATTAACGGTTGCTCGGTAAAAAGTAAAGTAAACATTCTGGTTGGGCAAATAGAATGTCGGGGCCACTTGCCCACCGTCAAGTGGCCAGAAACCTTAAAGTCAAGTCTTGGATGTTGTTTTGATCTCACATATTATTGCAGTTTACATGTTTAAAACCTACCGTTGGAGAAAGAAACCAAGGACAACTGTTACCATCATCACAGTATTCTTATATTTATAACAGCTGTGCCCTCTGGGGAAAGTCTCACCATTTAATTTGTACACTGAACAAATAAATACCCTGGTAACTCAATATAACTATCTTTGTAATTTGTTTAATACATTGTCAATTGGTCGAGGCCAATGGTCCAAGGACACGAATGAATAAGAGGTGAATAGACCTCAGCACCTGGGAGAACACAGGCTTATAACTCAACAACGTTAGCATTATTCATATATATATATATATATATATATATATATATACATGTATATATATAAGTTATTAGTCCCTAATAACGACTCCCTATAACAGTCGTGACAACCAGTTTGCATGAGCAGCAGACTCTCTCAATATTATTCATATTTTAACTGCAATCCCAGTTTGTCTTTCATGATACAAGAGTGTTAGTTAAGCACATATTTGTATGTTGTTAATAAGCCTACTGTTTATATAGTCTACAACGGTTTTGTTTTAGACTTGGGCACAGGTTGAGTGAGAAGAGTCACCAATAGATGCAAGGAACAATTGACCTATGATGGACTGATCACCTACAAACGGACACGGACATTGGAAAGAGAGGATCACAGCACACGCTGTAAACAGCACACATTCGCCTGTTGTTTTACTGAACATAAACATTCACATAAACCTATTCAATCACTATCTGTGTACAATTTCTGGAAACTATCTGCAGTCAATATTAAGGAAGTTGTATTTTCTTCAACTCTGACATGTTCATTACGTTCAGAGATTCCAGATGAAAACTTGGTGAGAAAATAGGAAATTTATATTGTACGTTGCTCATTTTTGATGCCCATATAGAAGAATCAGTAAATTTATCTGAACAAAAATTAATGGAGCATGTACCTTCGTATTTTATGTTATCATAATAACAAACTACACCATTTATTAGAGTTAAACGTCTGATATAAAATAGTGAATGTGATATTATAATATCTAGTTTATAGGTATGATCTTTCAAAATTACTGTCGCTGTTACATTTGCAGTGATAAAGTGCATTCCCTGCCTGCTGCAAATTATTTTGTATTCAAATCAATTTTATGTGTAAATGACATACGCCTCTTTTGCTGCACCATAATACTAATGTAATATTGGAAACTGCAGAGATGCCAAGCTGCTAGCTTATTTCTTGCTAATTTTATCATATGCTTCCTTTCTTTTTCGATTTATCTAATTGTTGAACCAATTCCATTTTCTATGTTTAAAACACGGTTATAGAGTGCATTTTGGGATGGGTTTTCGCTCTCCCGTTTTGTCTCACCAGCAAGAGAATCTCCTTACTACTAATTATTTTTAGCGTGGCACCTCTAAACATGTCCTAATGTTGTGCACAACTGTATGAACTAACTATTGTTGCAGCTTGTTTTCACTTCTTGTTAGGAGTCGGTTAATACACCAATGTCGCAACTCGGTTCCTGGATGATGGAGTTATAAATCACATTAACACGAACATGTTAAGAAACAAGTAACTTTAGTATATAATCCATATGCTTGTATCATATAGGTGTTTTCTTGAATGATTCCAAGATTGTTATAATTGGTGGCAGCAACTAAGATGTGCATTTATGAAATGACGTAAATTTATGTACAGTCATTCAAATGAAGAAATAACACATCAAATAATTGCAGTTCCATTAAGGAAGTAATCATTATTATTAGTAATGCAAACGCTGACATGTTGATGCCCTGGTGGCTTCCTGAGAACCGAGTGATTACTTGCTGCTCGCTAGATGACGATACAGACGTTTGTCCTCCACAAGAACGAACAAGAACCCAACTCACTGTCACCAATATATAAGATATTTATTCACAGACTACATTCAATTACAACTGTTTTGGTAGTGATGACATGCGTACATGAATACACAAGTTTCTTCTCCTAACCTTCTCTAAATACCCCGCTCCCGTTCTGTGCATGTTGACGTGGGCTGGAATTTATAATTACTTGTGTGAATATTCCCATTCATGAGTGTAATTACTCGTACAGTTTCATTCCAAATGTATTTGTGTGACTATGTGATTAAAGCTTTGGTTTGCATCTCACACATGTATTGCGTGTTGACATACCGCGAGTATAACGCGTAATCTATGGAAATGTACATTAACTAGCCGTCACATAAGAGATTGGTGAAGTCAATTACTAGGAAGACATACAGCTGATTCAGCTAGCTATGAGGATCCATACATTGCATACAGTATTTGCCAGGGGAAGTGTTGTCAACTACCACCCCTGGTTTGCGAGGGCGTGTGTTACTCATGCGTGTGGTCGTTCATAAGATGTATTTGTAACAGTAAGGAACACATTCATTCACTGTAACGTAATCGATTTAAGTAATCTGGTAGCTTACAGCTATTTGTGTGAACATTAATGACACAACTATGCAGATTAGTAATAGTAGATGCATCTCAGCTTCTTCTCAGTTGACCACGCGCTACGGACGTATTGGTCTCAGAACTAAAGTAAGCCCTCTTGTCTCAGGACTTTTGCCATTGGTTGTACTTTTTTTTTCTCTCGAATGTCTTGGTTTCTGACATGGTCTGTTAATTCTGCCCTTTATCCATCTAAGCATTCTCATTCTCGCTACGTACAGTTGTTCGTCATTCTTTCTGACCTCCCAACATTCCGGTCCATTGTTGGTTTTATGACAGTCATATACTTTCAGCTTGATGGCCACGTTTTTGTTTATCACATAGCACCCCTGTCAATTGTTTTCATTTCGACCAAGCTAACTCACTTGGTTGTTTATGTCGCTATAAGACATGGGCCGGCAACCTTTTTTAAGTGGAAGGCCAAATAGATGGCTATGTCAGCGGGCCAATCATGTGTTATTGAACATTGATGATCGTTAGTCTAATCCTCGTGAGAACAGATACATCATGTTATGTTTGGAATCTGAATATAAGCAATCTTGTTTAGAACTATGCATTGTTATCAGTTACAAATAAGACGTATTATTAGCATCAAACATCAACGTCTAAATGTGAACAATTCTTGGATGTCGCTATTAGAAAGCACCAATAAGTATTCATGGTCAGTGTTCTTGGTACAGAAATGGCATCGGCGTGATTGGTTTGATACTTTATGCAGTTGCTGCGCCACTAACCAAATTGGTAATGAGCTTAGCGTGTTTGATCAGGTCAGGAAAGTCTTCCGTCGCCAGATGCGTGTAGTAACAATCTGCAAGTGGCGCATCGTCGAGTTCCACGTTGAACGGGTTGGAAAATAAGGTAACTCCTCATTGCGAGTCCTATGTTCGGAAAGACACTCAACTTTGCGTTTCGCAGTTGTGTCTCCCACAATAGCAACGTGATCTCAAAGCGGTGGCAAATCTGGCAAATCTAAGTAATGTGATGTTCTCGCAAATCCATTTGGGGTCTGCATATTCAGATACTTCTGTACCCTCCTGCTCTGTGAACACCTTATAATCCAATAACTCAGCTTATAGGGCTAATATATACAGCGCAGCATAGCACATAGACCCGGCTTACGCCCTTTGCAATAGAGGAGGTTTTGATACTGAGTCATCTCAGCAAGAAGGTATTGGAACTGCCAGTAACATACTTTCCATGGAATAGGCCATATAAAATAAATTAATAAAAGTACTTATATAGCGCCCGATCAATTAAAATTGCTCTCGGGCGCTTTACATAATCCATGGATATTTCCCGTGGATGGAATACTGAGAAGAATGTGTGGATAGTGATAGTTTTTTTTGTGGGCGAAAGAGTCGTCAAATACGAAAGACGAGTTTCTTGGCTTGCAAGCTGGAGGACAATTTTCAGTATTCTCACCTGGTAACTTTCTGACATAAGGCTAATAGTGAATGCCCAGTTAGCTCTGACAGTGCTCTCATAGTCCTCATCCCAACATATTGCTACGGAGAACTGACATTTCTACAAGGATTAACATTAAAACCAAGTAAGAACATATAATAGATCTTGCTGATGACCTACGATGTGTTCTAGCTGTGACAAAGCACTACATCGCAAAGCTTATCAAGACGATGCAACTTCCACCATACACAGATACTGTCATCTGTAGATTATTGCATGTCACAGGTTTGGGGTTACGTCATAGATTGGGATTGACTATTCGTACACAAATATCCACCACTGTCTATAGCTAGGTACTCATTCATACAGCTGCGTGAACTGAAGCAATGTAGAGAAACGAACTTCTCAACTGTTTGACTGAAGAACAAGATTTAAACAGAAACAAATCTTACCTTTGCGAATGTCGTTGACACGACCACCACGTTTGCAGTGCAGATTGAACTCAACATCATCGACTCTCTGTGGCAGGTACTTGAAGATCGAGTCTGAGTAGACTGCCACAAAGTAGTTGAGGATCTGCAAGTAGTAGATGCACAATTTAGTTAACTACCTATACTATGATAATGAGTCAGATAGGGATGTATATTATCTATTATGCTAGTGAAATTTGTCTACAATAATTTACCTAACTGTGCCGCGGTTATTAGACATTTCATTTATAGATTTATATGCCGACTACAGTTCTCAAACAATGCATTAAACTGTAGCATCATTAAAAGTAGCATCGTTACAGTCCAGAATCTGGAAGTACTGTTTTAATTCCTTGTATAGACATTTCACATTTTCAGTACACATATAGAATTTTCAAATCAAGGCATTACGCAGAGCATAAATTTTCTTATACTGCCTAGCCATATGCCATATCATCATCATCACTGAGATCTACAGTGAGAACATGTCCAAGATATTTACATTTATTAACTGTGGGCAATATTTCATCATTTAACACAAAGTTTTGGATGTGTATATCCTTGAAACTTTTTCCTGCAAAATATAATAACATTACTTTTGGTACTGTTTTATTTGATATCGTGTTATAGACCATAACTTGAACATACCGACAGCAGCATAGATAAGCCCATAGATGAGGGAGCCAAGAGGACTAAAGCATCAGCTAGCGTACGGTAAATGATGAATTAATGTTGCACCTATTATGCATCCAGCATTTACATTGTTAAGTTTTTTTTACTGAGATCATCCATGTATACACAAAACATATACATGTATCATTTATATATTTCTGTAACTATTGTTTATAACACAACTATACTACATAATCATAATAATGCACATGTACGTTGTGTGGTGTTTGAGAACAAAGCAACTATTACTAACCAAATAAAATACTCACAATAAATCAAACGATCGAATCAAGTTGTCAAGGTAATCCAAATATTCTCAGCGAGCAAGCCAGAAACAAGTGGCTCATTCCAAGGAATAAAGAGATTTGTGACAGACCCATTACAAACACAGATTTATACAGACAATGAGAACCAGAAAGTTAGTTGACACCCACTTCGTGGAACCACTAATGGATGACTTTGTAGCAAGATTACAACTTAAACTTTCCAGAGAAGAACCAGTCAGTTGCAAATGATCACTGTCAAGTTTGTTTGATTTAAATACATTCTGCTAAATCTAAGTATGTGACAGCAACACTCATAAAAAGTGATAGGTCAAGGATGATCAATTTGAATGAACAGGAAGCCTTGCATCATAAAAAGTGGTCCATGTGCAAATGTTGTGCAATATAAGCAGATGAGTTGATGGGCAGCAGAAGTGCTTTCCAACTAATCACCTCCCCAGCCAGAGGGGATACTGAACAACAACAACTTTGCATAGTCCATGGCACAGCTGTTGGCTACAGTTGTCCAATGGCAACTATACAAAACATTATGCAAAATAAGCAGACAAGGCAACGAGAGTCTCAGTTTGAGATCAGCAGGGATGCACTGAATAAAGGCCAGAGGCATGGCCTAATCTGTGGCTGGCCAACACAGCAGTAGAGAACTAGCTGTTGATTCCTTTCTGAATCCATTTAGCACAATAAAAGTATTGCAATTATATTTTATTTCCTCATTTCAGATGGTTGAGCTATTCCCTTTCTTAATGCAGTAAAGCACAATACAAACACCTATGTAAATGTATAAATACCAGATTTAAAAAAATCTGATTAAAATTTAAAAAATCAAATTTTTTATTTTAATAAAAATACATTCATGATTTTTTTTCAACTAGATGTTAGCCTAGCTCAGTTGATGATGACAGATGGATAATATCCACTTACAGGTGTGCTTGATCCATGATGTACTCAAAAGCAATAGTACCTCAGTCCACTTAGTCTTACCCTCGGTGTGAATCTAAAATAACAGGAAAACAAACAAAAACAACACAACTTTTTCTTGAGAAAATAAAGAAGAGACGAATGTTGTGTCCAGCAATACTGCAGCCACGGTTTGGTTATGCCTGCAATGCATGGTATAGGGGATTACATGCAGCGGTCAAAATTAAACTCCAGACAGCTCAAAATATTAATCAGATAATTAGGTATATCATTCAATATGATTGTAGGCGCCGTAGTTAAGTTTCAGTGATTTTAAGAAATCAAATTATCTATAATATGTATGGTTGTGTGTCCTAAGTTCATGCATCGTCCACTTCGGTGTTTTTTTTATATTTTATCATGTTTTCCTTCTGTTTGAATACTCCTGTAAAACTTTATGCTGCAGTGGCAGCTCCTGTTGATAGTTAACTCAATTGGTTGGTATGTTAAAATTATGTGTACATGCACGTTTCTGGTTTGAAAAAACCAACACAATACCGCATTGTCATGGAATTTTGCGATACATAAACTTGGGACACTATATATAGTACAAATGGAAGAGTCAACTATCCATAGATCTTACTTTAAAGTATGTTTTCAATAATTCAGTACATTTGTTTTACATGTTCTGATGCATTGTCTTTTGTATTTATTTAACTATTTATGTATTGTTATATTTTGTTTTATTGGTCCGTTATGGAAATTGTAGGATTGCACTGTTGTATGTTTTTGTACGTTACTGCTCCTATTTCACTGCCCCTATTTTATGACACACGAGTCTGTGAACACTCTACTGTGATGTTGTAAATAAAATACTAATACTATTGACAGTGCTTTCTTTGATTGGTCCAATCTGTGCCGTACACAAAGAAAATACCGCCCACGGGTATAAATGTAAAATTAAGGAACACAAAACAACAAGATTACTGTCTGTGTTTTGACAGCAAACCAAGTTGAAACTTGTTTTGAAGTTCAACTTCAAAATCGTCTTTGTGTACCGAACACATAAACAACTCTGAATTTAGCTTAATAGGTCGTCAAGAAAGACCGCGACGTTTACCCTAGCATTGCATCTATATACTATATAGCAATAGGACAGTATCTACATAGATCGGCTGATACAACTTGCCTAAATTTATAAAGGAACACTGGCCAAATTCTTTGGCTTTGCCGATTTTGTAGCTTTATACTCAAAATCGTACAGTTTATTCCACTGGAATTCACTCCAATGCTTACAATTCGAAAAAACTAAGATTAAAAAAAATTAGTTGCCATTAGATTCAATATGTGGCGAAACGATATATCGATAGCTTGTGTAAAGAAACACTGCAAAGGAAACAATTGTCATGATATCCGTAACAAATAAATTCCTGATAAATGCTATGTTTATTTTAAAATATGCACGTAGACGTACATTAAAAGTGTGGACGCATACACGAAGGAAGGAATTATGCGCGCTGCTTCCTGTCTACCCTGCACACGCACATTAAAGTTACTACTGCGTCCCCTTCCGTTATAGAGCTAATTCCTCCCACCCCATATTTCTCTGGCATTATGTTGAACTTTGACTCGAGGCTGGTAGGGGTCACCCATGTCAAATGCTGGAAATTTCAACTCGTAATCACTATTTTGATTGAGATAGGATCTCCCTGAGGATGTCTTTTAGGTAGCCTACCAGGGAAGAAAGTTGGAGCTGTTGGTTTTGCTGGATTATGAAGGAGTTTAAATAAATCACCCTTCTTAACATGTTGTTTCTCTAATTTAGTTGCCTGGTGAGATATGTGCAATAATGACTGGATACAACCAAAAACATTACATCGACCTTGTATATTATTCCTATTGGGTAAGAAAGAGCCTAGTCAAACACGGAGGTAATTTTGGTACAATAGCAAAATACAATTCCAACAAATTTAAGCGGTCAAAACAGTTATGTGTAGTTGCCATCACTGCATGTAAATGTTTACAAAAATATGGCGGTTCTTTGTGAACAAAACCTGAACATGCGCAAATATTAAAAAATATATTTTCAACGTAAACCCCCTCACCGGTGTCGAAACAGGCAAGTACTGGGCTACAACACCACGGAATGTCTTAGCTGCCCGTGCGTGTGTTCAACTGTGTAAGCAAATTTTGACTAGCTGCAACTAGGGAATAATCATGATAATTTCCGGATTGTTTTTGGTCGTCTGAAGTAACAAACACCCACTTATGTTGTTCCCAATTTTTAATCAGGTTGACTTTTCCTGCCTGAACTAGATCTATGCCTTTCATAATGCATTTCAATAATTTATCCTTGGAAGCGTTCACCTGATTTTGAAATTTAGTTAAATCAGTAGCGCCACGCACTGTGTCATGTGCATGTCTGAGAAGTGTTCTATCAATTAGCACAATCAACCTGAACTGATTTTCCGTTATATTATTAGTCAACAAAAGTACGTGGATTTCGCCTAACTTGTTCCGGCACCAAGAATGCTGTCTCGGCAGTAAAATGTTATGTCTTTTCCAGAGTAAATATTTATTAATGTAATCAATTATTATGAATAATTTCCACAGAACCAGAAATAAGTTAGTCAAAATCAATTAATTAAATATTGAAAATAATAACCATGTTTGGTGAGCATTCACAATTCAATGTCAATGTAATTACAAGATGCAATGTTTCGGTCAATAAGCCCATGCCAGGGGTAATTTTGCACAAAGTGCAATACCAGTTAGGATCGAACCAACAACTAAAACCGATACATTAGCATATATTAATTACAAACAAATTTTTTTTTAAATAAAGCTAATCAATTACTCCAAAAGGCAAGCTGATTATCTTTGTAAGACTTTATGGTAACTTCTCCTTTGGCTTAGGCATCGGTGTGGTCAAACAGCATTATGTCTGCCATCTGCTGATATCAGATGGCAGAAATAATGTGGAAACAAATTAACAAGTGTTCTGAGCACTAATTCCAACAGACAGTAAAATATCAATTAGTAAAATCGAAACATTCTGAGTTAATGAGAGAAATGTCAAGTGAAAGAGTAACTAAATCCTTTAAAAAAATAACTTTACCAATACGGTAATAGCGTTTTATATGCGGACAAAATTTCAATGTTTAGTAGATTTAAGAAAAGTGAACGTACAGGGAAATCGTGTCGATTTTAGAGAAGTTGACTTGTGCAGAATATTTTATACCATATGAGATACCTAGACAGCCGGGGTCAAGGAAAGAGTCGATTTTCATTTAAATCGACTCTTTCCTCGACCCAGAGTTCGAGTGTTGTGGTGTGCACTGAACTTCCTTTCCTTTATTAAACAATCATCGCCACATTTTTTTTTCTCACAATTACAAAACACAATTCTCAATAACCGAGTTCTTTTATTTCGCAGATGCAGCATGAGTCCAGAAAGTGACGATCAAGCAACGTGTCTTTGTGCAGTCTGTTTTTGCTGCATGCTGTCAACATTGGAGGAGTCGGTTGTTTTTCTTGTTCACACATCGTACAACAATGTTTCAAATTCATGTACTGATCACCATCTAAAATGTAGAACATGAAATAAATGTATTAAAAAAAAACACTACATAAAATAATATATTCCATACATAGTATTTGCCACCTTTATCATATATCCAGGCGCTATACAAGCCTTTAGATGGGCGCGAAGAACCAGTAGACAGTATAGTGGTGGTTAATACTTATGCCATAAATCAATACTTTTGTAGTTGAAAAGACAATGCACATAACACATTCAAAACTACTGCAGTTTTGTTTCCAAAATGTTCCAAATAATCAGACTCAATCAGTATAAAGCTGTTATCAGTTCTATGAAATTGTTTTTATTCTGTCTGGCTACTTTGGAAACAAATAAAATATTCTCATCACGTGTAACTGTTATGCTCACATTCTTACTCTGTCTGATTCTTATACGCTTATCAAATACGATTTTATCCAAATAACGTCTGCTAGTTATTTATTATAATTGTTCCATGTTATGAGAAGGACATTCATTGTGAATTTATTATACAATTATAAACATTCACTGTAATGCTTCTCAATCTCCTTTATTTACAATCACGTTTAGCTCTTGTGCAGTATGGACACAATACTATGAGAAAAAGAATCAATCATGAAGTAAATATATATATATATAATGTTATGCGTTCATTGACAATTTTTCAACTGTTAAACTGAACAATCAGATCTAAGCAGAAACAAATCTTGCCTTTGTGAATGTCGTTGACACGACCACCATGTCTGCAGTGCAGATCGAAATTAACATCACAGACTCTCTGTGGCAGGTACTTGAAGATCGAGTCTAAGTAGACTGCCACCACGTAGGCCATATTGAGAATCTGCAAGTATAGCAGATGCACAATATAGTTAACTACCTACACTATAGTTCTAGTTGTTTCCAGCGCTCGGCAACGTTCTAGTAACTGGCTAGTCTGTATTATTGTGGTTACAATGTAATGGTCTTATGAGGTCTCATTCAACTAGTCAGCCTTTTTCAGAACATTATCGCCAAACCGACCTTTATATGCTGGCACTGAAGGTGGTCACTGTCAGGGTGCTTGTCGTCCTCAGTGGTTCTTTTACGTCCCAAATTGAGACGGGATCGACATTAACGTGATCTCCGAGTCAGTTTTTTTTTACACCAAATACCATGCCTACCCGGTCCGGGTTTCGAACTCAGAGTGCTGGCATGTCAGGCGGATGTGCTAACCACTACACTGCTTGCGTCCAACGTGTCTCGCCTATTCCCAGGATGCTAAGGTTGTAGTTCGCATCTCTGCTGCTACTTGTGAGGCTTTCCTGTCTCCAACATGGTCCTTACATTCCATGTTCCTATGTTTGTGGCGCTCCCGGTTGATAGAAGGTTGGTCGGCCTGGCGGCTTCCGAGTTTCCCCGACTTTCATCACACGGCTTCACACCTCTTCTTTGTGAAGATACTTCCTCTTCCAGGGCAGAGGTTCTTTGAGCTTTTGTTGACGTTTCTGTAGCACAGATTGTTTTACAGGGTGGGGGTTGCTAACCCCACGCCCAACACCCGAATCTGGAGGTCCGATGGATCGCTCTTTGTCTGACCACTCCCCTTTGACCTGTCCGGCATGGGTGACCATTCCAGGAGCTAAGCTCCCGCCAGTATAGCTCCAAGGCTCTCAATGACTCTCAAGCTCCCCAACCACGGCAAGGTCGCGACCCGTCGGACACCCATTACAGGTGGTCTTAACCACTACACTAGTAACCAAATAAAATATTCACAATAAGTCAGACTCACTAATAGTAACTAGTAACCAAATAAAATACTCACAATAAGTCAGACGACCGAGTCGAGTTGTCAAGGTAATCTAAATATTCACAGCGAGCAAGCCAAACACAAGTGTCTCATTCCAAAGAATAAAGAGATTTGTGACAGCCCTTACAAACACAGATTTATATACTGTAGACAACGAGAACCAGAAAGTTAGTCAACACCCATTTCATGGAAGAACCAATGGATAGCCTTGTAGCAAGATTATCACTTAAACTTTCCCCAGGAGAACCAATCAGTTGCAATGACAGATGGATAATATCCACTTATAGATGTATTTTATTCATGCTGTACTCAAAAGCAACAGTACTCCGTTCCACTTAGTCTTTTCCTCAGGTGTGAATCTAAAATCACAGGAAAACAAACGAACACAACTTTCAGTGTTTTGATTGTGCTTTCCTTAATTGGCCTGATCCGCGCTGTACACAAAGACGATACTGCCCTCGGGTGTGAATCTAAAATCACAGGAACATAAAAAACTAGCTTATTTGTTGTGTGTTTTGACAGCACACAAGTTGAAACTTGTTTTCAAGTTCGAAATCGTCTTCGTTTACCGAACACATAAACAACACTTACAAAATAGTTAAGAAAGACCGCGACGTCTAGCCTAAAATTACATCTACGTACTATAGCAATAGGATATTATCTACATAGATCGGCCGATACAACTAGCCCCTCAGTCAAGTTTAGTCCACTAGAATTCACTCCAATGCTCACACTTCGAAAACAAATATGATTTTTTAAATTCACTTCCATTAGTTTCAACACGTGGCAAAGCCCATTTATTAGTTGTTTGTATAAAGAAATACTGAAAAGGAAATTATTGTCATTATAACCGTTAAAAAATAATATTCATTATATGTTTTAATTGCTCGTAGATTCACATTAAAAGTGAGGACGCACACATGAAGGAAAAACACAAGGATCGTTCTGCCGCATTCCGGTGCGCCCTGCGTGCGCACATTAAGAGTTAATTCTGCTTCCCATTCACTTAGTTCTGCTCCCGAAAGGTAAAACGAAATTCAAGGATGTGCGCACTTGCATAGAAGGTGTTTAATGACGTCAGCAGCTATGTGCGCAAACAACCCCCAGCGACCATACTAATTATTGGAGTACAAGCAAACCATTCGCAACCGCCGGCATTGTGTATGTGCACTGAGCCGCTAAATTGTTTGCTTTGTTATTGCACCGCGCAGTATGGCTTCAAAGGCTGTTAGAGTATGGTACGTTGACACATTAGATGTGTTGACAAACAGAGGTATTTAAACAAGATACGAATTGACTGCATGGCTGGATTGGGTGAGGCCTGCACCCACATCACCCGAGGACTCATCAGTGCAGCTAGGGTTTTCATGTGAAAAACTGCAGACATGTCAGACATGCTATGCAGACAGTGGCTAGTTTGTCAATCGTGGTGATTCCCTTTCCATCATTGACGAAGCGATAGTCAATTAGCACTGTGTCTCTCAGAAAGGTTTGCTTCTGACGAAGAAGGCCAATAACACGCTCAACGTAGATTTGCAGATGAGCGAGTTTTCGTGACCGTTCAAGTTCCACTGCTGGCATCTGGCTCTTCCCCTTTGTGAAGGCAGGCATTTTGATGGTTGCCATCATCAGTCCCACACTGTCATTATATTATGTGGATATGCGCTAACATATATTTTTTGTTTTCAGTTGCATGCTGATGCATAGTTAGGCGAGGGCAGGGCATTGAGACATACATTCATGTGTAGCTGCCGTTAATCCTTACAGAGAATAATTTGAGTAAATCACTATTTGGAACTGCAACTGACGACGACGTAAATGAATGCAAACGACAAGTGGAACTGTTACACACAAAGGACAGACGTGTGGTTCATTCAGTGAGTCAAATGTTGTTTGTTATAAATCAAACGCACGATGCTGTTGTATAACATCGCAAACATATAAAATCTCTACAGAGATATGTTGAAAAGGTGTCGGACGAGGTCCGTTAAATGGCAAATCTTTGGCAACAGCAGAGCAAATTGTTACAAATTGTAAATGCCAAATTACGTGTCGAACAAGTGTTAAATGCCATGGAATAATTGGTTAAGGCAAATTGCCAGGTTTCATAGACAAAAAGCATCATTAAAATTAAGGTTCCTAACGGAAGAACGTTTGAGCAGACGTGGATTAATTCGTATATTAACGTCCACAAAAGCAGTCGGCTTTTATGCGCCCGATTTGCAATGGTACATGCGGGTGTTATTTATATTCCATCAATTGTTGTTCTGTGTCAAACTTCCTTCGCCAGATTAACATTCATTATAAGCGCTATCATATATCGACATGGCCAATTCCACATAATTCGGGAAAATTTAATGCACAAATCCAAGTAACCTCACTCAGATATCGCAATACACATACTAACGGGTGGCATGTTCCACCCCGCCGCTTGTCAGGGTAGTCGCCCTATGATTTGTACAGCTGGGGCAGTTTACGATAGAACTCGTTTTAAGTGCCCACGAGGAATACTGACAGGTGAGCGAGATCTACGTAAGACTTGTCGTGTGACCATCGCTAAAGCTTACAACGTTGAAACACAAATCATTGAATTAATGCTGAGCACCTTCATCATTCTATCTGTCGGCGAGACAATTTTCATCTTTTGTTCTGACGATCCGGAGCGACGCATGCACCTGATCAAAGGTGCTTCTGCTTTGCGCTTGAACAAAGGCTGTCACATTACAGCAAAGGGAAGGACAATTTCCAGTATAGCTCAGTTCAGTTCGGCTGTAATGGTCGATTTTTCGGTAATCGCGGTACCCTCATATCACTTCTTAAACTCATTCCTCATAACATAATAATGAAACATTTAGCCAGCCCGGTATGGGACAATTGTCTTAATTGAGCTTGCGTTAATGAACCTTTCCGTTGGTCAATGTGGACGGCAGTCGACATGATGGTCAGAGAAACCACGCGGTCAGTTCAGCGGGGAAGGCGGTGCGACGACGACGTTCTAGAAAGAGAGCGTTGGACGCGTGGGAATCGATGTGACGATGCCGCCGATACAACGAACGGTCGCCGTCGTCGGTCTCATCGTCATCACGGTTATCGCTCTCTATATAATATTCGTCGTTCATTGGTCGTCGTCGTCGTCGTCATGGTGTCCGGGTGGAGTCGTCGTCGTCGTCCAAAACGAAACCTTCGACAACGAAACGACGACGACGATGAACTGAATGAACTCTACTTCGATCCGAAAAGGGCGGGCAGTTACGGAGGCGTCGACGCGTTGCACCGGGCGTCAAAGGGGGGACGACGACGACCGGATGTCGAGAGGTGGCTAGCGGCGCAGGACGCTTATACTCTACACAAACCGGTTAAAAGACGTTTCAAACGACGTTGCGTCATCGTGGGCGGTCAAAACCAGCAGTGGCAAGCCGATCTGGTCGATCTGACTAGGTTAAAAAAACACAACGACGGTATAACATTTCTATTGACGGTCATCGACGTGTTTTCGAAGCGGGCGTGGTGAGTTCCATTGAAGAGTAAGTCCGGCGCGTCGCTCGTCGCGGCCTTCGCGCGTCTGCTGAACGACGCGCCGCCGAACGCGCTGCAGACCGATAAGGGGACCGAGTTTCTGAACCGACCCCTGCAAACGTTCCTAAAGAGTCACGGCGTTCATCATTTCGTGACGCATAACGAGGAGACTAAAGCGAGCGTCGTGGAACGATTCAATAGGACTTTGAAAACGCGCATGTGGCGTTATTTTACGAAACACGAGACGCTGCGCTACGTAGAGGCGTTACCGGATTTCGTGCATTCGTACAACAACGCCTATCATCGAAGCATCGGTAGGACGCCGGCGAGCGTCGACGCGACGAATCAGGAGGACGTATGGCAACGCCTGTACGGCGGCGGCGGCGGTAGGGAGAAAAAACCGAAACTTCGCGAAGGAGATCGCGTGCGTATCAGTAAGACGAGGGGTCAATTCAAAAAAGGATACATGCCTAACTGGAGCGAGGAGCTCTTCACCGTCGTAGAGGTGCATCCATCCGAACCGCCCGTTTATCGCCTGAAGGACGACGCCGGGACACCGGTAGAGGGCGCCTTCTACGAACAGGAAGTACAACGCGTAGTCGTTCCGAAGGACAAACTATATCGAGTGGAGGAGGTTCTGCAGCGGCGTCGTCGTCGCGGCGGCGGGTCGGAGGCGCTCGTAAAATGGAGCGGTTACCCGGCCTCCTTCAATAGTTGGATCGACGCCGCGGCGCTCGTGGACCTATAATAGCGCGTCATGCATTGGACGCGTCACGAGGAATGCTGGCGACTGCACGAGTCGTGTTTATGCAGGGGAACGTCGCTCCTCCCGTATAAGGGGCCCTGCTGTAGCCGCAGACCGCAGTGGTGCGATGATGATGATCGACGAGGCGGCGGCGAGGGACGAGCAGCAGCCGAAGAAGAAGACTACCAAAGAGGACTCCGTCGACGCCGCTACCGGTTCAGAGAAGCCGACGAAGACTACCAACGAGGACTCCGTCGACGCCGTCGAGAACGCCGACGACTCCACCGTCCACGAACCCGATCCATGGCGGCTCTGCGGTAACGAATGCCCAAAGGCCGAAATCGTATTCCTCTGTCAGGTCATCGTCCTATACTTCGTCATCGCCGTTAGTATATACAATCTAACGCGGGGTCAAGGCGACTCCAATCTGTGGACGGCGCTGTTGAGCAGCTGTCTCGGTTATCTGCTCCCGAGTCCGTCTATGAGCGGCGGCGGCGGCGGTCGACGACGACGAGACGATGGCGGTATCGTCTGACTTTTACCTGACGCTACCGAGCAACGCGTCTATGAAGCGGCACCCCGAAAATACGTTGACGCACTACATCACGACGCTGCCGCGACGTTTTGACCTGCCTGGTGGAGAATGGGAATGCGGACTGGTGACGCTACAGTACCCGCACACGTGGTACAACGTGAGAGAGGCGGACGCTACCTTCTACCTGTCGGCGCCACGAGGTGAGATGGGTCTTTTCACGACCATGGACGGTATCGGGATATACCGGCAGGATACGATTACTCACGGCTTCTACAACAACGTTTACGTGCTACTGCGCGAGCTCAACGAGGCGCTAATGAAATTGTGCAGCGATAAGGTCAAGGTGCGTCTAGAGTACAGTGGCGTCTCTAACCGAATGACGCTGCGTATGTCGGCGGGTGTCGCCTTTACCCTACCCGATACGAGTCGTCTGAAGAGCTTGCTAGGTTTCCATAAGAACGTTATCGTAAGTCCTCCGATGATGGGCCCCGAACCGGAAGTCGTCGTTATCGAGACCAGCCCCGCCGCGTACACGTTCGCGTACGAAGGTCGCAATACGGTGGATATGAAGGCGGGGGTCGACACCCTGTACGTGTACACGGATCTCGTGGAATCGCGCGTCGTCGGCGACGTGTACGCGCCGCTCCTTCGAAACATCGCCGTCTTCGGTACGAACGGTAGCGTTATTTCGGAAACGTTCGACCGCGTCCAATACGTGAAGCTGCTGCGGCATCAATTCGACACGATCGAGGTCGATATAAGAGACGATTGCGGTCAACCGATACCATTCGAGCGGGGGAAGCTAGTGGCGACGCTTCACATCAGACGCTGTAAATCAAGATTGTTTTAACCACCATGCCGAACCCGTACGAGGACTACTACGTTCGACAGGTCGGCGGTCAACTGCCGGTCTTCGTCGGCGGTCGGGGTCAACGAGGACACGGTCTGGGTAATATCTTCGGGAGCCTGTTTCGAAGCGTCATGCCGCTTTTTAAGAGAGGCGCCATGGCGTTGGGAAAACGCGCGCTCAAAACCGGCGTGCTCGTGGCGCGGGACGTCGTCGGCGGCGGCAATCTGAAAGCGTCGATAAAACGACGCGCGAAGGAGGCCGGCGTCGATCTTCTCGACGGCCTATTGAAAGGGCCGGCGCCGAAGAAGAGACGGTTGAAAAAAAGACCGCCTATAAAGAAGCCGCGTCGAACGGCGACGACCGTCAGTAGACGGAAGAGAGGGCATCGACCGGTCGATATATTCGACGCGTAACGATGGCGTTCGTAAAGACAGCGTGCGAGGGCGTGAAGGCCGAACTGGACCTGTTCACCGGACCGGTGACGCAGAAGAGCATCGAGAGCAGTCATTGGACCGTCTACCAACCGCTGACGGCTCTCGACGCCGGCGGTCCCATCGAGTTCCTCATTCCGGGGTCGGGTAACGACTATACGGACCTGGCGACCCTTCAAACGTACGTCCGCTTCAAAGTGGTTCAGGGGGACGGTACCGTTCTGGCGGCCGGCACCAACGTGGCGCCGGTCAACAATTTCCTCCATTCGATGTTCAGTCAAATCGACGTGTCGTTGAACGGTACGCTCGTGACGCCGTCGACCAATACGTACGCGTACCGGGCCTACATCGAGACCCTGCTGAGTTACGGTAGCGACGCGAAACGATCGCATCTCACGATCTCATTGTGGTACAAAGACAGCGCCAGACACATGAACGCGCGCGGGGACGACAACACCGGGTTCGTAGCGCGGCGCGATCTGACGGCGGCCAGCACCGAGGTGGAGATGATGGGACACCTGCACGTCGACGCGTTTACGCTAAACCTCCTCCTACCGAGCGGCATCGACACGAAAATACGCATGGTCCAGTCGAAGGACGCCTTCGCGCTCATGGGCGCGGCTGCCGCGACGGGGTGGCATATCTTGATACGCTCGATTTGCCTGTACGTCCGAAAAGTGAAGTTGAACCCGGAAGTCCAGCTGGGTCACATCAAAGCGTGGACTTTGGGAACGGCTAAGTTTCCGATGCGCCGCGTCGACTGCAAATCGTTCTCGATAACCGCGGGTACGCTATCGCACACGCACGAGAACCTGTACATGGGTGCGATTCCGAAACGCATAATCCTGATGATGATGGACAACGCCGAATACAACGGAGACTACACTAGAAATCCGTTCAATGCGCAGCACAACGACATAACCTTCCTCGCGCTCACCGTCGACGGACGTCAGGTGCCGAGCAAGCCGCTGCAGCCGGACTTCCCGCACCACCGGTGCATACGAAGCTACATGAATCTCTTCGAGGCCACCGGAAAGGCGGGCGAGGACGAGGGGAACGACATATCGCGCTCGGACTTCGAAGCCGGCTACACCGTCTTCGCTTTCGACCTGACCCCCGAATGTGTTGCGACGGGGACCATTTCAACGTCGTGCGTCAGGAGAGCGTGGGCGCTGAAATGCAGTTTTCGGCGCCGCTACCCCGACCGGTGAACGTCGTCGTGTACGCGGAATTCGAGACGGTGATGGAGACCGATCGGACCCGGAACGTCCTGTACGACTGTACGTCGTAATGGATACGTTCCAACTGCTGCGTCGCCTCGAACTCGACGCGTACGCTAAGCGCATCGTCGTCGGCGTCGTGCCTAAAGACGCGCTACTTACCACCACCACCACTTACCCGATGGCCTTCGTGTGCAATACCGACGACGGCGGCGAACCGGGGGAGAACTGGGTGGCCGTCTACGTCGACTGGCGAGGCGTCAGCGAGTACTTCGATTCGTACGGTCTGCTGCCGCTGCACGCCGACTTCCGCGCCTTCCTGCACCGACACTGCGGCGACGCGTGGACGTACAACGACAAGCGATTGCAGAGCGTCGTCTCTAACGTGTGCGGACAATATTGCGTCGCCTACCTACTCCTCCGATGTCGCGGCATGCCGTTGACGTCGTTCCAGAACCTATTCGGCACCAATCGGGTGGACAATGACTCTCTCGTATTCGATTGGCTAAAGCCATTGCATTAACGCTTCGCTTTTACGTGTATAGTAATAAAAAACGATGAAATGTACGCAATTGTGTTTTTATTACCCTACCTACCTACATACATACATACAGAACCCTACCCCTAGGCGGCTCCCCACCCCTAGGGTAGGTTAGGCGAGTTAGACGAGTTATACGAGTTAGACGAGTATCGGTGCCGTGGTGACGCCGTCGTCGAGAACGCGGCGTTTAGCGTAGAAATAGCTCAACGCCGCGCGCTCTTGAACGTACGTCAACACGGACGAGTTTTTCACCTGGAAGCCGCGGTTCCAACCGACGCCGCTGCGTCGGTCGCGCAGTACGGCGAGGAAGGCGTGCTCGTCGATATCGTTCTGACGTTTGCTCAATCCCTTCGTGCTGTACTTCGCGCCGTTGTCGCCGCCGAAGCAGTAGTACGTCTTACTGCACAGCGCCACGATTCCGTCGCCGCGCCACTCTTCTTTGAAGAGACCCGGCGTTCGACGATCGAATAGAAGACGGCGCGCGCAGCAGCAGTCCCCACCCTCCCACGTCAGTCCGGCGACGCGGCGCCGTACGTACGCGTCCACGTGCGCGTCGCAACATTCGGCCGGAAACCAGAGCGACCGATTCCGGAAGTAGTGTTCGCGCAGCGCTTCCGGTACGAGCGCGTCGATGTCGTGACCCGCGAGGGCTATGTACGCCGAGTCGGTGTCCATAGCGCAGTACTGGAAGAGCGGGCGTGGAATGTAGGCGTCGACGAAGTCGTAATAAAATTCGAGCATTCGTAATTTCGCGTATTGATACACGAAATAACCGATTTGAATCGGCAGGCCGTAGACGACGGTGCGCTTATTCAGCGCCACCTCGTACAGCTCGTCGTCGACGACGACGTCGACTTGCCGGAAGCGCCGGTTGTTGACCGGCGTAGCGTACTTGATATCCCGGTGCCGATCGACGCGCGTAATCGTCTTCCCGTACGAACTGTTGCCGAGTAGTTTAAAGGTGTCGGCGATGATCGCTTTGTCGGGGTCGACGTCGCCCTCGCGTCGCGCCGTCGACACCGTGTCACCGAAACGGCGAAAGCAGGCGATCGGCGTGTACTCGATCACCTGGTAGATGCGCGCGACGACGAGCCCGTGCTCCAGATACCAGCGTAGGAGGGGCGTGGCGAGCACGATCGCCGTGCCGAAGTAGCTACCGACGAGCGTCCGTTGAGGTCGGGTGAGTAGATCGTGCGACTCGGCGTAGCGGCGCATGAACGGGCTGAGATCGTCGCGCGTGATATCGACGTTCTTGAACACGGGCTGCATTTCGGCGAACTTAGCGCGCAGCGCTTCCGGCACGGCGATATCGCACTGCACGAGACCGAATAGAGAGCCGTCGCGTACACCCTCCAGTATCGTCGAGTGCGTTACGCACCTCGCCGGCGCGTCGGGTGGCGCCACGGGGGGTCTCACGGCTCGCCACTGGCACTCCCGCATTTCGACGACGGCATCGACGTGGCGGCGCAGGTAGGCCGTCACGGCGATCGTCGCGGCGTACAGCGTCGTCATCGGTTGACCGTTGACGGCGTTCGTCGTCACGTGCGTCTGGCATATCGGGCAGCCGTGAAAGTAACAGCCGTGAAATTGATACGCCGTTCGCGTGGCGGCGCACCAACCGTCGACTCGGTACTTACCGACGCGCTTCTCGCGTCCGTTCAACTGGTGCCGTATAGGAGCGCCGATTCGTTCCGCTTCGTACGTCAACCACTCTACGGCCATACGACCGTAGCGGTGCACGCGTTCCGCTCGAAAGCCGTTCTCCGCGGGTCGGCGCGTGTACCAACCCGTCGGCATTTCCCGCATCATCGCCGATAGATAGAGGCCGTTCGCGTCATAGCCGACTATCGAACGACACGGGTTGTTACCGCCTCGAATCGACGTCACGCCGGCTTCGTGATGACGCGAGAAGATGATCGATGGACCGCCGACGATCTGCGACTGCAGTAGGCGGTGCAGGTCTTTGTTCGGTTCGTTGAACAGCGAGAAATGGATTGACAGCGGCAGGTCGTTGAATAGGTACAACAACGTCAACCCCGGTACGCTGATGGCGTCCTTGAACATGTCGATGCGCTGATGGCGATAGAAGGCGAACTGCAGCTCGAGGGCCTCGAGAAACGGCGCCACATCTCGGTTATTATACCAGATTAGAAAATCGCGCATCGTCGTCATGCGCTCGTCGCGCCACGCCGTCGCACAAATTTCGTACGCCTCCGCGGAGATTCCCTCGCGTTTCAGGTGGCTGTAGAAAGTTTCGCGCGGCGGCAGGACGGTCTCGTCCAGGCGCGTCAACGCGTCGATATATTCGTACGGAAAGTACCCCTTCGTCGCCGCGCAGCCGTACGCTTTCAGATAGCGCTCGTAGCTGACACCGGGCGCGAGGTAATTAGTTATGTCGAGAAATTTCAACGTCGACGTCGTCAGGCACATGTAAGCGTTCTGTCGTTTAATGGTGAACGCCGACGATGTGTGCTGCGCGTCGTCGGTTATGAGCAGGGGGGTCAAGTACTTTTTGACGATATTCAAATCGTACTTACCGCTGTTGAAGCCCAGTACGGGCATTTGACGAAGGTGCGTCCACAGGCGGTCGGCGAGTGCGGCGTACGGTGACGAATCGTTGTCGTCGTCGCCGCCAGTCTTCGTCGAGCGCTTCGAGCGCCTCGAAGACCGCATCATAGCGGGGGCGTAGAACCGCGCACGCCGCCGCGCTCACGGCTTCCAGGTCATCGATGAGGCGGCGCGCTAGGTCGGCCGAATCACCGGTCGTGACGTAACAGCGCGCCGCTTCGTGTCCGGGCACGTTCGACGCAACGCTCACGCTGAGCAGTTCGTGTCGCGCTAGCCACCGACATTTGTCGGTATCCGGCGGCAAATCGTTGGCGGCAAAATAACATTCAAAATCGAATGTCGCGCGGTACGGATAGTAGCGCAGATCGTCGTCGCCGACGTCGATACCTTCGTCGTCGAGCCGTTGAAATACGGACGGCGTCGGTCGGTAGACGCCGCCGGGAAACACGTGACGAACACCGCCCTCGCACGTCGCTTCGTGACGTCGTAATTGCGACGGGTACTGCCAGAGGGAGTTGCCGCATTTCGAGCACTTGTACGTTTTCGCGTACGCGCGCAGGTCGATTATGTACGAGAAGTGATTCTCGTACAGGTTGACGTTCAGGGTCGTGGGGTGCGTTTCGATCGACCGACGGACTAGTTCGGCGGCGTCAGTCGCCGTCAGTCGATAGACGGCGATGTTGATGCCGAAAATCGTCTCCACGCGTTCCAGTTCGTTCAGGCGCACGCCGTTCGGCGTCGGGCCGTAGCGCGCGCTCAGTTGTTTAGTTACTCGCGTTAAACGGGTCGTATTTAGGCTCCCACCGCAGCCGCCTTGCAGGTGGATACCGATGCACCGGAAGAGGCATAGATGATCGTCGTAGGGCGTGCCTCGACGATCGTTCGTCAACGTCACGACGTGCTTGTTTTTTCGCACGTAGGAGGGGAGCGCGGCGCCGACGCACCCGATAGGATGGTTTAGGATGGCGTTCACGAAGTAGGTGGCGTTCTTTTCGAGCTCGACCACCCACCCCGAGTCGGGACGCTGCGCGATGACGTACTGTAGTACGTCGGTCGTGCGCACGACGTCGAGGAATCGTTCGAAAGAACGGCTATCGGTTACGAGGGCGGGCGTTTCGAGAAGGCGACCGCAGCAGTTACAGGACGAATGAAAATAGCGGTAACGACCCGACACCTTGTGGCGTAACACGAAACCATAGCTTACGTTTATTTTAAACGCATTCTTTTGTTCGCGAAACACAACCCTCAGACGCGGTTCGAGCACCCGCGTACTCGTACAGGCGGTCATGCGATAGTTGTAGCGGGACTGCACGGCACCGAGCGCTACCGACGTCTCTATGCTACGTCGATGCTCGTCCACGACGCGTTGAAGAGCGTCGGCTGATGGTGGTGGTGGTGGTGGTTTGGAAGAATCATCAGGAGGTGGCAACACCTCCGGACGACCGCACCGTTCCCTCAGGTGTCGTAGCATCGCGGCGCGCGTACTGTACGTTACGCCGCATTTCGGACACTCTCGTCGCTTTACGCATAGCGCGTTATCGCCGCATCGTTTCGAACTCTTCGCGTGTCGCTCTAACGTCGACTGTTTCGCGAAATAAGTACCGCATTTCGGACATTGCCACCTAGTAGTAGGCGGCATACCTTTTTGTGCTGCTACTTTTTCGAATACCCCTATTTATAACAGAGGTACGGACATGCGCAGTGAGTAACGTGGGGTGGTGGTTTTGTTAAGTAACGGTGGTGGTGGTGGTACGGCAGTGGGGGTGGCGGTTTTGTTAAGTAACGATGCGCGGTATGCGCAGTGAGTGGGGTGGCGGTTTTGTAAAGTAACGATGCGCAGTTAATGACGGTTTTTTGTTAAGTAACTGTGTGTTGGGGGTGGCGGTTTTGTTAAGTAACGATGCGCGGTATGCGCAGTGAGTGGGGTGGCGGTTTTGTTAAGTAACGATGCGCAGTTAATGACGATTTTGTTAAGAAACTGTGTGTGTGTGTGTGTGTGTGTGTGTGTGTGTGTGTGTGTGTGTGTGTGTGTGTGTGTGTGTGTGTGTGTGTGCAGTTAATGACGATTTTGTTAAGTAACTGTGTGTGTGTGTGTGTGTGTGTGTGTGTGTGTGTGTGTGTGTGTGTGTGTGTGTGTGTGTGTGTGTGTGTGTGTGTGTGTGTGTGTGTGTGTGTGTGTGTGTGTGTGTGTGTGTTAACTCGGAAACGGAACGTACATTTTCAACGTTTTATTAAGCGTATCGTACAACGTAAAGCGATATTAAAAGCAAATCAGCAGAATAAGCAGTAATGTTCATTCGATTTAAAGGCCGCTTCTGCACTGTATGTACACGTGCACTGCCGATTCCAGTCGAGCGCGGTTGATGAAGACGCGCCAATCCGTGCCAAGTAGCCAGTCCGACACGAACTGGACCAAATACAGTTCCCCCGCTCGCCCCGGTTGCTGTCCGTGCGCCTTAACGTGTAGTAGCTGCACGAGACGTACGAAGGTCGGTATCAGCGATCGATGTAGACACGTTTCCAACACGGCGTTGAAGTGATGCTTGACGAGGTCGGCTACGTTGACGTAGCGCTGTGCGTACTCACGAGTAGGTCGACCCGCGCGATAGCCGACCATATGCACGTACGGACAGCCCTCATTAACTTCGCAAGCACCACATCGATCGCGCGCCGTCTCCAGTATCATCTCACCGAGGTGTTCAGCGAGAAGGGACATCGCATGTCGTTCATATCGACAAGCCAACTGACTCCGCCCCGGCTCGACGACGTGTCGTTATATCACTTCCGACGGTGATGGATTCCAACAAAACGACGGCACGATCTGGTGTAGACTTTCGTACGGCGGTGGTGCACCAAGCGCCTCCTCGATGATAGCATCCAACGCACCATCGACGACGCCCGCGCATCCCTACAGCACAAAGCAGGCGCCTACAAACATACATTACAATTACGCTTTCCACGGCGATCCTGCGCACGATCGTAACGCGTACGCGCCTTAGCGTCGTACTTCAGTAGTAATCTCTCACGTTCAAGCCGTCGTACTCTCTACAAACACACATTATTATTAGTCCGCCTCTTTTTCAGCGGTAACACGAGCCAGCAGCGCGGCATCTTTCGTCTCACTATCCGTCACTGTCCGATCCAGCAGTGTTTGTACGAACAAGGCAACCTCCGCGTACCTTGCACGCATCCTTTCGTTATTGGCTAACATTTCCAGCAGTACTCGGCGCACCTCCTACAGACAAAACAATAACATAAATGTCATGCTTTAAATAAGCTGAGCACCGTTCTATTATGTAGCTCGACTAGTAGGCGCTCATCGCTTCGTAAGCTGAACACCAGGCCATTACGTAATTTTCCACTATCTCGTCTAGTAGGCGCGCAGCCTCATCACTCGTCGGTTTACCAGTTAGCAACGCCGTCACCAGCGGGGCCTCCTATAACACAAGAAACCCATTAGTCGTCGTCGTCGTCAACGTCTCTCTTCAGTGTGCGCACCGTATAAGACGCCTCGCCTTGCCAGGTCGTCTTACGCACACTGAGCTCCACTTTCGTACCTGTCAACTCAAGTACAGTATCACGAAGTTCTTCCGCGTTTAATTCCACCAAGTAATCAGCCCGGTACTCAACGAGCTTAGCCATTTGCGTGTCAAACAACGTCAGCCACATCTCATATTCTTCTTCATCCCCATCTCGTATCATCACACGCAGCGCAAAGAAATTTTTCACCATATCCAGTTCCCCGTGGATTCGACATAGCATAATGCCATCTGTGGTTTTCTGATACAGTTTGCGTCGGCAATGGGAACAGCCCCTGTACGTGAACTGGTCTTTATAACACACCGCCTCGATGAAGGCGGGGGTCTTAAGTTTATATACGCCGTTCTCAGCGCAGGCCAGCTCCTTCACACTCACCAAGGTAGCCTGTGATGACGTTGCAGTGCTGCATTCTCTCTCAAGCGAAGCGCGCCGAGTCGGTTCCTCCAAAGCCGCTTCGTCAGCCCCACGTTTACGCCCGATCGGGGACGCTATAACCAACACGGGTCTCTTAGCAGGCGGTGTTGTCGCCGCCGCAGGCGGTTGCTGCTGACTGCCACTCGCCTTACACGCCTGTTTACGCATCGCCTTCAGCTTTTTCACCGGTGTCGTCATCTCATTATGGTCGGCCATTCTCGCAGTGGAAGAACTTCTGCTGCTGCTGCTGTTGCTGCTGAAATCAGTCAGACCACTTGGGTTATACCACATACAAATTTTTCAACCGGTTTATATAAGCAACATACGGCGCATGCGTACTTAACACATACCGCCCTAATCGACAGTTCTATTACAACGCATAACTGCCTAGTATCCGATGTCTTTTATTTTCGGAAAAAAATTGAACGGTCATGTAGTGCGTTCGTTGACAAACGTTTATTTACAGCCAATTTTAATAAAATAATAACACCACATAATTCCCTACTCGCCACCGATCCCACACAACGCTTAAATTCATACTTTTAACGAGTCTGTTAGGCTTTGGAAAAAGCATTGTTCGCTCTTCACATTCCAATCACGATAAGCTACCCCCATTAGCGTCACAGCTGGTTTGCGTCACCATCCGGTTTCTAGTTATCGCCAAGAAAAAAATTACACGTTCACGTTAGTGCGTTCGTTGTCAAATGTGACTTTCACATCGAATTTCTCTATTATTAATACTCCACGATATGCCTGAACCCTAATTAAGCGTATACAACGGTTCATTTTATGCATTTAAACGTTCGTTTATTGCTATTTTGATCTCTTTGCATTCGATGTTTTACGTCACTTTTGCGCATGCGCGCTTAACACATACCTGACTTTAGACAACAACGCAACGGTCTTCGCTCATTCGCTATCATGGCCGCCTCCCGAACACTTGCTACGCGAGAACCTGCCGCCGCAAACGAACAGCGGTACGTTGTATTTTCTTATTATTTACTTTTTTATAACTTATTATTATAATTCTTTAATTATATATTTATTAATTACTACAGCTGTAAGTTTTCATTCTTTATTTAATTACTTTTATAACTTATATTTAGTGCTGCTACTTTTTCGAACACCCCGATTTATAATTTCTTTAATTATATATGTAATTCTTCATTAATTATTTAGTACAGCTGTCGGTTTTCCTTCTTTATTAATTACTTTTCATAATTTATTTACTTATATTTAGTACACGTTTTCATTCTTTATTATTTATTTAGTACATTTTCCTATACGTAATTAATTTTACTTAATTGCCAAATGCGTTATTCACAGAAACCACCTGCGACGCCCTATCACACTGCCGACACTACCAAACGTCTACGATAGGCCTATCTGTCGCGTCACCGGCGTGCAACGGCCACCAACTCCCGTCGATCTCCAGGGATCGGGAGACGACGAGCCAACCGTCTTCCCGGGCTTGACGGACGCTGAATGGATCAGCTCCACTACACCCCACCCGTTCACAGTCGACCAGGCTTCCGACGACGCCGACGGAATCCTGTCGTCGTTTTCCGTACGCGCGGACGACGGATCGTGGTACACGCCTATCCCGGCTGATGAATTATACGAGAGACGCGGCTTTAACTCGCCTTTAGTGCCTGTAGGTCGCTCGACCTTATTGCAGCGCCAATACGACTCGGACCGTTCACGAACAGCGCGACTACCGCACTTGGGGCAATCTCAGAGCCGCCCGCCTGGTTCACGGCACCACCGTGATTTCTATTAATAAACAAAACATAACTTACACCGCATTCACTCGTCTATCTATCGCCTATAAGCAGCCTGCCTTACCGTTGAGTACAGCTTTTAAATGCTAAACGTATGCATGCGCCTCGTTTCGTTTTGATAGTATCGGCTATATAAAAACATACCACCATTTTGCGTCCATTCGTCTATCCACCGCATAAACATCCCGCTGCCTCAACAAGCCGACCGCTGAGTATAGCTTTTAAACGCGTGCATGGGATTCGTTTCAATAACGCCAACCAGCTGAAATCAACGCCGTTACAGACCCGGCTAACAGCCGCTAGCCGTAGATCTATTTTTAACCGCCCGTACCTAGGCCGATCGTATATCAAATTCCTCCGCTGCTGCTGCTGCTGTAATCACTCAGCGGTATAGGGTACAGCGGGTATTCTCGTACACAGTGGGTTTAGTGCCTTCGTAACCACGGTGGTTTTAGCTATAATATAACCACGGTGGTTTCAGCTATAACCATATGGCTATATCGTAACTAGGGACGCTGTTACTGGAATAATCGCTAGATGGCGTTATCACGTAACTAGGGACGCTGCTAACGTAACTAGGGACGCCGTTATAGTCGCTAGGGCTAAACTAATTACTGGGCTACTCGCTAAGTGGCACCTCTATATCATCAATCAAAAGTGACAGGCCATCAATCACGTTTTTTATAAGTAGGTTCCCGATTTCTATCGGGTTACACAAAACCCTTTGATCTTTTTTTTATAAGTAGGTTCCCGAAAAAGATAAGGACGTTTTTTATGCACGTAGTTAGGCCTAAAGTAGGTCAAAAAGGGGCGGGACGAGGGTGAACCTTGTCTACATACTACTTACCTACATCCCCGCTACGGCCAGGCTCACATCGATGCCGACGTTTCACCCAAGGACTGGTGCTGTAACAAGTCTGACAACTGTGACATCTTCTACGATGCTCGGCCGTTGAAATCATGCATGGGCTACGTCCGACCCTTCCTATGTATGTGTCTTCTGTGTGAGACAGTGCTGCGATAATTGTCCCATTCCAGTACTGTTGTATAATATTTAAGGGCACCTGGTTTGCATAGCTTCTGAAATAAAAAAATTGTATCATCATCATCATGTTGCTGTAGTGACCCATGGTTGAGCGAAGGCCTCAGCCTGCCAGATCTGCCTCTCTTGCTCTATCCTCTGCCAGATAGTGTCCTTCCAGTATTCATCTAGTTCGTCTCTCCACCATCTCGCCAGTCTTCCTTTAAATCATTTCCCTTCGTAAAGTCTCCAGGTGGTGATACGTGATGTCCATCGGACGTCTTGTGATCTACTGATGTGTCCTCCCCAGGTCCACTTCTATCTTCTGATGTGTTCTATCACGTCTATGACCTTTGTTTTCTCTATTACCAGATGTTTATTTTTCTCTCTCGACATGTGATGTTTTACATACTTGTTTTACATACTTGCCTGGTTGGTGAATGTCTCCGTGTTTCTGCACTATATGTCATCGCAAGAAGTATGCGTCAGTTGTAGACTTGTCTCTTCAGGCTGGTCCAAAGTTACCTTGAAGATGTCGCAGTACTTGGTGAATGCTGTCAAGCCAGCTATACTATGATGATTCTTTTAATCTCCTTATGTTGTTAGGGAATATTTAACACACGGTTTGTTGCTGTCACAAGAATGTTAGCCAGATAATTGTTATGATTACTGTGAGCATGTTATTATTGCCAAGTGTTATAGATATGCATGGCCATGCAAATATCCTCCCAAGTAACGCACGCCTGACTTGGTTCAAGAATCCCATTTTAAGGAAACATTTGTGAACGTCGAGTGGATACCAGCACTGCTAGCCATTTATAACTTAGGCTGTTGTGCTTATTAGTTAAACGATATTCTGGTGAATTAACCGTGATCTCTGTTGATAAAAAATATATACCGGGTATGTCTGTTTGTTTCAGCATGGTTTGTTGGTGACCCGCACATTCACACACTCGACAACTTTCAGTACACCTTCAATGGACTGGGGGAATACACCCTTATTATGACAAACGGAGGTAACTTCACCCTACAGGGGCGCACTGAAAAAGCACTTGATAATAAAGGGAATGAGACCGCAGCCACTGTGTTCAGTGCATTTGCAGCAACGGATGCTGATGCTGGCCGAGTCTACATTGCAATGAACAGTTCTCGTAGTGGTATGTAGTTCAGCTTCTCATGTTTTGTCTAAAATTGTGTGGGCAGTTTTTAAAATGCTGTACCTGAAGATATATGTTTTGTCTAAAATTGTGTGGGCAGTTTTAAAAATGCTGTACCTGAAGATACAAATGTAGAATTTCACTTTTTGAGTTATTGTCATTTAAAAACCGTGCGTACATATCCCTGCTTTATATTCATGGCTGTTGGACTAAAAGTGGCTTGCTGCCAAGCGTTGATATTGATAATTACGACCTGCCATACTCATTTTACCCACTTACATAATATAATAATTAATACTTTATAATTATGTAACTTACATAATATATAATTAAGACATGTTTATTATCTTCAGATTGGTGATATTGTGTTCTTTATAGTGACATAAAACTTGTCAAAGGTATTTGTCTTCTGTTGGATTAATCGCACATGATTTAAAAAAAAACATAACTGGAATGTAAACATTTCCTGTCATCACGTTGCCATCCTTGGTTGTCCAGCGACAAACGTTAGCGTGGCATTATATCATAAGATTATGGCTATCTATGTGTCAGTCCCGGGGGGCACTACCCTTACATGTGGGTAGGGGTGTGCAGCCGATGGTCACATACCCCTACCCTTGATAAGGGCATCCAATATCAAAAAGTATACCCTTGTTCTAGGGAAAACATGTGAAAACAGACCCTTGATCTAGGGAGCCTCGGTAAAAAAACGACCTTTGAAGTCAGCACATCTACAGTACTGCTAGTATAGGCAGTGCCCCCCGGGCTGTGAATGCTGTGATAGAAACCTAGCCTTGTTCTAGGGAGAGTTCCTCGAAATGATACCCTTGTCTAGGGAACTTTTGTATAATGTTGGCCCTTGTTCTAGGGAGAACATGTGAAAAACGGACCCTTGATCTAGGGAGCCTCGGTAAAAAAACGACCCTTGAAGTCGGCACATCCACAGTACTGCTAGTATAGGCAGTGCCCCTCCGGGGTGTCAGTCCACTAAGCAAATCATCACCAGCTCCATTTGAAACTCTTCACACCAATCTTCTCCTTTATTTCATCCATTCTTTGCTTGTCTATTCTCTTCACTTCCACATTTTGCAATATATTATTGGAAATAAAACTATAAAAGATACACTGATTAAATCATGCATATCTGTTACAGGATACATCATCATAGTTGATCAAGATGACCAATCTGATTGGTTCACAAAAGCAGATGTTTCTGATGAGGTAGAATTTGATGGAGTCAGTATTTACAAAGACAACATTAATTCTGTTGTTGCTGTGTTTAAGAGTGGTAAGAAATGTTTTATTACATTATTGTGAGCCCTTAGACTGTTTTGTTACACATAAATGCTGTTAGTATCTAACTATAGTCATGCTAGTCTGTGTGTGTGTGTGTGGAGGCATGTCAACGTTTTTCTCCTAGACAGTTTGTTACACATAAATGCTGTTAGTATCTAACTATAATCAAGCTAGTGCATGTATGTGTATGTATGTGTGTGTGTGTGTGGAGACATGTCAAAGTTTCCCTCCTAGACAGTTTGCATCTTGGTCACCAAACCTTCACGGATTCATATATGACCCTTATGGAAGAAATGTTACGCCCTAATTTTTTAAAAATCAGCCCTTGATTAAGGGTATGTGACAAATGATAGAGGAGTGACTAGTTGTTTTGATGTGGTTGTATTTATGTAAATAATATATGCCTGATTGTGAGTAAAGAGAGGATTCGAACTATAATCATTTGGGTTGAGAAACTGATAGTCCTACGACTCTGTGCTCCAGTTCTAATATTGACGCATGTCCAAATTGAAGATCTGTCCAGGCTACCTTTAGTTTAGTGGAACGTGTGCAAGAATGGTGTTGACTTGATGTTTAGTATTTTTATATTTCTTGTTGATGTATTATAGTTTGTAATTTCAGGGTTTTCCATCACGGTGGGGATGAATAATTCTCAACTGGACATCACAGTGGCCGCCCCAGAAGGGTATCTTAACCAGACCGTGGGTCTCTTGGGGGTGTTTAACAAAGACCCCTCAGATGACCTCACCCCAGCCGATGTGTCACCTCCACTGAACACCACAATCACAACTGAAAAGATGATATTTCAAAAGTTTGGTGAAACTTGTGAGTAGATTACACCATATATAACGCAGCTGACCTATTCAATGGATAACAACAGTCATTTTAAAAACCATTGCAATTCTTTACAATGTATGAGTTGTTGACAAATCTGTATCATTCTATGTTCCAGACTTGGTGTCTGTTAAAAATATGGTTATTTACCTTTCCGAGTCCTATGTTGCTCTGAACGGAGCTTTCGACGTCTTCATGACGTCTTCATCAGCGTTGGTGTGCGTCGCTCTCGGTCATCATGTGACTGTGTTGGTAACTGTCACATGACAACACTTCTAGGAAGACAGTCAAACTCAACAGCAGTGACTACAACACCAAAATGCTGGCCCTCCTTGGGGATATCAACACTTATGTACAATTAAAGAAAGACCCCCAGCAGAATACAAAAAGAAACTCATCAGCATATTAAGGACATGGCAACAGAAGGACTCTATTCCTATGCAATTGAAACACCTGATATACCAGACTTCAGACGAAATACCTAAGATCTATGGAACCCCCAAGATACACAAACAAGAAGCAACGCTTAGATCGATAGTATCTAGCATTGGCAGCATTTCCTACAATGCAGTGGTAAGACATGGGCTAACGTTCTCACCCATCTTGTTGGGAAGACACCTTACCACATGAAGAACAGCAGGGATTTTGTGAACAAGATCAAAGACCTAGAGGTTACCCCTGATCAGAAACTAGTGTCGTACGATGTGTCAGTTCTGTTCATCAGCATACCAGTACCTGACATGACCCAAATTGTGAAGAAGAAACTACAGTAAGACACCACATGGAAAGCTTTGGGCTCCCCAGTCTCTCCTATCGTGGCCAATATGTACATGGAAACGTTAGAGAAACAAGCCATCACTACCGCGCCCAAACCCCATCAGTTTGGTACAGATACGTCGACGACACTTTCGTTCAGATACATGAATACCACATGGAGGGTTTCACTGTACACCTCAACAGCATAGACCCCCAACATCAAATTCACCGTGGAACCGAAATGAGAAGGCCATCTTCCTTTCCTGGACACTTGTGTACACGTGAACGGTGATGGCAGCAAACGGATCACGGTCTACAGAAAACCAACACACACGGACCAATACTTGAACTTCAGCTCCAGTCATCACCTTGAGTACAAGCGATCGCTGGTCAGAACATTGATGCACAGGGCAGACCAACTCATAACCACAGACGAAGACAACGCCACCGAAACAGCACATGTCAGAGCAGCGCTCAGAGCCAACAACTACAGAGAGTGGAAGTTCAAGATCACCAAGAAAAAGAGAAAGACACCAAGTGCAGAAAACAGACCAGCCTAATACCGAACATCCCTTTACTATACGTGCGCAACCTGAAATTGACCACCATTTTCCGGGAACATGGAGTGGGGACGTACCACAAACCTTACAACACCATAAGATCCATCGTAGTGTACCCCAAAGACAAAACCCCCAAGAACAACATGTGTGGGATAATATATGAGATAGGATGTTCGGACTGTCATCATACCTATGTAGGCGAAACCAGCAGAGCACTAGGAGCCCGACTCAAAGAACACAGAAACACCAGGGGCCCACTCTCAGCAGTAGGTGAACACAGAGTGAATGAGGACCACAACATCTTGGTTAAAGACGCAAAGGTACTCTCTAGAGAAAACAACTTCTGGAGAAGAAAACTCAGTGAGGCAATTGAAATCACAGAGAGGCGACCAGAAATCAGGGATTCCGGATACAATTAACCTTCCCGCGATCTTTCTGGAAGTGTTGTCATGTGACAGTCATATGACGACCGAGTGTGGCGCGGACCAACGATGATGATGAAGACGTCGTGAAGACGTCGTGAAGACGTCGAAAGCTCCGTTCAAAGCAACAAAGGACTCGGAAAGGTAACTTACCATATTTTCAAAAATAGTGAACAGTTGTTTTATATGTAAATTACTGATTCCTCAACCACTGCAATGTAGCTGTCTTCTAGTGAATGGTCCAATCACACAGTAGTATCTGTTGTAATATCACTGTCACCTATGTTGTTTACCAGGGAGGATCAGCCAGACAGAGACGCTGTTCCACTATGCAGGGGACACAGGTTACAACACCTACAACATATTGCACTTCACTCCTCTCTTCCTTGATGAGGTCGTTGGCAATATGACTGCCACAGAGAGGGCCGAGGCAGAGCAGACTTGTGGAGACAACCGAGAGTGTCTCTTTGACTACGTCGTCACTGGTCAGTGGTGACCTCATCTTGTACGGTGTGCACACAGCTCTACACTGTATACGCATGACATGAGACAATTTTTATCTGCACTATTAGCAGCACAGTGATTTTCATTGGTGATTGATTGGTTTGTGTGTGGGTGTGTGGTGTGTCTGTCTGTGACGATATGTATGTGTGCATGATCTCATGCACGATAACATTTCATTTGAGTATGTGTGATAAAAAACTACCCCAAGAAAGCTACATAGTGGCCCAAACTAATATGCAGATAGTCCTGCGCACTTAGTGTTTTAGCCATGATGTGAATGTTTCAGGCAATGCTGCAGCTGCTGCGGCCACCCTGGACACAATCACCAAGAATACAGAAACCTCTGAGACCATGGGTGAGGGCAGACAACTTATAATAAGATAATGCCAACTTTATAGTCTTAACCAAAAGTACTCTTACTATACTGGCAGTAACACCACCATGTTCGTTCACTCTACGTTGCTCCAGTTCACTCTCACTCAGTCCTGAGGCTTCAACAATACAGTTTCATTCTGCAGCCGGTCTGGTAATGGTGTCCCAGGTTGAGCTGCATGCTTTCATCTCCTTTTCCTTGGTCCTTCACCACAGTTTGTTTGGACGACTCCATCACTTTATCATCAGCTGTCTGTGTATTTCTCTCACATAGCAAGGGACAATGGGCTCATAAGTCCACCATTAAACAGAATCCATTGTTAAATTTAAGGATCTTTTTCAAAATGCAAAAAGCCGCCTCTATGTCACAGAGGAGACTGTTTCTGTGACACACAGGTGAAAGTAAGAGGAAGATTTGGATTATGAGCTCATAAGAATGTTATTGAAATTAGTCACCCGTGTTTTCATGGTTATGGAGATAATGTAGCAGTATATAACGCTGTTTGCAGCCAACACCAGTCCACAAATCCATGTGCAAAATGTCTTCAACGTGACAGTCAACAAGACAAGTTCTCTGTTTGTCAATGTCACTGACCCAGATGGTGACGTCGTTTCAATGACATTGAGGACTGACCTGCCACCTGGTGCCAGCTTTGACAACGTCACCGGGGTGTTCACTTGGACCCCAGTTGACACTACACCTGTCAACATCATGTATGTATGTTTTACTGTCCGACTAATGGCAGCAGATGTGGTATCTAAGATGTCATAGCATTCTTACATAGTGTTTGTGTGAAATGCCTGGTCAGCTCAGTGAAGCTTACTAATTGCTAGCTTCTTTGATGTCTATGTACAGTTTACTACACCAGAATGGTAAGAAACATTAAATAAATTCTTTGAAAACAAAAATGTACAATTGATATCAATCAACCACACAATCACAATACTTTATTGTCCCTTGGGAGGGAAATTAATTTGGATTGTAGCAGAATATATTAAAACAAATAAAACAAATGTACATGCACTATAAAAATAAAAAGTAGTAATGAAAGTTATATCGGTTAAATAAATAAGTTAAAATGAGTTAAATATGTTAAATAAGTTACAAAAGTTAAAAAAGTTAAATCATCTCACAAATCACAAATCATCTCAGGCTCACTCAGTGTCAGACTGGCAGACATGGAGGGGAACGAAGGTCAGTTACTCATTCATTAGTCTAATTGACGACGGAACAAATGCGTTCCGAGTGCGATTCAGTTTACAGTGAGGGAGTTGAAAGCGGCGGCCAGAAAGAAGTAGTTTATAGCATGGAAACATGGGGTGTTCAGGGCCAGTTGCCTGTATAGATCCTCTAGGCTAGTCTGCTTTTTCCCACCACCTTGCCACTAACCCTGACTGTTCGTGCCAGAGTGTTGCGCTGCACGATACTCAAGCCGCCGTGCCACACAAGAAACCCAATTGTAACAGAGCTTTCAATGTAGCATCTGTAGAAGGTTTGAACAACATGTGTACTGACACTGGGTGACCTGAGCTTGCGTAAGAAATACAGCTTTTGCTGGCACTTTCTGTTAATTACCGCTGTATTTTCACCAAATGTGAGCTTTGCATCCATGATAGTGTCGAGATACTTGTATTTATCTATTTTCCTTACACATTCTCGGTTAATGAATATTCTCTTGGGAGGAGTAGGATTTTTCCTAAAATCTAGTATGAGTTCCTAAGTTTTACGAACGTTCAGGCCTAGGAAATGATTGTCACACCACACTGTGAAATCAGCTACAGCGCACACACATTTGATCAGAGACGGATAGGTCGACGATGGCTGTGTCATCGCTGTATTTGATGTAATTGACGCTCAGTCGTCTGTGTAGAGTGTGAACAGAACAGCGGAGACCACTGAGCCCTGGGGGGCAGCGGTGAAAGTGAAGAGTGAGTTCGACACAGCACCATTATAGCGCACTACTTGCTTACGCTCAGTAAGAAACTGGTTTACCCACAAGATGATGTGCAGGTTGACATGCATATTGACAAGTTTACTCATCACGATGTGTGGCTGGATGGTGTTGAAAGCCGACGAAAAGTCAATAAAGACTATCCTGGCAAACGACGTGATCTTTTCCAGGTGAGTATTCACACTATGACATAGAGTGAGGACTCCATAATCCACACCTCGATTGCGTTTATACGCAAATTGGAGGGGATCCAGTTGATCCCCAACATGCTGCAGGACAGGAAGAAGTACAAGTCGCTCAAAGCACTTCATAACGACTGAGGTAAGCGCCACTGGGCAATAGTCGTTGAGAACAGATGGCACAGGTTTCTTTGGGCAGGACATATAACTGACGATTTACAGGCCAGGGGGATGCGATACTGCTTCAGAGACCAGTTGAAAAGGATGCTGAACACTGCACCCAGCTGAGCATGACACTCATTGAGGACCCGACCGCTGACGTTGTTAGGCCAAGCTGCCTTGTGAGGATTAACCTGCTTGATGATCTTACTGACGTCATCAGGAGTTGTTTCTGGGGTATCATCCTCAGTGAGCTGAGACTCAATATCGTCCACTGCCTCCTGACGCTCACGTGAGAAGTCATGCCGGTTAAAATGCCCAAAGAAGGAATTCAAGTCCTCAGCGAACTTGAGACGCTCTTCCGCTGACTCTGAAGTTTGTATGACACGTTTGCTGGACTCAACGCCAGACAGAGTTTTCAGTCCCAGCCATGCCCTGCACATATTGCTGTATTGGAACAGGCGTTCAATGTTGTCCTTGTATTCCAGTTTAGCGTCCATGATCTGCTTTTTTAGAGTACACTGGATCATATGCATTAATAAATATTTATAAATTGTGAACAAATTGTTTTTGATCTACACCTTATTTACCAAAAGAAGTCTCAATCCAAATATAGTAAAACCTGTTTTTAATAGATTTGTCTATTATATGCAATGATTTTTGTATACACTGTACAGTGCATACCCAGTTCAACTCAGTTCAAATGTCTAACGAAATTCATATTGTAATTAGTTTCAGTGGTTGTGTCAGTAGGGACCTAGTATGTCAACCTGAAGATTGCAAACTATCATTATTGACAGTTAATAGATTCGCGGCGACTGATGCAAAAGGAGCAATGGCTCCATCTGCCAACATCATCATCAATCTGTGCCACTGCTCAAGCCGAGGTGAATGTCTGTTCAGCAAGATGGGCAGTGGTCAGAAAGCTTCAGCCATGTTCAGAGTTGTTGCCTGCAATTGTACCATAGGCTGGACAGGTGAGGAATATCACAAGTATTCCCTACACATTATGGGGTGTGGTATATTCTCATGCACTAGTTTCAGTGTCCTTGGCATGTTGATTTGTCAAAGCAAAGACATTAAACTGAGTCCATTGTCTAACTACCAGATATCTCATTGCCTGCCAATTTGGGTTTCGGCTAATCATGGGTGATATTAAATGTAATATTCGGGAAGTATCAGTACTTAATTGAATGCACATTATCAGTCGAACGTGAGAATGGTCAAATTGTAATTATTTGAATTTCCAATAACTGGTCTTTGATGTGGGATGTGGACGTTTGTGATCATGGTTCCCATAGCACGACTGACGTAGAGAAAACGTTCTTGGACAAAGTACAGTTGTGTAATTGATTCACCGAACTTCAGTACATTGTGTAGGATATCAGGAAGGGGTAGTGTAGTCAACTACCAACCCTGGCTTGTGAGGATGTCTGTCAAGGGTAGTGTATTCAACTACCACCCCTGACTTGTGAGGATGTCTACCAGGGGTAGTGCAGTCAACTACCACCCCTGGCTTGTTAGGATGTCTGCCAGGGGTAGTGTACTCAACTACGACCCCTGGCTTGTGAGGATGTCTCTCAGGGGTAGTGTACTTAACTACCACCCCTGGCTTGTGAGGATGTCTGCCAGGGGTAGTATACTCAACTACCACCCCTGGCTTGTGAGGATGTATATCAGGGGTAATGTATTCAACTACCACCCCTGACTTGTGAGGATGTCTGCCAGGGGTAGTGTACTCAACTACCACCCCTGACTTGTGAGGATGTCTGCCAGGGGTTGTGTATTCAACTGCCACCCCTGACTTCTGAGGATGTCTGTCAGGGGTAGTGTAGTCAACTACCAACCCTGGCTTGTGAGGATGTCTGTCAAGGGTAGTGTATTCAACTACCACCCCTGACTTGTGAGGATGTCTACCAGGGGTAGTGCAGTCAACTACCACCCCTGGCTTGTTAGGATGTCTGCCAGGGGTAGTGTACTCAACTACGACCCCTGGCCTGTGAGGATGTCTCTCAGGGGTAGTGTACTTAACTACCACCCCTGGCTTGTGAGGATGTCTGCCAGGGGTAGTATACTCAACTACCACCCCTGGCTTGTGAGGATGTATATCAGGGGTAATGTATTCAACTAACACCCCTGACTTGTGAGGATGTCTGCCAGGGGTAGTGTACTCAACTACCACCCCTTACTTGTGAGGATGTCTGCCAGGGGTTGTGTATTCAACTGCCACCCCTGACTTCTGAGGATGTCTGTCAGGGGTAGTGTAGTCAACTACCACCTCTGGCTTGTGAGGATGTATGTCAGGGGTAGCGTAGTCAACTACCACCCCTGACTTATAGCCTACTAAACTACCACCCCTGACTTGTGGGGATGTCTGCCAGGGGTAGTGTATTCAACTACCACCCCTGACTTGTGAGGATGTCTGTCAGGGGTAGTGTAGTCAACTACCACCCCTGACTTGTGAGGATGTCTGTCAGGGGTAGCGTAGTCAACTACCACCCCTGACTTGTAGCGTACTCAACTACCAACCCTGACTTGTGGGGATGTCTGCCATGGGTAGTGTATTCAACTACCACCCCTGGCTTGTGAGGATATATGTCAAGGGTAGCGTAGTCAACTACCACCCCTGACTTGTAGCGTACTCAACTACCACCCCTGACTTGTAGCGTACTCAACTACCACCCCTGACTTGTGGGGATGTCTGCCAGGGGTAGTGTATTCAACTACCACCCCTGGCTTGTGAGGATATATGTCAGGGGTAGCGTAGTCAACTACCACCCCTGACTTGTAGCGTACTCAATTACCACCTCTGACTTGTGGGGATGTCTGCCAGGGGTAGTGTATTCAACTACCACCTCTGGCTTGTGAGGATATATGTCAGGGGTAGCGTAGTCAACTACCACCCCTGACTTGTAGCGTACTCAATTACCACCTCTGACTTGTGGGGATGTCTGCCAGGGGTAGTGTATTCAACTACCACCTCTGGCTTGTGAGGATATATGTCAGGGGTAGCGTAGTCAACTACCATCCCTGACTTGTAGCGTTCTAATCTACCACCCCTGACTTGTGGGGATGTCTGCCAGGGGTAGTGTAGTCAACTACCACCCCTGCCTTGCACGGATATCTGTCAGGGGTAGCCTACACCCTTGGCATGTGGGGATGTCTGCCAGGGGTAGCGTAGTCAACTATCACCCCTGACTTGTGAGGATGTCTGCCAGGGGTAGTGTACACAACTACCACCCCTGACTTGTGATGATGGCGTAGTAAGTAGCTCAGTTGTAGAACATCTGACTATCACTTGGGGGACAGGGCTTTGAGTCCACATACTGTAGCTTGCTATTTGGCAATTTCATTCATGTGCCTCTCTCTTTCGGAATAGACACTAAAAGCCATTGGTTCCTTATAACTAGGCAACAGGTCTTGTTATGAACAGGTCAGTTATACCACAACGTATAGGATATATCGACCATATGTTTTTTTCCATTTCTTATGCATAACATAATGTCCACATGATGTTTTATTCCTACCATTTGTTTTTCTACAAATAAGCACCTTAACACTAATTAAGCTAATGTCAGTGCATGTTAATACCGCTACTAAAGTCAAATGCAATATTACATATTTGTAGCCGCATATGTCGTGTTGCAGGTGCACATTGTACTGAAGACTTTGATGGTTGTGGAGACGGTCCAGTTACAGCTGGCACCAACTGCACTGACTTGACCCCTGAAGAAGAAGCTGCCCAGGGCATTGCGTTCAACTGTAGCCAGTGTCCTCAAGGCTATGAAGACAGCGATGGCATATGTGTCGGTACGTGTCATTTAAATCTGTTTAATCTATTTAATTAAGTTGACTTATTTGTTGAGACAAATAGAATTGCTTCAACTGTTATTATATGCATATCAGAGTCACTATTAACCGAACTGAGCATTGTCATTGACTATAGTATGTGTTGTTGTCTAGATGTGAATGAGTGTGACAAGACCTACCCACTACATGACTTTGTTGTTGTCTAGATGTGAATGAGTGTGACAAGACCACCCACAACATAACTTTGTTCTTGGCTAGATGTGAATGAGTATGACGAGGCCACCCACTACATGACTTTATTGTTGTCTAGGTGTAAAGGATTGTGACGAGACCACCCACTACATGACTTTGTTGCTGTCTAGATGTGAATGAGTGTGACAAGGCCCACCCACTACATAACCTTGTTGTTGCATAGATGTGAATGAGTGTGACAAGGATCACACACTACATGATTGCGCTCAACGTTGCATCAACAAAGAGCCAGGCTTTGTGAATGTGCAGCCGGGCTATATGTGTGATTGCAACCCAGGCTACAGACTCGCAAAAGATGGCGGGAACTGCACGGGTTAGGCTTCTATAAGCTAATTCTTTTATGAAACATTATTGATCTTGTAATAAGTGAGATGTATATTCTTATTATAATTATTATTTATTATTAATAAAATTTGTGAACTGCCATATATATATCAGGGAGCAGCCCATTTATAGGCGACTATAATCTGCATATATGATATTTTATAAGTTTGTGGCTAGATTGTATGCAGCCGAAAAACATAACAAGCTCAATGCAGTTATTATATAGACATATATTATTGAGTTGCTGGCTAAAGTCATCACTCAATCAGCGATTTAGAACCAATGTTATTCGCAGTAAATACAAATAAATAGTACCAGAAGCTCTCTACAAACCACATTAAAACTTAACAATTAGCAAAATTCCCTCAACATCCTTGACAGACATATGCTATGATGTTTACAAATTATGTCGACAACAAATGTGTATTATAAAAAATGTTAATACTGTGTAACAATATTATATGTATTAGAAACAACACTGTTAAAACATATGAACACTGCAATAGTCAGTGGTATGATTTATGAACAGTTCCATGGATACCTTGCTGTGATTACCTTAGATGTAGGTATTGAGAGTAGATGTATCAAACCTGCCTTGCGGAAGCACCCTTACTACACATCTGTACTGTTGTAACAATATTTTACTTTGCTCAACAGATGTGGATGAATGTGAGGAGAGATCAGCTGACTGTCAACAGATCTGTGAAAACACACCAGGACACTACAAATGCTCCTGCATGGATGGCTATGAACTTAATGTTGACAACAAAACCTGCACAGACAGTAAGTCCCATACCTAGTACTTATTCTAGTTAGTGTTGATGAAATATCTGTCATAACAATTACGTGTTACCCATCTACATGTACAGCATGTTGGTATGTACATCATCGAAGTGTAATCCGTTTCAATCTGTACTCAAATGATGTCAGTCGATTCATCTACACTGTATACAGGTTTTATTTAATCCATGTATATATGTAAATGTTAGAACTGGAACACATTATAAATTAAAAGATCTATTTTATAACATCAAATGCTCTACCAGCAAAGCCAAATGTCACAAATAGTAAATTCAGCACGCATGCCTCCATCACCCAGGCCATGGTAACAAACTTTGAAGAAAATACAATGCTAAGTTCTTGGTGTTATACTTGTGAATATTGTATCTGTTTGTAATATAATAACATATTTGTAATAAAAGAAGATGTATTTATTGCCTATATGCAAACATATATATTTAATGTATGAACACATATACCTGGAACATAAAATTAGTAAACTTTTTCTTCTTTCTACCATACATATAAAGCCCAAACATTTTAGTTTACATATAATTTATTTAATTATTTTATGTCCACATACAATTTATTTAATGTAACACATTAAATACATATTAACATGCTGTTATGTGCCACTGATTTAAGAGCATCTGTGCAATGCATTTGGAAATAAAGCTGACCTGTGATCATTTTCTTAACATGAAATACACACAATTTCCTGATCTTACAATATACGCATACATTTCATGCATTGGCATTTCTGAAACTTGACGTTTCTTTAAAACATATTTATTAATGTCGATGTAAAGTATTCTTTTTTGTTATATTTTAATCCGATGTACGTATAAATGCCTGATTTTTCAAGATCCTCTGATTTACGTATAAATGCCCGATTTTCTGAGACCCTCTGATTTACGTATTAATGCCCGATTTTTTTAGACCCTCTGATTTACGTATAAATCTCCTGGATTGGCATTTCTGAAACTTAACATGTATGTACATGGGCAAGTACAAATATACACATGAACACACATGTGCATGTGCTCACATTCGCGCACACACACATACACAATTTTTTGCACATTCACATACATACGCACGTGATGTATGCTTATATATGATATGTACACAAACACATCATGAGCAAGGGGTTATATACTAATGAGAGATATGGCAGTTAGATAGGACACTTTATAAAAAGCAATGTGTTGTGCTCAAGTTGTAGAGTATGTCTTATTGAATAACATATACTGAATTTGTTTCTGCCAGATCCCCCCATTTCCGTGGCAACAATCAAAGATGGCCACCGGAGAAGGATAATATAGCTTAAATTGGAAACATTGTAGCTCGTCCAATAATGCAATAATCAATGTAATTCTTTCTAGTTCTTATTTACAACACCTAATTATATGCAATGTCGAAGATATCTTGTATGTGTTGTCATTATTTAATATTAATTTCTTTTTAATTTTTTTGGGTAAAATATCCATATTGGTTATTATGATCCGTATGTTCAGCACATAACTAAAACGAAAATACAAAAAAATCCGACGTTGCATAGAGAAGTTAGCAAGGAACACACCAGTCAGAATTTTATTAATGTAGCATCATTATTTCTAAAGATATGATGTTTTAAAATTGGAAAAACACCGGTTTTAAACGGCTGTCATAGATTCGGTAATGGGATTTATCACATGACAGAAGCATACTTTATCCATGAATATAAGTTACTTCGAGGTATGTAAATGTTATAAAAGATATCTTTATTAATACTAAACATAAAATGCTATCAGAATACAGAAGAATCACGTTTTGAATGGTTTTGTCAAAAAATGCTAACCCTAGCTTGCGAAGATGGAGACACCCTGTTAATGCGATACCTCTGATGAACATTTCTCAAGAGATTGTTACTTACAGATTGTGTGTGTGCATGTGCGTGCGGGCAGGTGGGCGTGTGTACGCGAGAGATAGATTGTAAATATATTAATATCATGATTTATGAGCAAACTTTCATGTATTTTTAGCTCTGAACCTTTGTGAGAGAGCTTCACTCAGCTGTACGTACGGCTGTCAGAATGACACCAGTGGAACTGTCGGATGTTTCTGTCCAATTGGATTTACGTCTGCTACTAACAAGGTTGACTGTCAAGGTATGTTTTCAAAGGCAATTAAACAAATTAATTACAATTCTGTAATCATGTTTTCAGCCAGCTGTGGGGAGCAATGGTCTTGTGTCGATCGAGGGGATAATGGTGTCAGTTTTGTTTGTCCCATTTTCAGAAGAGAGCCAATAGCCATTGGTCCCGTCTGTCTGGCGTCTATGCCGGGGGAACTAATAGGTCCCATACAAGGAAAAGGAGAAACACATTGTGGAGTCACTAACTCGAGAGAAGGAAAATACATGACTCCTATGCTATGCATAGGGCTGTTTGGATTGAAACCAAGGTTGTTTGTTTCTCATTTTTAATGTAATATTTTTAATGCTAGAATAAATTTGTTGAAAGTATACTACTTGCTAAATTGTGCCCGCAATATAGTCAAATTGTAACCAGAATATTCATATTCTAAACACACACTATTGACAATGTCACATGAAAATGCGATGAGTGATGATAATGGTTAACCTCACCAATATTTAACAGATGAGGATGAGTGTAAGAATAGCACCCACAAGTGTTCTCACGTGTGTCACAACATGGAGGGCAGCTACAACTGCAGCTGTCCAGATGGCTTCATCCTTCTACAGGACAGCAGGACTTGTGCAGGTAACACTGGCCTAGTGCAATACTGTTAGTGATATACAACTGTAGCTGTCCAGACAGCTTCATCCTTCAATAGGACAGCAGGACTTGTGCAGGTAAGACTGACCTAGTTCAATACCGTGGGTGTATATGACTTTGTTCACAAAATATTCTTTGTCTAATTATAATTGATCTAACATATATGTGTTTGCTTTTGCAACTCCTAGACACTTTGTATTTTTGGCTCTGCCCCTCATAGGGTTCATTTGTGATCTTAAGAATGATCCGTCACACTACTGTCATCATGAAAGTCACCTTATGCCTTTAGACACAATCAGAGTAAAATTGTTCCTAGTTACATAGACTGTTCCTAAATGATCAGTGATGGTCTGTGTAGCTTGATGCAGTCATAGAAAACATAGAGCATTGGGAACAACTGTAATATTCATTAAACATTTGCTACAAATGATTTGTGAAACCATCCCATGTTTTTGTGTGTATGTGGCACTCTCGTGTACATCATATCAAAATAAGGTAGAGTTTGATGCATGTTTTCTGACATGACATAATTGTGAAAATAATCAACCAGAGCTGCTTACAACATACAAAGTAGTATGGGATGAGGTTTTTGACAGTCTGTGCAATCAGTTGTGTCACTTGCAGCATTATTGCTTTATTATAAACTAGTTCTGCAGAAATGGGGAATATAATAAGTAATGTACAAAACTTTTCATGTGTTAACTGAATTACTGTTTTACTAAATTTATTAGTATTTATCTTGGTTAGTTATATGTAATATCAACACAAAAGTGTTTGAGTTACTATTGTGATCTTACATACAGGTTGTATGTTACTATTTTCAATAATACATTATTTGGAAATGACATAATGTATGCTCATTTTACGACATATGTTACAATTTTACTGCAATTAACAACAAACCAGTGAATGAATGAATGAATGTTTTTATTTCAGGTACAAAAACCCACAGTACATATACATTTAAGTAATACATGCTAATAGGAATAAAAGGTACACCATTAAAAATAATAAGTAAAATATATAAATAAGTAAACCAATCTAATAAGTTAAGAGATAAAAAGAATAACAAAAATGGAAGAAAAAATTTAAAAGTTACTAGTTTACAACATATAGGAATTTTGACCAGTAGGACCACATGGGCCCATTAACATTTTATCTACAGTTACACATATATTTTACGATATTAGTGTCAATATTAAGAACCCGCTTTCTAAAACCATAAACAAATTGCGCAAAAGGGCGTCAACTGAGCCAGTAGCATTTTTTACAAACATTTTACTTGCACTGTCCCATCGGTGGTAACCTAGGATCCGTCTATGCACATAGTGTGTATGCGACTTTAAGTTTTAAATAAGTGCCTTTGTTGAAATGTACCCAGAGTTCGGAACAGTAATTTGAAGTTTAACACTGATGGAACAGTTGTGGAATTTTCGGATGATGCTGTTGGACCTGGCATAGAAGCTGCGCAAGTGTCTTAGCATGTGTTCATCATCCTTCAAGTCATTGCAGATGTTCACCCCTAAATATTTGTTCATTTCAACATATCCCAGTTTGTTTCTATGCAAGTAAATATTTGGACATTTGAGGTGAAAACCATGCATACTACTTGATAGGATGATATATAATGTCATTGTCGAAGCCAAAGATGGCACAAATATTCGGTAATGCCTGGAGGCCACTGGGGCTAGGTGCAATAACACATAAATCGTCTGCATAGAACATATGGTTGGTACTGATGTTGTGTAGGTGACATCCTATGCCAGATTCTTTAAGCATAATGCTTAAATTGTCCACATATACATTAAATAAATATGGAAGTAAAATACCACCTTGTCTAACACCATTTGAGACATTAAAAAAGTCAGAGGACGTGGAACCCCATTTAATACAAAACATTTGGGTAATAAGTGTCCACCATTGAAAGAGAAATTTTGTTGACCTAATGATTTATTTTGTCTTTGAAATTCAACTTTTACACAATTTATTACGGTAAAATTATATCAGAAGAACCCTTAAATAGCTCCATATCATATCAAAAAAACGTTACGTTAAGTAACAAAGTAGTAAATATGATTAAATTAAAAGACTAAATTGTCTTGACGGCAAGTGGGGTCCATAGTTTTCCCGTCTGTGCAACTGTTTCAGTGTAGTGTGATTGTGTTGACTTTAGGTTGTCCTGGCGGCAAGTGGGGCCCGCAGTGTTCCCGTCTGTGCAACTGTTTCAATGTATGTGTGATGTGATTGTGTTGACTTTAGGTTGTTCTGTCAGCAAGTGGGGCCCGCAGTGTTCCCGTCAGTGCAGCTGTTTCAGTGTATGTCTCATGTGATTGTGTTGACTTTAGGTTTTTCTGTCGGCGGGTGGGGCCCGCAGTGTTCCCGTCATTGTGTTGACTAGGTTGTCCTGATGGCAAGTGGGGTCTGCAGTGTTCTTGTCTGTGCAGCTATTTCAGTGTATGTGTGATGAGATTGTGTTGACTAGGTTTTCCTGATGGCAAATGGGGCCCGTAGTGTTCTTGTCTGTGCAAATGTTTCAGTGTATGTGTGATGCGATTGTGTTGACTTTAGGTTGTCCTGATGGCAAGTGGGGCCCGCTGTGCTCCCGTCTGTGCAACAGTTTCAGTGTATGTGTGATGTGATTGTGTTGACTTCAGGTTGTCCTGATGGCAAGTGGGGCCCGCAGTGTTCCCGTCTGTGTAACTGTGTTTCAGTGTATCTGTGATGTAATTGTGTTCACTTTAAGTTGTCCTGACGGCAAGTGGGGCCCGCAGTGTTTCCGTCAGTTGTCCTGATGGCAAGTGGGGCCCGCAGTGTTCCCGTCTGTGCAACTGTTTCTGTGTATGTGTGATGTGATTGTGTTGACTTTAGGTTGTTCTGACGGCAAGTGGGGCCCGCAATGTTCCCGTCAGTGCAACTGTGTCAGTGTATGTGTGATGTGATTGTGTTGACTTTAGGTTGTCCTGATGGCAAGTGGGGTCCTGAGTGTTCCCGTCTGTGCAACTGTTTCAGTGTATGTGTGATGTGATTGTGTTGACCTTAGGTTGTCCTGATGGCATGTGGGGTCCGGAGTGTTCCCGTCTGTGCAACTGTGCCAGTCCAACAACTGCCTGTAATACATCCAATGGCTGCAGTGAGTGTCCTCCAGGCTTCACGGGCGGTGACTGCTACGAAGACAAAAATGAATGTCTCGACCACCCATGTGATTCAAATGCCAACTGCACAAACACATTCGGAACCTTCCGTTGTGACTGTCATGACGGCTACGTCCAGCACAACCTCACTGCATGTGTCGGTACGTATGTTTTATTAATGATCGTGGCAGCATTATGGCTTATTTCATTAATATAGCAGAGAGACAATCCTGAGAAATCTCACCCATTGAGTAAGCCAGCCTCATGACCAGTTTGTCACCTGGTTCATCTTCATCTTCTTGATGGAATATGTTTCAATACGTAAGCAACGAGTTTCTTAATATGCTGTGTTCATGTTATCTGTATTTATTGAAGCAAACTGAAATCATTGAAAATGACTCATGCTTGCAACACTGTCACTGTGGGGAAAATGCGCATGCAAGTAATTAACAATCAATTAAGAATAGTAGACTAACTAAAATGGTAAATTTTTCATATTTTATACACGTTGGCCTGTTTTAATGACATCACATGCCATATTGCCACATGTATGTCATGCAAATAGCATCGGTAATAACAACATTGATAATTGATGCATAAGTATCGGCCGTAATGAACATACTGCAAGGGAACATGAACAGAACGTTCAATTATTTTGGTCTTTTATATGTTCTTGCTTCAAGTTGTTACCGTTTCAGAACATCAATAATTTTCACTTACAATAGTTCCTGATGTTAGAATTTTTTTTTAATATATTTACCTCCTTGGACACACTATCTTGAGGTTGCTGCGTGGAATGGCAAGCATGTCAAGTTTGCCAAACAGTACATGCTAAAAAATAAAACATCACATGCACTATGTAAAATAACTACATATATCAATTATATTAAATTAATCATAGAAGAGTGTTTCACAGTTCATGCAATACAACTTTTTAATGTTATACTCACACGCATGCTTTCACATACACAAGCAACGCATGATCACACACGTAGATGTAAATGTTTATTGACATATATAGCACCATATTTATACAATGATATTCTATGGTGCTGTACAGCACAATAAATGACATAGTAGTAAGTAAAAACAGTACAAATATCCGACATACTATACACAATTAAATATGAATAACAGTAATTAATTAATAAATAGGTAAACTATTTAAATGACTAAGATTAATTATGCAACGGTATTCTATGGTGCTGTACAGTACAATAAATGGCACAGTCGTAAGTAAAAACTGTACAAATATCCGACATAGTACACACAATTAAATATGAATAATAATAATAAATAAAAAGGTAAAACTATTTAAATCACAACAATTAATAAGTTAAATAGAAACATTAGACATAGATGAAATCATTATACACAATGTTAAAACTATTTCAATAAATAAAGTTAATACGTTAATTGTATGCCATGTTAAAATAGTGAGTCTTCAGTTTGCTCTTAAAAACACCAATACTGTTACTACTGCATTCATCTCTGGGCGGGGAGTTCCATAATTTATGTGCAACAATTTTGAAAGCTCGATCTCCCAGAATTTTCCTCTTTGTCCTAGGTGTACCAAGTGTTAGATCATCCTTAGATCTGAGTCCATAATGGACGCGTCTAGGAGTCAGCATTTCCGACATATTTAACAAGATTTAACAAGATTGCCACCCAGAGAATTAACTCTAGGTAGCAGGTGGACAAGGAAGCCCTTGGCTTTTCGAGAGTCCGACCTTTTTATCTATGTGTATCCCGCCCGTCTGAGGTATGTGTCGATTTTATTTTTAAACATATTCACGCTACTAGCACCCACACAATCAGCAGGTAATCTGTTCCATTCATTTACAGTTCTTTGTGAAAATGAAAACTTTCTTATATCCAATCTACTCTGCTCCTTTGCTAATGCAAGATCATGTCCTCTAGTCCTTCTATCTTTCTTAACTGAGAAAAACATATTTCTATCAATATTTTCATAACCCTTCAATATTTTAAACACTTCTATCTGATCTCCTCTCAATCTCCTGGTCTCTAGTGTTGTTAAACCGCATTTTTTTAGGCGTATTTCATAACTAAGATCCCTCAGATTTTGTATCATTTTAGTTGCTCTCCTCTGCACTCTTTCTAGCATATCTATGTCCTTCCTGCGATATGGCCTCCACGCTTGAATACAATATTCTAAATGAGGCCTAACTATTGTTTTGTACAGCGGTATTATTAGCTCTTTTTCCTTATACGTTATGTTTCGCCTAATTAATCCAAGGATTTGATTTCCCTTTGAAGCTGCAATTCCGCACTGCTCTGAAATCTTCATATCAGCACTAACGGTTAACCCTAAGTCCTTTTCTTTTACAGTAGTACTTAGTACAGTACCCCCCATTGTATATTCTACCTCTTCGTTCCCATGTCCTATGTGGAGGCATTTACATTTCCCAAAATTGAACATCATTTGCCATTTTTCAGACCATTTCATCAACCTGTCAAGATCATCTTGTAAATGCTGTCTATCTCCATCACTTTTAATCCTTCTAAACACTTTTGTATCATCCGCAAATTTCAACACCTTGCTTGTTATTTCATCATCCAAATCGTTGATGTATATTAAGAATAATATAGGACTTAATACTGATCCCTGTGGTACCCCACTCAATACCGATTTCCAGTTTGAAGCCTCCCCATCAACTACTACACGTTGTCTTCTGTCAATCAGCCATTGTTCTATCCAGTTTATTATACCATTTCCTATGCCATGGGCCTTTAGTTTAAGCAGTAATCTTTGATGTGGTACTTTGTCAAAAGCTTTTTGAAAATCTAAGTAGACGATATCTACTGGTGTTCCCTCATCTACCCACTTAGTGATGTCTTCCAAAAAACATAACATATTTGTTAAGCATGACCTCGCTTTAAAAAAACCATGTTGAGATGGGTTTATCAAGTTTTGTTTAGCAAGAAAATCCACCATGTGATCTTTAATTAGTCTTTCTAATAATTTACAAATCACTGATGTTAAACTCACTGGTCTATAGTTCTCTGACTTGTTTCTCGAACCTTTTTTGAATAACGGTATAATGTTTGCTTCTTTCCATTCTAAAGGAACCACTCCCTCTTCTAATGACAAGTTGAAAACTGTTGCAAGTGGTATGCTAATTTGTTCTACAATTTCCAATAGTAGTTTGGGTGGAATACCATCCACTCCAGGTGATTTATTTTCCTTCATAGCCCTTATTTTCTTAGCTACCATTTCCGGGGTTACAATTAATTGTCCTAAATAGTCTGAATCTGCCCCCTTGAACTTAGCCTTTGGTATTGGCAGTGAACTAATATCTTCCCTGGTAAACACTGAACTAAAGTACTCATTCAGGTCTTCTGCCATTATGAATCCCTCTGATATCATATTTCCAGCACTATCTTCTAGAGGACCGACCTTATCTTGAACTTTCTGTTTGCTTCGAACATACGCATAAAAACTCTTGCTGTCATGTTTTATATTACTAGCTAATTGTTGTTCATAGCTTCTCTTTGAATTTCTAATTTCAGCTGTAGCTTGGTTAAGTGCTTCTTTATAATTGTTGTAGTCTTCATCATTTCCAGTACATCTATATGACTTCCACATCATTTGTTTATACTTAATTTTTCTAATGGCTTCTTTCGATAAGTGTTTCTTTTTGGACCGTTTTCCTTGGTTTTTGAAGGGTACAAATTTATCGATTATGCACTTAATTTCACTCTTTAATATATTCCAGCATTCTGTTGCCGTCTTATTTTTCAGTGTCTTATTCCAGTCTATCTTTGCTAAATATTTCCTCATGTCCTTATACCTTCCTTTGTGGAAATTTCTCCTATACTGCTTTTTGCTATTCCTTTCTGATTTTACTTTGATGGTAAAATGTATCTGGTTGTGATCGCTACTCCCCAGTGGCTCACATATCTTGACATTGTCAACTAATTCATTCTGTGAGGACAAAACTATGTCTAACACATTCTCACCCCTGGTTGGTTCTAGCACATGTTGAGAAAGGAATGTATCTTGAACTAAAACTAAAAACTTGTGGTCCTCTCTCCCCATACTCTGTAGAGATTTCCATTGTATATGCCCATGGTTAAAATCCCCCATAATAATACAGTCCCGTTTGCTTACTTCCCTTATAGCGTTTTGTATTTTTTCATTCTCTTCTATGCTTATGTTTGGACTTCGATAAACCAACCCAACCGTCAACGTTGAGTTTCCTGTAACTATGTTACACCAAACAGCTTCTTCGCAATCTGCTTCTCTTTCTAATTTTATTTCATAAGCCTGAATAGATTCTTTAATATATAAAATAACTCCACCTCCCTTTCTTCCTATTCTATCTTTTCTAAACATTACATATCCTGTCAGTCCCAATTCAGCATCTGATATATCGGTGGTGGTCCAGGATTCGGTTATACCTATTATATGAGGGTCAATATCTTCTACCATAATGTTTAGTTCATTTCTTTTGTTTACTATACTCCTTGCATTTAAACAAACACATTTATATCCAGCTTCAGAAGAGTTTTCCAGACTGTTATTTGTTGATTTAACATCAAATGGGAATGCATGTTACCGTTTTATATCCGTCACGTAAGTTATACTTACGACCATATTCTGGTCCATGGCCATGAAGTGAATTCAATGTCAGTAAACATGTCTTAAATTCAATGCAATATTCAACCGGCATCCAATGAAGTGATTTGAATGTTGGAGTGATATGGTGGTCATATTTGCCAATTCTGCGCAATACTATAGCTGCAGTGTTTTGGGCCATTTGTAATTTGTGTATAAGATACTTTGGTAAGCCAATCAGGAGGGCATTACACTGATCAATATGGCTGTGGACCAGAGCATGTATCAGTTTCTCTGCACTCTGTTGGTCGAGGAATTTCCCAACTGTTATATAGTTGTGCATAAGCTGCCCGACATTTGGACTTGATATGTTGTTCCATAGACATGTGCTTATAAAAATAAACACCCACATTTTGCACACAATTCAAAGCATGTACCTCATAGCCCCAGATGTTAATGGACATGTTGGTGCATTTTGTCAGTTGTTGTGGAGTACCAATTAAGATGTACTCAGTCTTGGAGTTGTTCATTTTTAGTTTCATGCTTTGCATCCAGCTATTGTTGTTACTAATGCACCGTTCCGTAGACTCACGATTACTGTCCATAGAATCGGGGTTAAAACTACAGTACACCTGATGGTCATCAGCATACTCATGCCCCAGCTTACCATGCTGATCAATGATATGGAAAACAGGGCTAGAATACTCTTTGAATTCTACAGGACTGAGGCATGATCCTTGTGGTACTCCCTGATCAAGTTTAAACTGGTCAGACACTGTATCATCAATAATAATTTGTTGCGACCTTGACTGAAGATATGATGAAAACCAATTTAGACCTGTGCCTGATACACCAAAAGAACAATTCAGAATATTAAACAAAATCTCATGGTCCACAGTATCAAGAGCTGATGACAAGTCAATTAAGACCAGTTGTGTGACCTTCTGTTGGTTCATGTTTAAAAGAATGTCAGACTGGACCTTAACAAGTGCAGTTTCAATAGAATGTCCAGCTCTATACGCATACTGACAAGGTGGCAAAGGAAATCCACGTTCTAAATGAAAGCAAAGGTCTATAACAGCCCGTTCTGTTAACTCAGAGATATACTGGAGATTCGATACAGGGTGATAAGTGTTGGAATAGGATGCAGCTCTGCTTTTTTAAGCAATAGCCACTACAGGTGCAGTCTTCCATTCATATGCGAATTCCCCAGCAGCAATAGAGCAATTGATGAAGTGCGCAAGTAGTGGCACAAATTCCTCAATATACTCTTCGACCAATTTGGTTGGCATGGGGTCCAGAGCACAGCTGGTTGTCTTAGATTACATAACCAACTTATGCACATCATCTTCGGAGACCACAGCAAATGAATCTAAATGATCACGCACACCTTCTCTGAATGGTATAATGGGTGGTTCAGTAACACTGATGTCTGTTCGAATAGCAACTATTTTATCATTAAAAAAGTTGCAAAATTCGTTGACAAATTTTTCCACAGAATCTTGCTGAGGTAGTTGGGTACTCTCCTTCTGATCACACAGGGTGTTGATGGGGGCAAATAGTTTCTCTGAATCACCCTTAGCTTCTGAGATTAAATGAGAGAGATGGTCGGTTCGTTTGTTGTTCACTGCATTGACTGAACAACAGAATGTCATGGTTTTTATCCTGTCTCCAGATCAATTCAGCTTTACGTCTTTACGACATTAGTGCTTTGAGTTCTTCATCAAACCATGGCACCAGTGGCCTCACTACAAGAGATTTGGTGGGTGTGTGTCTATCCAACAACTGTCTTAATGCTGTATTATATTCACCAGCTAGATGATTGATATCCGTGATGCTCAATAGTGCATTAGTTTATACCCTTCAAGTCAGTGCTGAAAGCGTTGTTATCAATTTGCGTCAGTTTCCTATACGATATAGTGCGTGTCTCTAGATAAATCACGTGTAAGAAACAAACAATTACAATTACGTGTTAAAACAAACAATTAAAAACATTTTAAATAATAGATGTTATATAAACTGTTACCACTAGCTGTATACATATTTGTACATATATCATGTATGTCTGTATAATTTGTATTGTTTTTATTGTAATTTATTTGTTTTTTCTGGAGGGATGAATGAAAACATTATCCTTACCCCTAAAATTGCAGAGACGAATGAGTGTGTGAGCAGCCCGTGTCAGAACGGTGCAACGTGTGTCGACAAGTTCAACAACTACACCTGCACATGTGCTCCGGGCTACTACGGATACAATTGCCAGACTGGTGGGTACAAATTGTGGAACTCTCGGTATGCTGGAGGGCTCATTAGGCAAAGGCTTCCTTGTCCACATGACTGGCATCTGGTGCTTGTAGTACTGGCCATAATTGGGAAGTGGCTGTATTACAGAGCTGATCGACATATGTAACGTCCACTCAAAAATAATATCTTAACCCAGTTAATGTTGACTGAATATGTTTTAGGGCAACTATACAACAATGTTCATGGTTTAACATATATGTAGCAAGTTAGGTACTTTGTGTAAATAAAATACTAAAGTTCTCATAAATTGGCGATATGCTGGTTATTTTTCACCTTCAAATGTGAAGGTTTTTGGTCTTTTAATACAACAAACTGGTTTATATGGAAAATATACATATTTTAAATCATACCCAAATGGTGTATTTTCAAAAATAGCAAAAAGTAGTGACACATTTTGTACTGATACTATTTTATCAACAAATAATACATTATAAATGAAGCAGTGTCACAGTGTCTAGAATACAGTCATCCAGTTAACCAATGAAGATTGTGGCACAAACAGTGGGCCTCACTTTTAAGATCACCCTCAGGCCTGGGTAAAGTGATCTGAATATTGAGGGAACCACATTAACAGAACTAATTTCCTCTACAGTTATGAAAACAATTTGGGACTGTCCTAGGCTGGCCATAATTGGGAAGTGGCTGTATTACTGACGTGACTATAAAGTGAGGTTCAACTGTATTTTAAAGTTTTTTAATAATCAAATGTGACACAATGACATCCAGAAGACCAGATTCAATAACTTGTGTTGACGTGTGACAGATGTAAATGAGTGCGAGAGTTCTCCGTGTCTGAACGGAGGCTCCTGCACCGACCGAGTCAACAAGTACCGCTGCAGTTGTCCGCAGGGCTTCATCGGGGTCATTTGTGAGACAGGTAAGCAAAGCTGGTGGCTTTGAAAATCTGATCTGTGCATTCTCATCAGGTGACCTGCCCTCATCATCCAGGGAAAACATTAATAATGTCTTTCGGATGTCACAAAAACTGGGTACTTTAACAACACTCTCAAAAATCATAGTTACATTGTTAGTTATGTGGATCCATGGAATATTACACCACTTGAAATGTGCTTATTACGACTTGTTCCTTGCAGAAATGTAAATTGGCGCTGGAAATCTCAAAATGATATATATATATATAATAATAATAAATGAGGCATTTTAATTGTGCGAAAATTATGTTTTGTAAGATGGGTGGTGGTATAAATGTAGAGCATTTATTTTGAATTGTCTGAATCTCAGTAAGGTCAAAACCATAGTCACAACATTATTTTAAAAGCCAATTCATATAATCTGTCTGAAAATTTATGTTTTCTGGTAAGTGAAAACATCCCTTATGTTCACATAATCTCCTACTCTGTGTCTTTATTCAGAAATTGATCATTGTGGTAGCAGTCCATGCCAGCACCAAGCCACGTGTGTCAGAGCCGTCATTGGCTACAACTGTACATGTTTAGCTGGTTATTCAGGAGTCAACTGCGAATCTGGTAGGTATTTTAAAGTGAGGCTGTCTGTTCTTCAAATTTAATATAATGTTTTTATTGCAAATAAATATGTTGAAGGTATACTGCCTGCCAAAGTGCATTTAATATGCCTGTAACAGTGTGGAATTTGTGCGCACGAAATGTTCAAATTGTAATCAAAATATTGTATGTCGGTATGAACCTGTTAGTGATTACAAAGTTGTACAACCAAATGTAACCAAAGTTTTATAGCCCATATGTAGCCAACAATGACCAGCGCAGATGTAGCCAAAATTGTATAACCCAGATGTAGCCAACGTTGTACAACCATATGTAGCCAAAGTCGTACAGTTCAGATGTAACCACAATTGTACAGTACATACATAGCCAAAGGAGCATAGTCTTGATGTAGCCAAAGTAGTACAGCCAAGATGTAGCAAAGGTTATACAACCAGATGTAGCCACAGTTGTACAACCAGATGTAGCCAAAGTTGTACAGCCAGATGTAGCCAAAGTTGTACAGCCCAGATGTAGCCACAGTTGTACAACCCGATGTAGCCAGATTTGTACAACCATAAGTAGCCAAGTTTGTACAGCACATATGTAGCCAAAGTTGTAAAACCAGATGTAGAAAACGTTGTACAACCAGCTGTAGCCAACATTGTACAGCACAGATGTAGCCACAGTTGCACAGCACAGATACAGCCACAGCTATACAACCAGATGTAACCCAATTTGTACAACCAGATGTTGCCACAGTTGTACAACCAGATGTTGTCACAGTTGTACAACAAGATGTAGCCAAAGCTGTACAACCCAGATGTAGCCAAAGTTGTACAACCAGATGTTGCCACAGTTGTACAACCAGATGTTGTCACAGTTGTACAACAAGATGTAGCCAAAGCTGTACAACCCAGATGTAGCCACAGTTGTACAACCAGATGTTGCCACAGTTGTACAACCAGATGTTGCCACAGTTGTACAACCATATGTAGCCAAAGCTGTACAACCAGATGTAGCCACAGTTGTACAACCAGATGAAGCAACAGTTGTACAACTAGATGTAGCCACAGTTGTGCAACCAGATGTAGCCAAAGTTGTACAGCACATATGTAGCCACAGTTGTATAACCAGATGTAATCAAAGTTCTACAACCCAAATGTACAAAAAAAATTACAACCAGATGTAAACAAAGCTTACAGTTTACATGTAACCACAATTGTACAGAACATATACGTAGCCAAAGTAGCATAGTCCAGATGTAGCCAAAGTAGTGCAGCCCAGATGTAGCCACAGTTGTACACCACATGTAGCCACAGTTGTACAACCAGATGTAGCCAAAGTGTACAGCACAGATGTACTTGTCAGTAGCTCCTGCTTTAGTCCAGTAGTTTTGTGTGTCAGTATCCGTTGCTGCGCAGAAATACATTATTTGTTCTCGTTTCAAGCTATTGCAGAATTGACAACGCTAAAGGCTATAGAAACAACAGCAGCAGGAGAAACAACAGCGACAGCAGGCATAACTACTGCAGCAGGATCTGTAGGAACAACATCAGCGGTGAAAACAACACCAGCAGCGGGAACAATGGCCCCAGCAGAAACAACAGCACCAGAAGCAGAAACAACATCAAGTACTACTACAACTGCAGCGACTACAACTGTGACCATCCCTCCAGACAAGCAGTCAGAGGTGACGGTCAGTGTGACACTGACCAACGTCACTTTCACGGAAGCCCTCAAGGACAAGACCACTCCCGCCTACAAGAAACTCAGAACACAAGTCATTGATGCGGTACACAACTCCATTTGCTTCCACACGACACCTGCCTAGTCTGTTATAATTTAATCAGTGATATACACTTCATTGTGTAAAACAGTTTACAATCGGTTGAAATGGCATTTATGTGGTCAGTTCTAACGTGGTTGTATTATCAAAAGATTATGATAATAATGCTAGTCACCTGCTTTCTTGTTAAGCTGTCGTTGTGCAACCCATGTCTCAGCATCGAATGTACCAGAATTGTTTTTCCTTATGTGAAAAGTCTATTCCTAATCATAGGGTACCCAAAACCAGTGTTTTCGTGGATTTTTGGCAGTGTTTTACAAAATGCAGTATCAGAAATTGATGCAAACCATGCATGAGAATGTTTCACAAGTTGACCAGTATGTGAGATTGCCTTTCTCTTTCTGTTTAGCTGATGAAAACCCTGACGAAACATCTTGAAGGAACTAGCTTCCACATTGTTGATGCTGTGTTCAGGTAAATGTTGGTCATTAATTTTTTATGTATATAATTTAACTCAGACATTATCATTATTCTATGTACATTGTTTTACTCAGACATCTATTTATAATCAAGCTTGCGTATGTATGCTGGCAGGTTAAAATTTTCCTGTTAGATGGCTCGAACCTCGTGCACCAAACTTTCAGGGATTAATCAATGACCCATAGAATAGGATGGATATAAGACCTATATCTTTTCAAAATACCCCATATATGTCAAGATGGTCACCTTTTATGGGGTAAATCGTTCGAAATGTATAACATAATATGCGGGTAATACGTGAAACGTAACTTAACAATCGCACAAACAACGTGCGTGCAAATGCTTCGGAAAACACCCCCTGCATCATGGGCTTGCCAAAACACTGACACAATAATGCTTATGTCTACCCTCATGCCAATAGCACAGCAATTTTATATTATTTAACAATTCTACACTAACACGACAAGGGCCTATTGTTAGATGTGAACTTCACATTCTTTCTGACCTTCGTCATTTTGAACAAACAACAAGTATCTGCGAGCGCGTTGTGGTGTTTATTGGTTATGATGCTGTGTGATTTCTAACATTTGGTAAATATTACTATCACTACTGTCAAATACCAAGCATTTTTACTAGTTATAAATAAGCAGTTAGTATCTTTCATATAGCATTTAAATGTGTAGAGATTTGTTCCTTCAGGTCCGGCAGTGTTGTGGTGGATTACACGGTGGTTGTGGCGAAAGATGAAGCAACTAAGACACTTGATGCTATAGTGAAGAGCATCAAGATTGAGGCACAGAATGGAACATTTGGCAACTTCGAGGTCGACCCTGATTCTATTACTGGATCAACTCACCAAACTGGTCAGTCTGAGCAGGTTTACATTTATATAATAATATTTCTTATCAAACCTATCACATTAAAAAGCACATAATTCTGTTTTGAGTAAACAAGTTTTGCATTTTTATCTTGTTACAAAATGTTATTTTAATTGCTGTCCTATTTGCTATGATGCTAATGTTAAAACATACTTCATGATCACTGCATCTGATCCCACAATAATTTATTATTATTACAATGTTAAATGATTATTTTGGGAATATTACAAAGCTTCATTTTTCAACTCGGACATACCCCATTTTCTTGGTTGAAATCCATATTTTAAACTTTAAATTCTCTATTAATCCACATTACCTTTTTCAATGTTTAACTGACCCATAGCATCCCTGCAGATTCTAATGAATGTGGCTACTAAATTTAACGACATCAAATAAAATCTGTTATCATTTGAATTTAAACTTGAGTGACAAATACCAGGAAATGCATATATTACCATCAGTTTTACATTTGACTTACTTAGATTTAGTTCCTCCTGTTCCTTTCGGGACATCGAGCGACGAGCTTTCTCCATCTATTACGGTGTTTCGCAATTTTTTTGGCCTCATTCCACGTAATTTCCATTTCTGCCAAATCTTCTTTAAATGTCTTGCGCCAGGTCTTAGTCGGCCTTCCTCTCCTTCTGTTTCCACCTTCAGGCACCCATTCCATTGCTACATGTGCTATTCTCTCTGTTGTAAACGTAGTATATTGAAACAAATGCTTAGTAAAGTGGGATATGGTGTTGCATTTATATTCTTACAGTATGTGGGAAATTCAATATGACATGGCATATCTGCTGTCTGTACTTAATGTTGGTTGTAACGCTTTGGGAATTGATTTTATTTTCATAATTGATCATTGGTTTAACTAAGTCGATCGATGATCAATTATATCAGTTTGTTTTTAACATTTGGTTGCAGTAGCAGTGTGACATTTCAGTTACAGTTGATGTAAACATACATGTCTAACTTAACCAGACAAAAATGTGTAGACCTATTCGAAATGACCACCAGAATGGTCCTGCAAGTTTATACATTTAATGCGTGGCGTCTTACCATAATTTTAGGTTTCCAAACGCGCCATAGCAGTTGTGTTGTTTGAACAATGGCATTTTTATTGCAAAACATAACTGGTAATTCAGTAATGTTGCATGTTTATTTTGATCAAATTTTTTTTATGTAATCGAAATGATCATCAGTCACACAAGATTGTAATCAGTTAAGTGATCGGAAGTATGAACCAACCAATCATAGACAAAATATATTACTTGGAAGAACACTATGTAATGCAGCACTTGTTTGTAACTCCCGTAGGTGGATTCCCAGTGGTTGTCATTGTCATCTGTTCATTGCTGGGAGCCACCGTCGTAGCTGCTCTCACCGCTCTTTACATCTACTGCTACTGCCGCAAGAAACCACAACATGAGTATGCTGACGATAACACCAGGTCGAGGGAATCGATGTACCGATCTCCACAGCGCCAAGTGTGGCATTACATCAGTGCGCAGAGAAAGCACGGAATGTCCAACAAGGGTGTGGCCTTGCCCCCGGGAGTGACCCATGGTGCTCCTGCAAGCAGGAACATCGTAAGTACACAGAGAGTAACATATGGCGTTAATATGTCAGACAAGTGAGGAACTAAAATCGTAAGTAGCACAGTGAGAGAAGTATGGCACTAACATCTTAAGTAGCAGCGTGACTGGTGTAACGCAGTAACATCTTTAGTAGCAAAGTGAGTGAAGAATGGCACTGATCTCTTAAGTAGTGAATGAAGTAAGGCAATAACATGTTATGTAGCAGGGTCAGTGAAGTAAGACACTAACATTTAGGCTGCACGAACATGTTAAGTGTCAAGGTCAGTAAAGTTAGGCATCAGTCTCCAGTTTTGTTGACGTATATAATTTAATGAGTTGTGGACGTAACTAAACTTAATAACGACAAAAACCAGACAATCGCTTCACTTCCGTGTCCCTTTTTCTGAGGGTGGGAAGGATGCAGAAACAGAAAAGCGCTAATTTGGGTGAAAGTGTAAGTCTTTGAAACACCCTCCCTCCATGTGTTCCATGTGGGAGAGATCTCCTGCCATGTGTTCCATGTGGGAGAGTTACTTACTACTGCTCCCGTAACCCGCCTGGGTCACAGGGGCACTGCACTGTTGAATGTTTCACCAGTCGACGCCAGTCTTCGCGGTTGTGTGCTAATGTCTGAGTTTCTGCGAAGATCTTCCCAGTCCATTTTGCAATATTGTCTGACCTTCTCTTCCTCTGTCTTCTTTTCCCCAGCACTGTTCCTTGTAGTATTGTTTTTGTGAGCCCGCTTGGTCGTGTTACATGACCATACCATCTCAGTTTCCTTTTTTACTGTGGTCAGCAGGTCTTCGTAATGTCCCACATGTTGAATGATGATATTTTTGATTTCATAGTTGGTGATGTGGTCAGTGTAGGAAATACCGAGGTTTCTTCGGTAGCATTTCATTTCCACTGCAGCAATTCTTCTTTGCAGTTCCGCTGTGATGGTCCACGATCCGCATGCATACAGAAAGATGGAAAGGACCAGTGTACGTACTAGTTTAAATTGGGATTTCAGTGCGATGTTCTTGTCTCTCCAGACTGGTTTCAATTTCGCCAGTGCTGCTAATGTTTGCGCAGACCTTGCAAGGATTTCGTTCCTGGAACCCTCGTCGTTGATGATAGCTCCGAGGTACTTGAACTGACTTACTGTTTTCAGTTCGCGTCCATTGGCAGTTATTCGGGACCTCATTGATTTTTGCCGTTTGTCATTAACTTGGTTTTTCTGTGCTAATTTCCATTCCATATGTGGCTGATATTTCGTCCAGTCGGTTCACAAAGTTAGCAAGTTCCTCTTCACCTCCAGTCAACCCGTCAATGCCATCAGCGAACCGTAGGTTGGTGATCATGCGTCCTCCAATGTTGACTGTGCCAGTGTGGTCTTCCAGGGCATCTGTCATTATTCGTTTCAGGAATATGTTGAATCATGTAGATGACAAGAGGCATCCTTGACGGACTCCGACTGGTGTGTAGAACCATTCATTTACAGCGCCTTGCACCAGTACTGCGCTACTAGCGTTAGCTTATAGCTGCTCGACGGTGTGTACTAGTTTTTGTCCAATATTGTAATTCTTCATTGTCGCCCATAGTGCGGCATGCCACACTCTGTCAAATGCCTACTTGAAATGAACGAAGACATGGAATATATCTTATTAATGTTGCAGGTATTTTTCACCCAGAACATGAACATTGAATATTTGTTCCGTGGTGCTTATTCTACTGCGAAAGCCCGCCAGTTCTTCGGCGATGATCTCTTCTATTTGTGGTTTCAAATCTGTTCAATATAACTCTCAGCATCACTTTGCTCGCATGGTTAATGAGGCTGATGGTTCGGTAGTTTTGACATTGTTGTAGGTTGCCTTTCTTGGGGAGAATAATTATCAGTGACTGAGTCCATGTTGTTGGCAACTCTCCAGACTGCTAGATTGTGTTGCAGATGTTTGTGAGGATGTCTATCACCGTTTCTCCTCCGTTCATTGTCAGTTCTGCTGGGATGTTGTAAAGTCCAGCTGCTTTTCCCTTCTTCAATGATCTTACAGCTATCTCCACTTCTTTACGTAAAATTGGAAAGTCGTCCTCATTTGATGATTCTTGGATTTCCGTTGGTCTGGAAGTTGTATAACTCCGAACAGTATTCCGTCCATATGTTGATAATGGTTTTTTTTCGGTGAAGCATTTCCCTTCTTTGTCTTGAATTGTGTTGACTTTCTCCTTTGTCAGTTCTCTCACGACTTGGTACGCTCTTACCAACATTCTAATTAGCCGGAAATAGCCACAACCAGTACGGTGACGTCTTCTGCCATCATCCAGATCTGTTCGCTCGTTGGGGAATCCCGGAAGTTCTCCAAAGCGACAACGGACCACAGTTCGTGTCATACAAGTTTGAAACATTTCTGCAGACACTTGGTATCGAGCATCGTCGCAGTGCACTGTATAACCCACAGTGCAACGGAGGTGTGGATAGACTAAATCGCGTCATCAAAGAGTCTCGCAGCTCAACTTGTGGAGAGGAAAACGTTCGCAGATGCAGTACGAACAGTCCTGCAAACGTGCCGATCGACACCACATGCGTTGACACAGCGTATTCCACCAGAGTTGATGCTAGGTCGTAAACCACGGATTCCTCTGGAAAACCTGAAACCACCTCAGGCATCTCCACCGAACAGTTCAGTGTTAGCTGAACTGATCGCAAGGAAGCAGGAACGAATCAAAGCGTACACCGATAAACGACGTCGTTCGCGAAATACGATTATGAAACTTGGAGACTGGATCAGGACGAAACGACCTATCCGGAAACACAAGCTGGCATCTTCATTGTCGAAACCGAAGCGTATCGCCGTTAAAGCTGGTCCCAATACGTTCGTACTTGAAGACTGGTCGCGCTGGAACTCACGGCGTTGTGTTCGATCGCGACAACCAGGAAATCAACAGCTATCGTCGGACGCCCATCTTGATGACCTTGACATCGGAGGTCTGCCTGCTCAACATCCCGGTTACTTGCAGTACCGACGGCCCAGGCGAAACAGACGTCCATCGCGGTACCTTCAATACTACCTGACGAATTAGTGAATGTTTGTTGCGACATTAGTCAGCTGTTAAATTAGCATGTGATTTTAAACACCAGTGGCTACACTGATAATTGGAATAGTTTGTGTGCGCCTCTCTATTGTTCGATTTCGGAACAGTAATGTTTACAGAGAGATTGAAAATATGTTGTGTTCTGCTAATTGTTTACTTGATCAGCTGACATTAGCCTCGTTCTGTGGTGAAACTTGTATCCGCCATAATGCTGTATTACAACCTGTTCATCGTTACGATAGTCTTGTGTTGTTTGTGATATTTCCGTGTTATCGACATATCAGACTCGACCTTCCCAGTGTCAATGTTAGCCAAGTTGTCATCACCGATCTTAATCCCAGTGCGCAGTTCATTTTTGATACAGGTAAACCAGTATGTACTATGAATAATAGTTGTTTGGTTATGGCACGTGAAGGTGTTTTAATATAAACAAAAAAACATTTAAATAGTTTTAGGAAAATTAAGAAACATATTACAGATAAAGTTGTCGCAATGTAAGCCCATGCCTTGATAAGTTGTAGGCCCATGTCTTGGCAAGCCAGGCTAATAAGGGATTTATAATACTATATTGGCATTATTATCCTATAACAATTATCATATAGTTTGAGAATGAGTGGTTCTCAAACTAGGGGTCACAGCCCCCTGGGCCTGGGGGGTCGTTTTGCAATTCAAGGGTCTCTTCTGATGATATTGTCATTGTGTAATTGGGGATCAGTTGATTGTACGTTTTGATGATCAACCATGTTTTGGAGGAGAAAAATGTTGAAAACCTGACATTTTTATTGCAAAGGATACTATCTTGAAGCTGAAAGGTGGGAGTATGGAAAGAGGATATCCCCTGGAAACAAATGCCTTCAATTCGCACCGTCTTAAGAACCAGTGACTGAACACGAACTCTGTTCATGATATATACACAAGTCGATTAGCTAACAAGTACAAAGGCAATGTTGCCGCCTTCAGAGAGGAAATCTAGCTTTTCCGATATCACAAACAAAATTAAACGTCTCTCATCTTGGCCAGAATATGGTTGAGAATTACAACTGACCAGCTTCATTGATATGTTCGGCTACTCAAATCTCGGAACTTTTAACACCAATGGATTTTTTTTATGATACATATCTTTTTGAGAAATTCAAAACCATAATTCATAAAATTGGAGGCACAATATTTATTTTGGTGTCTTTGTCATGTTGGAAACAATATGAGAACTCACAGTTTGTAAAATAATTCTGTGAAACACTGAGTCAAACATATAGGCTAGTTCTAAGTGGCCCATTCAATGTCCTACTGACACCTACACCTGATGACAATGATACTGCTATCTAAGAGCTTCTGGGACTCCAGCAAGATCCAGGTGCTATGGTGAATTTCTATCCTGAAACTGTACTAATAATGACACAAACAAGTTTGAGAACCACTGGCCTAGGCGTACAGTCTAGCTACATGCAGTATAGTGTGTACAGAGTCAGAAATGGATTTACATCATGGTTTCAACAACTACATGATTTATTCAACATATACATTTATTAGTATGCATACTCATTACTGTATAAAGAAAAAATCATAATGGTAAATGAGAATGGAATAATACAGAAAACATACACTTGCAAACTGTTGTACAATAGTTATGATAATTTGAGTCCAAGTAAAAGAAACATGGTTCTTGGTTGTATTTTTTTTAAATAGACAGATGCCCTTATGATTTAATAATAAGTGTTTTGGATGATGGCCACCACGTCTTAGATCATTTTAATAATGATGGTGGCTGATTTATGTAATTACTACAGCCTTATACCCTGAATGATAATGACACCTAAAGCATGACTTGAAATAATCAAGCAGTACACTGCATGACAAGTTTGGGATCGAGATTTCTTGACAAAAACAAAACTGTTTCTTTTATCACTAGCATATAATAAAAAAGAGGCTGTGGTACCCAAAAATATATAACATGTTTCATTTGTATATGGCATCATGTAAGTGAATTTATAGAAATAATATGTGATGTCTGGACTGATGATGTTTTATTCTGTTGCGTACATTATATTGTTATGCTCTAATATATATTGTTTAAATAATATATTTTAATAATGTGTATTATTATAATGTTTAAAAATTTATATGTTGTTATAAGGTTTAATGTATGTCATCAAAACAAGGCTTGCATTCATTCATCTATGTACAAGTAAATCCTCCCTCCACAGCCGACTGGTATCCGGTGTCTCCAATGGTGACACCTTGCGGAGTTTCGACATACTAGAAATGTAGACATTATTGTAAGATGGCGCCCAAACGCTAACTGCGTTTGGGAGACATGTGGTACTCGGAGGTGAAAAAAAACCAATGAAAACGGTAGCTGAATTACGAATCAGAATGATGGTTGCCGATGTTAAATTTCTGGTTTATGACGTTGGTGGGAGTAAAAACCACGTGCGCCCGCGTCGTTCTATCTGTTTACGTTCTATATATGATATATATAATATAAGTGTGTGCAACTGTAGCCGGTAGAGTAGCGGCAACTCGAACTTCGGCCTATGCCACTCGCTCACCTTTTAAGTTTAACATCATAACTGCTCCGTCGCGACGCCAACACCGATAATGAAGATCACAAATAAATGTTCCAACTATTGTGGTCACAATGCCAACTTTTCGTAATAAACGGATTCGTATTTATTACAAAAAGAAGTGTTTTAATGAGTCGCGCGCACATTTCAACACATCGCGGTTGACAGCTATACCGGAAATGACCCGGGAACGCAGCCAACGCGGTCGCGAGCTCTCGCGGCACACCTCCTATGCGTAATATTCGCCCCTATATAAATGCAGTCGCGCGCCAAGAGACGCTCTCCACTTCAAACCCCAACTCTGGCGGTTCGTTGTCACTGCAGGACGTGGATAGTGTGCATCGCTCTAAGATAAACAGTTTTGGTTAGTAATTTATACACTTCATGGAGTGCACTGTTAAATAATTGCATTTATTACGTAAAAAATACGATTTCTGCTAGCTCTACAAACAAAGGAAGGGTACACACGTGTAGCTGAACATAGTTATGCCTTCATTATGCTCCCTTTCGTTGTTCATGGTACGACGTTTTGTGATAACGTTAACTGCGACTCTTCTTCATGCTTATGACGATGATACTATTGTGTTTTGCAGTCGTAATATCCACGTGGCACATTGTTTTGCTGTATTAATTCCTTCATCACACGTCGGTTTGCGATCGTAACTTCAATAACCTTAAAATATTCTCTTTTACCTTGTTAAATATATATTTGTGCAATGATCTGTGTACTTTACTTGTTATAATGTTAGCATAATGAGAACATTTCTTTGCAGGACGCATTCACATAACTTTTTCACTCATCGCCCCCAGGCATGTGTACTCATAATAGACCCGAGGAGCTTGCCATGTCGCTTTGCACCAATGGCCATAATGTCATTATCACTGGTCAAGCTGGCTCTGGGAAAACGACGCTCCTTAAAAAAATAAGCATGAACGTGTTCAACTACGGAAAACCGTTGCTGTAACAGCTTCCACGGCAATAGCAACCACCCAGTTTGTTGGCGACGTCATGACACTGCACAGATGGTCAGATGTGCAGGTGTGTATTGATTTGTTATTCCTTTAATTGTGGTATGCCCATACACGCGTACACACGCGTATACACGCGTACACACGCGTACACACGCATACACACGCGCGCGCACACACACACACAGACACACACTCACACGCACGCACGTACGCACGCACACACACACACACGGTATCTGTTCTGGTGTCATGTAAGTATTCTGCAAAACTCATTACATGTTTCCTTCATCAGGATGGCAGATTCACTACTTCACAATTGCATGAGTTAATTGTGAATGACGAGGCATTCAATGACATTATTCATAACATCTACAGACGTTCTACTTATTGATGAGATATCTATGGTATGTGTACGGGCATATTACACATTTATGCGATCAATTTATTATTATGAAAGTGTACGTAATTACAAAAATAGCAATATTCCTTATGTCGTTGATTTCTAAATGTGCATCATAATTTGGCTTGCGTGTGTAAAGTTGTTGTAAAGGTTTTTTTTTATTCGTAACTGATAAGACATACTCTTGGATAACTTTGATACACACACACACACACACACACACACACACACACACACACACACACACACACACACACACACACACACACACACACACACACACACACACACACACACACACACACACAACACACACACACACACACACACACACACACAAATACACACACACACACACACACCCACACACACACACACACACACACACACACACACACACACACACACACACACACACACACACACACACACACACACACACACACACACACACACACACACACACACACACACACACACACATATATTCATATATATATATATATACACACAAATATATATATATATATAATATATTATATATATATATATCATATATAGAACGTAAATAGACAGAACGACGCAGGCTGATGGCTCTACGTCACTAGTTCATAGCTGGCACTTGTGTCGACCCTTTTGAAGCCCAAGTAAACACCGTGCATCCTATTCATTAATCAGCACTTGTATCGAATCCGGACCCTTCTGAAGCCCAAATAGCGACCCGGTTTGCGCTAATCTGCGCCGCTTCGGCCGTGTGTTATGGCACAACTCGCATAAAATGAGCGATATATAACAGGGTATGTTGATACAAATCGGGGCGCCTCTAATGAGTGTAAGACGCAATATTCATAAAGGTAAACATGCCTAGGATAATGTCGAATGATGGAACTATCTCACTGAAGTATCAAAGTTAGGCAAAACTCAAGTTATAACGGCGAAATCGAGGCGGGTCCGGATTCAACACAAATGTCCACAACTCTATTCAACTAATGTTCTGTAGTACTATAGTACCGGGTTATTTTTTTGCAAAATAAGGAATGTGATTCGAAAGATATCTTTGTGCTAAATATATAATACATATTCCCACAACGTTGTGCAAACAAACGTTTTGGAAAGTTTATTTGAGTGAAGTACTTATGAATATAAACCACCGACGTTCACATCTAATAAAAGACGCCTATTGCCCAAAACCGTGTATACTAACGGGTGACCAATAACTTGGACTAGACAATGATATGTTTGTACAGAAATTTAATATACTAAGCAACTTATACTGTTTTATAAAAGAGGAAAACAGAAAGAAGCATGCCTTTGTGGAATTCCAGAAATGACTGTTTCATTGATTTCATAGCATGCTAGCAACAAATAAAATATAATCTTTGGAATGTAAACCACCGATTTACCATAATATTATGATAATAGTATCATTTAAAGGCGAAGATGAAAGAGTCTTCAGATGATGCCACTGGATGCTTCCCAAAGAAGTTGAGATGGTGTTCGACTGAACAGGTCTTCCATGGAATAAAGTGTAAAGCGCTTTGAGCAGTCCTTAGGACTGGATACTGCGCTATATAAGAACTTACCTTTTACTTTTTACTGACGGTGTCAGCGTGGTAATAAGGCCTTGGGTTAGGACAAGAAAAACATCACCACAACCAAGAACCAATGGTCAAGTGGAAACTACACCTCTACTGAGTACCAGTAGTAAAGTGGAAACCACACCTCAACACGATGAAACAATCATGATTACTGACTTTTATCAATCATGATTACTACATTTACAAGTAGTGTCTTGTTGTTTTATATCTTCCCCTCTATATTCAAGAGTAAAGGTTAATGCACCTCAGAATCCACAATTTTTAAGCTAGTTTTAAAAAATATCCAGGAGAACATGCCCCTGGACACCCCTAGCAACGCTTCGCGCCTGCGGCGCTCGCGTAGCCCACCCGTATCACCTCGCCCATCATTTTACCCTAGGGAAACACTGCAGTACATTATCCCTGTCTATTGGTGAAAACACATTGCAGTGGACGTATATGACAGTACAGTATCACTGTCAGTTGGTGACAACACATTGCAGTGGACGTGTGACATTATTGCAGTAAATCATCACAAATCAACAGTTATGTCGTTTTGGTATAGCAAATTATTTTTATCGCAGTGGAAAGAAGACGGCCACATGATGGACGCGCAACTGGTTGCAGCAATGTAGGTGATCCCATATGCAGCAGGACCATGTGTAGCTGCTTCAACAAGTCTTCCAGAAGAAATTTATCATACTACGATAAAAAAAATATTTTATTTTGTTTTACTAACAATTTGTATGTTGCCAAAAATAATGATGCATATTATTTTATATGCTGTATTGTGCTATCCCTGTTATATACATTTAAAATAATAAACAATAATAGTATAGTTTAACATGGACAATAGTAGTGGTCAGATTTAAGTTTAGCGGCCATTTTATCACGTTGCTATATTTTAACAGATGACCATTATAACGAACATATATTCCGATGCCTGTAACAGTAATCAGTGCCCATTGGTTAATAATTTTGTGAATTTTCAGTACTTTGCTTGATATTATCATCCTCCATATCATTTATTTATATATATTAAAGGATAATTTATGTGAATGTCTTGTGCAAACGTACACTGTATAGGTAAATTAATATTGTACAAAGAAATTGTGTAAAGAAACAAATGAACCAATTCTGATTGTTTGTCTTGTGTTTTTGAGTTTTATTATTTTAAAAATAAAAAAGGGTGAAGTCTCAAGAGAGGTTTTTTGGGAGCTTGCAAATGCAGGTCGATAAAATAATGCACCTCCAAAATCATTATGAGTCTGATTTCGTTGAAGTCTGTAGTAGACAGCACTTCCACGCCATCATATAAAGCTGTGAATATAATAACATACAAGGTTTTAATTTTATGCGGATGAAGGCGAAATGTCAAAACAAGCGAGAGTGTGGCATGGCAAGATGTCAAATTCGGGATGGATCCATTCCAGGACATCCATCCTCTTGGACATCTGAAGGATTTATCTAGTTTGACCAGCTACACGAACATGATGGACTGCAGTTATCGGAAGAAACAACAACAACAACAACACACGGTTCTTTTCAGAGCCGACCAACACTTTGCAAAGTATATTGAAACATGGAGAGTGTTTATTCGTAAATATATATACGTTCTCCAAACATTCACCAATTCATCTTTAAAAAGGGCACATTGTCATGTAACACATCAATTAGAAATTAACCAACAACTTAACATTATTATGTTTTACCAATAAATACAATAATCTGCCAAACAATATTTCATACAAAGGTTTTCATGATCATTAATACTACGTCAATATTATAATAAAGTACTTTGTATAGCAATTTTTTAATCCACATAACAAAATCTCTGACATTGTTAACAAGTAAAATGTCACTAGCTGACAGTGCTAACTGCAAAAAACAAGAACTGCCAGTCTTCCTCTGTAGAAGTAAGGTGGCTCAAGTCAGACTGCCTCCTACACTAGTATAATCCCGTGCCAGCAGCCTTGCTAAAAAGTCTAAATGGGATTTTGAGCCTGTTATGTGGACATGTGCTTTTTCCAGATGTTCGATGAGCCAAGTTATATGAATGCAGCAATAGCACAGGTCATTAGTGGTCTCACTCAAGATGGCCACCTCTAACTTCCGCTCCCTCAACCAGCCCAGTGGTAAGAGATAGGCGTTCGCTATCTAATAATGCTGAGAAGGAAGGTACGACGGTCATCATTGATCAGTATAGAGGACTGGTGTGCACACAGAAAGAGGCATGCATTGGACAGATTGTGTTATCGGTATACTGCCGATAATGGGTGGCAGATGACAATACTACAAGAATTTGAAAAGAATGGCCATCAACACAATGATACAGAAGTTATGTATGGAGGAAGGAGTCGGCTTCGTAGACATGTGGGCAAGCTTTGTAGGGAGAGAAAATCTGTTTATGTGCTACATCTGACAGGAAAAGGAGCAGCAGTTCTAGGGAGCGAGTTCATTAGATGCACAGGTGAATGTACAGGCACAGGTGAACTTAGATGCGTATGCTTAAATGCAAGAAGCGTAGTGAATAAGAGAAATGATATAATAGGCATCACAGAATCATGGGCACATGATAGATGCTGAATTAGCTATATCGGGTTATGTCATGTTTAAAAAGGAAAGACAAGAGAGAATGGGAGGAGGAGTCATTCTGTATATTAAAGAATTCATACAGACATGTGAAGTACAAATGAAAAGGAAAGCAGATTGCGAGGAAACTATTTGGTGCAACATAGTTTCCAGAATCTCTACATTAACAATAGGACTAGTTTATCGTAGTCCTAACATAAGACAAGAGGATGATGTAAAACTGCATAATGGTGTAAAGGAGATAAATAAAGGGGAATATGTTATAATGGGTGATTTTAATCATGGACACATTCAGTGGAAATCACTAGAGCGTGCTGGAGGTGGTGACAAACAGTTTCTACTTCTAATACAGCTAGGACTGTTTCCTTACCCAACACGTTTTGGGACCAACCAGAGGTGTGAATATGTTGGATTTAGTGTTCTCTTATCAAAACGAATTAGTTGATAATGTTAAAATACACGAATCTTTGGGATCTAGCGATCATAACCAGATCCATTTTAGTATAAACCTACAATCAGGGAATAATGGTAAAAAGCGATGGAGGAGAAACTTTAACAAAGGCAAATATAAACGGATAAGAAAATATTTAGCACACATAGATTGGACTAACTTAATGACGGACAAGACAGCAACCGAATGTTGGACCATTTTGAACGATGAGATTGGGGACATTATTGAAAGATTTGTTCCCCTTAAAAAGCAAGGGAAACGATCTAGGAAGAAACACCTATCAAAAGAAGCTATACGAAAGATTGCTAACAAACAAATCATGTGGAGAGGTTACAGAAACACTGGAAATATAGAAGACTATGACAACTACAAAGAGGCCCAACCGAAATTCGAAAATCCAAATGAACGTTTGAGCAAAAATTGGCGAATGATATAACAATATGATAGCAAGAGTTTCTAGGCTTGTACCCCAAATCAGTACACCACTTGCTATATTCTTTAACTTGTCACTTAAAGAGGGAATCGTTCCAGTAGAATGGAAAGAACCAAACATTACACCATTATATAAAAATGGATTGAGGAGCAATACAGAGAATTACAGACCAGTGAGGTTAACATCAGTTTTATGAAAATTATTAGAAACGCTTATTAGAGACCACATCGTGGAATTCCTTGTAAAACACAAATTAATAAATGCATTTCAACATGGGTTTCTAAACGCTAGGTCTTGTCTAACTACTATCTTATATTTTTAGAAGAAATTACAGAGTGGGTAGATGACGGGTCACCAGTGAAATTTGTCTACTTAGATTTTCAGAAAGCAATTGATAAAGTGCCACACCAAAGATTGTTACTTAAACTAAAAGCCCATGGTATAGGGGATGGTGTGATCAATTGGATACAAACATGGTTGACAGACAGAAGACATAGAGTAATAGTAGAGGGGGAGATTTCAAACTGGAAACCAGTTTTGAGTGGAGTGCCACAGGGGTCGGTGTTGCGACCTATATTATTCTTGATCTATATATACATGATTTGGATGATGATGTATCAAGCAAAGTACTGAAATTCGCAGACAATACAAAAGTGTTCAGAACAGTTAAAACAGATGCAGATAAACGATGATCTAGCCAAATTGGTCAATTGGTCTGAAAAATGGCAAATGTTATTCATTTTTGTGAAGTGTAAATGCATCCACATAGGACATGGAAATGTGAACAAAAAATGCATAATGGGGGATACTATATTAGGTAATACTGTAAAAGAAAAGGACTTAGGAGTAACAGTTAGTGCTGACATGACAGTTTCGGAGCAATGTGGAATTGCTGCTTCAAAGGGTAAACAAATACTAGGGCTAATTAGGAGAAATATCACATAGAAAGAGAAACAGCTAATTGTACCGCTGTACAAAGCAATAGTTAGGCCACATTTGCAATATTGTATACAAGCATTAAGGCCATATCGTAAGAAGGACATCGCTAAGCTAGAAAGAGTGCAACAAAGAGCAACTAAGTTTATTCCTGAACTGAAAGATCTTGGTTATGAAAGACGCCTATTATAATATGGGTTGACAACACTAGAGACTAGGAGACTAAGAGGAGACCAAATAGAAGTTTTTCAGATATTGAATGGTTATGAGGATATTGATAGAAATATGTTATTCAAACTGAAAGAAGGCAATGTAACCAAAGGGCACAATGCAGCATTAGTAAAGGAACAGTGTTGGTTGGTTATGAGAAAGTACTCACTCTCTCAGAGGCCAATAAATGACTGGAACTAATTATCTGATGATTGTGTTAATGCTGGCAGTGTGGATATGTCTACAGTTGCTAGCCAAGCTAGCAACTATAGACCCATCTCCTTGACCTGTGTCTGCTGCAAGCGTCTGGGGCGTATTGTGAGATCTTAAATAACAGGCCACCTAGAACACAACCAAATCATCATTGATGCCCAGCATGGCTTTCGAAAGAAACGCTCCTGCGAAACTCAACTCATCTTCACGGTAGAAGACTTTCCAGCGGAACTGGATAGGGGCGGACAGACTGACGCGATATTCCTGGACTTCTCTAAGGCCTTTGATAAAGTGCCCCACAAGATACTGCTCATGAAGTTAGACTACTGCGGCACCAGAGGGGCGATAAACGCATGGATTGAGAACTTTCTCTCCGATCGCACGCAGCAGGTAGTAGTAGAGGGAGAAAGATCGCACAGTGGCTCTGTTATCTCAAGAGTACCGCAAGGATCGGTTCTGGGACCATCTCTGTTCCTGGTTTACATTAACGATCTTGGAGATGGAGTCAGGGCCAGACTACGACTATTCGCCGACAACACCATCCTCTATTCCCAGATCAAGACCCCGTTTGATGCGGATGATCTCCAGGAAGACCTGAGAAAACTGGAAGTCTGGGAACAGAAATGGCAGATGTCATTCAATGTCGGAAAATGCCACCTACTGACAGTCACCAAGAAGAAGACCAGGATCCCGATCAGCTACACTCTCCGAAACCACACCCTACAGAAAGTCTCAAGTGCCAAGTACCTCGGTGTCGAACTCGCAGAGACTCTTCACTGGGGCAAACAAATCAAAGCTGCAGCTGCAAAGGCCTACAGACTCAATACGTTTGCCTACAGAAATCTGAAAGGATGCTCCACCACTGTCCAGACGCACTGCTTCAAAGGCCTAGCCCGACCAGTCCTGGATTATGCGTCGGCGGTATGGGATCCCCATCAGCAGCACCTGAAGATCACTCTGGAGATGGTCCAACGACGCGCAGCCCGCCGCATCCTGCACAACTTCAGCCCCACTGTCAGCGCATCAGCCATGGTAAAGGAGCTGAAACTTGCGAACCTGCAACTCAGGAGACAGTGGATAAGGCTAGCATGATGTACAAAATTATGTATGGCCTTGTCGACCTACACCTACCTCCTGGCCTACTCAAGGCAGTCTCCGGGAAAACCCGTGGTCAGCAGAAACTGCCCCACTCAAGGACAAACACTTCTCTCCATTCCTTCTTCCCATCTGCCATCAGAATGTGGAACTCACTTCCTTCAGACTCCTCCGAAGCCCAGTCCCTCCCAGTCTTCAGATCCTCCATGAAGAACTGGTTGACTTCTCAACAATAGCCACCACCGTTATAATGCGCAATCTTAACCTTCTAAAACCTTTATATGGTATATATATTTTAATTCTTTATTATTATTATTCCCAACCGTTATGAATAATGTACCTGCAAAACAATTTTATTTTAACTTTTTAATCTTAACTTTGTTAACCTTCTAACTGATTTTAATTACATTTTAAACCATTTAACTTTTTTAATGTTAAGCCCATGAGCACCCTTAGAAGAGTTGCCAATGCATTGGTCTGAGGAATGGAAGCCCACTTAGTCCACAACTGTTTACCATCGTGGTGTAGTTAATCCGCAGAAAGATAGGCACGTAATGTGTTGTTAACATATCATCATATGACTATAATGTTGTAGAAATAAGCATTAGTTACTGTAACAATATCACTTAATGATGTTTCCCCAGAAAGTGAAATAACAAGCCGCACCATTGTCGCGGCAGCCACGTTTAATAAAGTTTGGCTTAACAGAACTATCGTCTCTATTCTGCCTGTATATTCTAAAGTCCATACGCCCGAGTAAATATCGTAACATGATGGCGTCGGTGAGATATCGAAGGTAACACCCGGAATCAGGAAAACGAGTCGTTTGAACAATACAACTCAGTGTTGAAAAATGTAGCAAAAACCTGTGGGTTTTGCAACTGTATGCGATATGTTATCGTAGGTTCTTTAGCTATTTCTAAGCTTACATATAAAGACCGAAGCATGTTTTGACAACACGTTTACTCAGCGCACACAGTGGAAAGATTGTACACAAAACACGAATCGGCTTTCAATCTAACGATAGTCATAAAGCACTAACTGGGTATTGGTAAACGAAACCAACTGTCAACATCTCCCTTCGTCTTAAGAACGAATGTTCGCATCAGAGTAGCGCTATCATCGGGTAATCGCACAATGTTGTCGGTTTTCATATCCCGATGATCGACAGGAACGGATCGCACTGTGGTGTCGTCTTGATTCTGCGGATCATCCGTAGTGATCGGCTTATCGACTTCTGTCGTTGTGTCTTGTAGTATCAGGTTTCGACGTAACACTTGCCCTTGGGAAACAGAATGATCGGTCAGTTGTTTCAACACTTGTGCGTCTTTCCACTTTCGCCTGTGATAAGTGAAGTCTCTCACGAGTACCGGTGTACCTTCTTTGATCGGAGGTAAGTCTCGCGCATGCTTGTAATAATGGTACTGTGTCCTTCGGAGTTTCCTCTCTTTCTCAATACGGCTCTGTTTGTCATCGGTTCGACCACAGTCCAGCTGCGGTATGATAGATCTCGTGGATCTATTTAACAGTATCTGTATCGGGCGAGTTGTCATTCCAGCTGTGATGGTGGTTCTGTATTCTAACAGCGCAAGTTGCGGATCTGCAGCTCGTTTCAATAGTCTCTTGGCCATTTTAACACTTGACCCTGCTTTACCATTCGACTGGGAGTGATATGGTGAGCTGCTTGTGTACAGAAAATCCCACTCATTACTGAAGACAGCAAATACACGTGCGGAAAATTTAGGCACATTGTCAGAGTACACAAGTTCCGGTATTCCCAGTCTCGCAAAGGATCTCTTGCAGATCTCGATCACTTCCCGTTCTGACATGTCACTCAGTATCTCAAATTCGAAGTAGTCTTTCATCCACGATTTGTTTGGTAAGGTGTGGCTGTGCTTGGTCTCTTTCGTCTGCTCTGGGGCATCATTTCTACATGCTTGACAATTAGCACTTTGTTGTTTCACATCTACTGCCATCCTATGCCAAAACATGGTATGTCTCGCTCGACGTAGGGTTGCTTCTACCCGTTGGTGCATGCAACAAACATTCACTGAACTTTTTGATAATGGAGTCGAAACAACATTGTCTACTATCACTAAATGCGAGCTTGGACCTCAGTGTCATCAAAATGAATGAGTCTGTTCACATGGTGACAGACGAGCCACTCGAGAACATTCTTGCGGAGTATGATAACGTGTTCAAGGGTACTGGATGTACATGCAGACGTTTCAGCGTGTCTCCACGCATACTTGTTGGGATTACCACTCTTGGTCCCTTGTAAACAACACCATCGAGAATTGCTAGTTCGTCTTGAAACGTCCACCATGGCCTTACTGATTCTGACACTTCGGTTACGTCTTTCGGCCAGTCATTCTTGATGGCTTCCGATTACTGTTGTAGGATTTTGTCACGTTCAGTCTTCTTCTGTATCTTGACATACAGCGTGCCTGTCACTGGACAGTCTCTGACTGGATCGATCGTCTCGAATGGTCGACACTGAGACTCGTGTTGTTGTAGTTGAATCACGTGTTTTCGTGCGGCTGGTTGTTCAGGCATTTTGCTGTTACACGTGTGATACGTCAACAAATCAGCAATTATCTAGATTATAATAATATCTATAATAACTAGCTCGTTTGAGGAATTTTCTCAAATTGTCATAGTGCTCTGCTCGATCTTCCCCGTATATCAGTATGTCGTCCGCCACAACTGACACACCTTCGAGTCCTAACAAGGCACCCGAGAGTCTTCTCTGGAACTCTTCGGGTGCGGTCGAGATACCAAATGGCATTCGTTTTCATTTGTATCTGCCGTAGGGGGTCCAAAATGTGGTTAGATGACTTGTTTTCTCTGACAATTTCACTTGAAGGAACCCATCCTTGGCGTCACATAAGCTGAAATTTTGGCTTCCGCCAACTGGTGCAGTACATCATCGATGTCTGGCATCAAATAGTGATTTCTTCTTTTGAGCGGTAGATTCAGGTTTTGAGGATCAATGCATAAAGTCGGACGGTTCCGTTCGTCTTCCTTACTGGTTGTTAGTGACTGGTCCATGGAGTTGGCGATTCTACCTTCTCGATGATACACTGCTTTGTTAGTGTATCTAACTTGGTTTTGACCTCTTCTTTCATGGAAAGACGGGTTTTTCCTCGGTCACATTTGCCTGGTGTGATGGACTCGTCTACCTCAAGGTCATATTCACCCGGCATACATCCAGTACCCTTGAACACGTTATCATACTCCGCAAGAATGTTCTCGAGTGGCTCGTCTGTCACCATGTGAACAGACTCATTCATTTTGATGACACTGAGGTCCAAGCTCGCATTTAGTGATAGTAGACAATGTTGTTTCGACTCCATTATCAAAAAGTTCAGTGAATGTTTGTCATTCGTGTTGTCTGTTACTGTCATGGTACACCAACCGTTTGGCGTAACTTTGGAGTCGTCATACATCGTTATTGTTTTTGTAGACGCGGTCAGACGCGGCTTGCCCATCTTGGCATATTCTCGGCGGATCAACATGTTGCATGTTGCCGCCGCATCTAGCTGAAATTCAAAGTTTCTCTGAATCCTGCCGTTCGCTACTGGTACTGTCGCGACCATCTTCCAGTGACATGTCGATACGTGTATGCAGTTCGTCGATTCATCAGACGAATAGTTCCATTCTTGCTTGGAAGTCCTCATTAGGTTAGCTTTCTCGTTTATCACAGTCTTACTATTGCAACATTTTGCGAAGTGATTCACCCTTTTGTACTTGAAGCGTTCCTTCCCGCATGCTTTATACTTTCTGGGAGGGTGGTATTCACCACACTTACTACAGTTCTCAGCATTTTGCTTCATGCGAGCACCACTCTTAGACTTGAAGTTGTTAGCATATTGACGGGACGTGGATTTTATAGCGTGAACCGACTCCGTCTGGTTTTCATACAGCGTTTTGAGATCATCCCTCGCAGCTTCCATCCCTCGACAAGTAGCTACAGCTTCGTCTAACGAGCTCCTGACGATCAAACAGACGTCTAAAAACCCTGTCGCTTTCAACATCGAGTAATAATGCTTGTATCATCATTCTGTAATACTGCTCTTTGCTATCAAGATTGCAGTCTCTGCTACATTGTGTAACGCTGTGACGTATTCATCGATAGTCATTTGGCCCTGCTTTATGCAGCGTCAGCAGCTTATGTGTCAAGGCCACTATATTCACAAGTGGGGCACAGAATTGATCGTATTTCTCAACCACTTTGTCATATTTGTCTTTGTCTACTTCTGTCTCCCATGTGAACGACTCGTATATGTCACTGCCTCGCTGTCCTATTCTTAGAAGCAATGCAATCTTCACAGGATCAGCTTTGTCTACTCTAACGGGCGGCGTGGCGCCACGAGAAATTGCTGGAAATGTGGAATATTCGTTTGAACCGCTTCCACCGTTCCGGCAAATGTTCACCTTCTGTCAGAAGCTCGGCGCCAACAGTTTGTCCATCGCTGCTTTATCTATATACCATATACACCCGAGGCATCATGTGTATCGTGGGTTCTTTAGCTATTTCTAAGTTTATAAAGACCAAAGCACATTTTGACAACACACGTTTACCCAGCGCAGACAGGGAAGGTTGTACACATAACACGAGTCGGCTTTCACTATAACGATAGTCACAAAGCACTAACTGGGTATTGGTAAACGAAACCAACTGTCAACACTAGACAAGTTGATTGTCGACAGGATAATCCTCGGTGTAAAGCATGACAAGATCCTCAACAAACTCATCTGCCGGCCGGTGCATGCAAAAGGCTGAAGAATAATGCAAAATTCTGAATAAAACAAGCAGTGAACCGAGTCGACACTAGATACGCTACACTACCAAGTCGACATTCGGTGGAAGAAAAACTGCTAGACAGCGAAAATGCTAATATTATACTGTAAAACGCACCGAAACCATTTCAGAGGCTCCGCACAATGCCCTCAGACTGTTCACTGTGTACAAGATAGATAGCTCCGGTGCTAGCTTTGGTGATATCAGCTGCGTCACTGCAGATGTGCACGCACTCTCTTCACAAGATAGTCCCATTTTGTACAACATGCTGGTCAAAAAACAACAGTCAGTGAAGATGCAGATTGGCTGTGGTTCAGCTGTCGGCATACTGCCCAAGAAGTATGTGAAAGAGAAAGATATCCGCCCAGAACCAATCACACTGAACATGTGGAACAATGTGAAGACTGAAGCTCTCGGCAAGTGCCGAGCAAAAACCGTAAATCCTGCTACAGGAGACAAGTTCAAAGTGGACTATGACACTATGTCATAGTGGATCATGACGAATTGACACCACTACTCAACTGTAAACAACCGTTCGAACATGAAGACATAAGTGGTGAGAAGCCAAGAAAGATCGTAAACAAAATAGTGTCGCCGAAGATCGACGAAAGAGCATGCAAAGACGGATCGACGTCGCTGCATTAGTGCAATGTTAATCGCCAGGTGGCGCACCTGAAGCCGACAACCGCAAAAGAATAAAACTGATGTCGCTGCGTTAGTACAATGTTGGTCGGCAGTTGGCGCACCTAAACTGCAAATAAACTGAACTGAACAGTGTCGTTAATAACCTATCGTTCTATACAATGGCATCTAATTATCCACTCATGAATTGGACGGGTGAAGATTTAGAAGACGCTATATCAATGACTTATGCAAAGTTTCTGATATAGTAAAATTCATTTTAATTGCAGATGACACTAACATATTCTATTGTGCTGATGATCCAAATATGCTTAGCCAGGAGTTGGTGAAATAAAAAAATTGGTTCGAATTAAACAAACTATCCCTTAATGTCGATAAAACCAGTTTCATGATATTTGGAAAAAAAGATAAATGCCCCTGGCATCAATATAACCATAAATCATAAAAAAATAGAAAGAGTGTACCAAACAAAATTCCTGGGTGTAATAATTGATGAGAAGCTATCCTGGAAAACACAAATGCAATTGGTTAAATCTAAATTAGCAAAAATAACATCAATAATTTACAAAGCACAAAGCTTATTAAATGTCAAGTCATTATCCTTGTTATACTTTTATGCCGTATATTGACTACTGCTCTGAGATTTGGGGCAACACGTATCGTTCTAACTTATGGCCGATATTTGTTTTGCAAAAAAGAGTGATTCGTATTATATATATATGGAGCAAAAGCTCAAGACCACACAAACAACTTGTTTGTCGATCTTAAAGTTATGAAGTTTTTTGATTATATTGAGTATAAAACGGCTATCACAATGTACAAGGTGAAATATCATTTACTTCCGAAAAACATTCTAAGCTGTTTTCACTTGAATAATGAATGTTGGTATGTAACAAGACAGAGAGATGTATTTAAACAATTGTACGTTCGTACAACTTTGAAGGCTATGTGTGTGTGTAATATTGGAGTCAAACTATGGAATAGTTTAACTGAAGATGTAAGAAAATTTCAGCATATTTGTATGTTTAAAAAAAGTACAAATAATCTATAATTGACAGATATACAGCACTATTGTAATCGTGGTACTATGTGGAGAAATTAAGACCCATAAGAATATAAAAAATGTCAAAAACCAAAATTAATATAAACTTATTACGTTGTAGGTACCGTGTACAATAATTTTTGATTGGTAAATCTTTACTCTATAAAAGTATATTGTATTTACATCGCAAGCACCTAAAATGTTTGGGGGTGAACCACTGATAAGTATTGTACTTCTGTTCACCCCCTTTCCACATTCAACATTGTATTTGTTTAATTGTGACGTGAAATGTTAAATGTTGCAAATAAATGAATTACTTACTTACTTACTTACTTGCTATATCAATGCTTAAACAAAAGATGACATTGTACCTAGAAGACGAAAACATCGTTGGAGACGGAGCGCAATCTAGAAAGATCTGCCGAGGTATCGGAGACGAAGAAATTGAATGTCAGTGGACTCAACGACGAAGAAAAACGACAACCAGAAAAACTGTGGCAGTCTGTCGAAAGCCAGCTGAAAGTGAACATAAACTTCAGAATAAATCGGTTACATCTGATGAGATATGCACAGCAATCTAGTGAGACACTTGATCAGTTCGCTATCAAGGCTAGAACCTTGGGTCAGAAGTGCAATTTTACGGATGTCGAGCTCTCAGAGCGAATAATAGAATTCGGAGCTACAGCATAAGTGACATACTATCAGAGGGTAGGAAGTATGAAGCGATTGCTGCAGGCAATCGTCAACTAAAAGAACTGAGTGACAAGCAGATTGATGTAGGCCCTACATGGTGTAGCACGAGGTAGAACAGCACCTGACGTGACAGTTACGTGAAATGCACGCGGTGTAACACAAAACACAAACCACGAGAGTGTCCTGCTTACAATACTGAGTGCCGTGTGTGTGGCAAACGTGGACACTGGGCAAAGTGTTGTAAGAGCAAAGGCTCGAGTCATAGAAATGACGATGACGCACGACACGCATACCCCAAGCACAGAACGAAACACACACAAAAACGTGGTAATCACAAATGTGACGTGGTAGAACAGCGCTCAGCCAGCGCGGACTACCAACGTGAATTTAGCGAAGTGGTCATCAGTGAAAGCTGTATACACCGTCAACACTTTCGGTGTGAGGTGTTCTCCACACTCGACGTGCAACCTCCTGGTTTACCACATGACAACTATACGTTGCGACTAAAAGTCGACACTGGTGCATTTGGAAACACAGTGCCATTGCGCACGTTCAGGCAAATGTATGGCGTAAATGCTGCAATGAACATGATACTGACACCAGTAGACAATGTCAGAATGACGGCATACAATGGACAATGTATACCATGTTTGGCACTCTCCAGATTCCACGCCACTACAAGACATCTGCGTGGGACAGAGAGACATTCTATTTTGTTGATGTAGATTGGCCTGCTGTTGTTGGTCCCCCTAACGATAAATGTTGATGGTGTTCACAACAGCACAGTTCGAAACACAGACGTCGCAGATGATCCTAAACGAACGACTGTGCAAAACATGTCAATAAACGACATCAATGATCTGAAGTCTGCGTATCCACAGCAATTTGACAAACTTTCCTGGGGCTGCAAGCTTGCATCTGAAAGCTGATGCGGAACCATTCATAGATGCGCCACGGAAGTGTAGTGTGCACATCAAAGACAAGTTGAAGAAGGAGATCGACCAACTACTGTCGCAAAACGTCATACGCAAAGTAGACGAACATATGGACTGGTGTTCCAGCCTAGCGTTCTCAACGAAGAAAGACGGATCTATTCGAATATGTCTTGATCCAAAGAGACTGAATGACAGCTTGAAGAGGTGTCCCCACAAGATCCCAACAGTGGAAGAACTGAATGCAGAGTTCTCAAACGCAACAGTCTTCAGTAAGTTTGATGCGAAAGCAGGTTACTGGGCAGTACACCTCGATGAGGAGTCACAGTTGCTGACCACATTTCGCACTCCATTTGGGAGATATTGCTGGATGCGACTTCCCTTTGGACTAAGCACATCACAATACATCTTCCAGGCAAGAATGGATGAGATTCTTGAGGGCTTGACAGGCGTCGTGAGCATCGCTGACGATGTGTGTGTGCATGGCAAGAATGCTGCAGAGCATGATGCCAATCTGATCTGTTTGATGCAGAGAGCAGCTGAACGAGGGCTTGTCTTCAACAGCGACAAGTGCTTCATCAAGAGAGACTCAATATCTTTCTATGGCAACACATACACAGAAAATGACATCAAACCCGACGTAGCGAAAGTACAAGACATTCGCCAGATGCCAACGCCTGAGACAAAGGAAGACGTACAGAAGTTCCTCGGCATGATGAACTACTTGCGCAGTTACATGACGGGCATCAAGGCATCGAGAAAACAAGACGACTAACCCGTGACTGTGTCTATTGGCTAGACATAAATAAAGATGTCGACCGAGTATGCACAGCGTGCCAGACGTGTCAAGAGCGAACCACTCATCGCGCATGAAACGCCTTCACGTCCGTAGCAATTCATTGCTTCCGACCTGTTCGAAATTGACAACCGACACTATATTCTGATCACAGACCCATACACCAAGTATCCGCTGGTGGACGAGATACGTGCTCCAGTGACAAGCAAGGCAGTCGCAGATCGACTGAAGTCATATTGTGCGCTATTCGGTCGTCCAGACGAGGTGATGACCAACAACGGCCCGCAGTACGCTGGACAGTCATTCAAGAAGTTCACTGAAGACTGGGGTATCCAACACGTGACGAGTTCTCCACATTATGCTCGCAGTAACGGCTTCATTGAGAGAAGTGTGAGGCATCGACCTACCACCGTTGCACATTGGACAGCGTGTGTCTGTGTGCAGAATCGAGCTACAAACACATGGTTCCCTCCGATGGTGACTGAGAAGTGTGCTGAACCACGAAGCTACGTGGCATCGACTACCAATGGTACTCTGCGACGAAACCGAAGTCACCTGCGCGAGTTGTTGGAGCGTGAACCGCATGCTGAGAGTGTCCGCGATGACACACCCACAACAGAGCGGATTCGAGACGACGAGACGGTCCTTGATCCAGTCGTCCCGCCGTTGACGTTCGTGCCGCGAAGGTCGCAGAGATCACGGCATGAACCGATACGCCTCAAGGACTATGTTGCAAAGTAGCTTAGGCCTACTCCTTTACACAACTTTCCGTTGATAAGGGGGATGTTGTGATATTACGTGTATTACATATTAGACTATAAATAGAAATATCCAGTTATAGTCCTGGTTATTAGTTCTTGTTACTTCCACCCGCCCTTGCGGCAACGTGTTCTTCGAGTTCAACAATACATTCATTTCAACTTTTTTCAACTGTATACAAACAAGTATTACAACACTTGCTATAATGAATTCTATAATTTTCTCATCTAATCCCCGTCCTTTGAAGTCACATAGGCTGCCTTTTTGGCGAGCTCTGTTCACGAATTCATCACTTGTTTCGCGCACGCCTTGCCGAAACGTCATTAATTCCATTCTGTGGATGCGGAAACTCAAACGGATGTCTAGTTGATCCTCAAACAATTTGTACAACTTTGCAGGATATGTCTTATCTTCCTCAGTCATTGTCGATGAGTTGATTCTCTTCAGACCCTCGTTGCCGACTGCTATCTGTATTTTCACGGACTGTCTTGCCGGATCGGTCACTCCGTCATCGGTTAGCATGAGAGTCATACGCTGTTTAAATAGCTTGAATGTCTCTGCTATGTTGTCGCCTACCCAGTCCATTGTAGGATATTTAGTCATTGTGCGTGTGTTACAATAGTGTGCGTTGGCCAAGTGCTATAACTTTATTGAACGTTTAAGGCCAATGTGGGCCACCGGACTTTTCATTTGTATTAGTACGCTGCGCTGCATGTACTTTTGTGTGCCGCCATTTTTCATTTTACCTGAGGCCAGTTGAACACACAAAACACGTATTAAATACACACAGTACAATTCAGCACATATGTCGACATTTCATTCGACAACGAGTGAGTCCGTCATAGCATCGTACGCGTAGCACACATTTGATGACAGTCCAGTCAACTTACGTCTTTTATTATGAATGCGCTACAAAACATAGTTTCTATAGATAACTACCTATAGCCTCATTATATGATATTACAACAGTATTAACATGCGATTCAACTTGAACAAGGAGTCTGTAGTCAAAACGAAGCATTCTGGAAGTTTAACCCAAATACAAACGCTCGCAGGTCTGACACAGTTACATTCACGGTTCACAGCGCTCGTTCCGCCCACAAACAGGCACCTCCAAGTTTTGGCGCTGAGGTCGCGGTCTGTCAACAGTGGTGAGGCCGACGGTCAAGGAAATAGACGTGCAACGCATCACTGTGAAAAAAAACTTGATTTGTGTGGACCAGCCTGAAGCGAGGTAAGTACAAAGTGTTTGTAACCCACTGTGTGATCGAAGGAAATAATTCGTCATAGGAATAGGTAGTTGGCGCTTACATACGTCAGTCTGTTCACGTGTGGTCAACGAGCGTTTATAATAAACTTAAAAGCTGTTCTGCCCTAGCTAGGCCGGCGCTTCCGTGCGTTGACTGTCACAGGTCATGTGTTTAACACGTCTAAGCCTTCTTGCCTTATCTCCTTTGTATAGAGTCTCTGTAACTTTATTCAAACATATAATGTTTTACCCTTAGTAAGTAATATGTATGGTAAGATTGGCACACATTTACGTTGTGTAAATTAGACTACGTAAATTATTTAACTGAATTAAATCTGAACACAATCATAATATTTGTGTTTGTTCGGAGTTAAAGTAACTAGCAAAAATGACCAATACATGGATGGCGCCATACACACGCACACACACACACTCACACACACACACACACACACACACACACACACACACACACACACACACACACACACACACACACACACACACACACACACACACACACACTCTCACACACACACACACACACACACACACACACACACACACACACACACACACACACACACGCACACATACACAAACGCAGAAGACGGTTTCCCAAAGCAGTCATACATGGCGTTTGTTTAGGACGTAAATTTGAGCAGTTTTGTTATAACCAAAGTCACATAAAACGTCCAAAACTTATCTGCGGACTGTGGAACAATCTGAGAAAATACACGTAACGTTCTGAACAATCGACTAACACCCGTCCAACGGCCGGTACGAACCTTAAAACTATTAAAAATCTGTCATCAACGATACATTTTGAGAAAAAAAAAAAAAATATGCAGGGTTTAGGAGTAAAACGTTAAAAAATGTCTACACGCACGCACGCACGCACGCATGCACACACACAGAGGCACCCACCCCACCCCGTTGCAAAATAATTTCGTTTGATCAAAAAGAGTTCGGCCCGAGGTGTTAAAGGGATAGGAGGGGCAGGATGCAGTTGGACGTATTCGGGAGACTCGGTGTGGTGGTTGTAGTTGGATATATCAAGGTGTGCAGTTTGTTCAAAGAATGCACTCACCCAAATTTCCCAGATTTCAGAACAGCGCTCTCTGTCTCCCTCTCCCTTTACCTCTCCATTCGGCTGTCCGTTCGTCCGTCCATCCCTACCTCTCCCTCCCTCCCGCTCTCCCTCCCTATCTCCCGTTCATGGTTTAGACTGCTGAATCCAGTCTGTGGTCTTACCCAAGTCCAGGAAGTTTCAGTTAGCGTCGCCTGCCTCTGTAACAGCTGCGCTTACAATATCGAAAACGAGAAACACAGACCCACAGTTCAACACTACACCGCTACATCGCAAACAACCATGGACTGGAATGAACTCGCTCCACTAATAAATATGTCGTTGTTGGGAACTAATCGTGCGAAACGTGTTTAATTGTTTAATAACGATCACCAATTAAGACACACACAGAGCCATATCGCAATGTAACATTCGTAATTTACTTAACCTAACGTATCTTTATGGATGCCCCCTATGCCCACAATATTCCATTTTTCTAGTATGTCTCGATCAACATAACTGTTCTGATTTCCAATTTACGCTATTTTAACCTTCCTTGGAACTAAAGAGTGGGTCGTACAGATCGTGCAAATACGGGCGACTGCTCCTATTAACGGAGAGAGAGTGGGTGTCGCATTGACTGGCCTAGTTCAACGGACCGTAACAAAGGTTGGGTTATGGTCGCGGTTACCAGCTGTTGATGAATGAGTCATACAGTATATAATTTCCAACAGTGATGCACCACGTGTAAACAAGCCAAAGCACACAACTATCGAAATTCATGATTTCGCTTCAAATAGTACATAGGGGTCGGAAACAGGGACTTGATTGATTGATTGATTTGATTGTTTATTTAGGATCAACAATGTTACAAAAAAATGGTGTCTCATGTGTTCAACACGTGCTAATTTACATATACACACAACACCATTACATGAATACAATACAGAATACAGCGTTTTACATGCGCCCATCATCATATGTAATACACCGTAATGGTGAACTGATAATATCCAATAATAGTGATACATAAATATTCCAATCAAGTAGATTCCTACAAGTGTCTATCCAACTTCATTCGCTTGGGGATAGGATTACCCCTCCCAATATTTAGGAAAGGGGTATAGGCGTACATGTTAGGGTGGAAATTGTTTGGTGGGGGCTGCAGAGAGGATTAGCCCCCAATATTTAAGGATGGGAAGGGGTGCTAAGTCTGATAATCCGCGCAGTTATTGAACTGCATCAATAATATTCTACACAGACGGCCTGCTCCATCGTTTCCTGATCATGTATCAATTAAGTCTCTAGTCACTTTATTCGTTCTGCTTTTCCACGTCATACTTCCAGTAAAGTCACCGTGGACCTTCCACAAGTAAATTATCTACTTGTATCAATTGAACCTGCAACAGTTGATGAAGTTAGGAAAATAATTATGTCCTCCCCAAATACGTTTTGTGAATTTTATCGATTTCCAACTATACTGCAAAAAGTATGTCTCGATACATTAACAACAACTATTATAAATGCATCACTTTGCTCTGGCCGTTTTACTGATGATTTCAAATACGCCCATGTCACTCCACTTCTTAAGAAGTCACATCTGCCTAAACAAGACCTAAACAGTTATATACCTATTTCTAACCTCAGTTTTATTTCCAAAATACTAGAAAAGGTAGTAGCAAGTCGTCTAAGGTCTCACATTAGCACAAATGTCTTAACTAATGTGTCCCCATGGTTCTGTTCCTGGGCCTTTGCTTTTTACACCACGCCACTAAGCTCTGTTATACAATGACATAACTTGGACCATCATATTTATGTTGATGACGCTCAGATCTACATTTCGTTGGCTACCCCGAATATAAATCGCTCGGATATATTGAAATTAAATGCAAATAAAATCTGAATTGATCATTATTGGTACTCCAATGCAGCGTAGTAAACTTGATGGTTTTTTCCCTACGCGCATATTGAATCAGTATATCACGCCAACAACCTCAATGCGGAATATAGGAGTGATCTTTGATAGTAACTTAAATTTCCGACAACACATATCATCTCAAACGTGTTGCTGCTGCTTTTATTATATTCGTGATCTACGCCCTATTCGCGGGTATGTGTCATTTTCCGTTGCTAAGGCTATTGCAACAGCGCTTGTTAGCAGCAGACTTGACTGTTGCCATTCCCTCCTTTATAATATCGCTAGCAAGGGTATTACAAAACGTGTTCAAAATTGTCTGGCAAGGGTAGCCATAAGATCTCATCGTTCTTCTCGCTCTGTACCACTTTTGAAGTCTTTGCATTGGCTTCCTGTACGATATCGTTTAATATTTAAGATATGTGCCATTACATATCAGGCACTGTCCAACAAGCAACTATCAGTTTTATTTTTATTTCTTATTTGCATACACTGCTTACTCCTGTAAGAAAACCTATCCAGCTTCGATAATCTAGTTCTTACCTACATTTTGTTCCTAGATTAAACACTAACATTGAAACTAGGGCTTTTTCTGTTGCTGCACCAACTGTTTGGAATATGCTTCTTCTTATTGTTTGATCAGTTGAAAATATTACAAAATTGACGCGCCTCTGAGCTTGGTTTCCAAGGATTTAGGCGCAATAGAAGTTATCTTTTTTTTTATGGAATGTTATGTTTTAAAAATGGCCATGGCCATGTTCTGAACCATGATGATTGAAATGCTCGGTGCACAGGCTTCTTCTTCCCAAACTCCCGCTTGGGGAACTTGAAGAACATAGGCTGGTGGGGTGTCTCAGGGACGCTGACTGGCGTAGGCTGATGAGATGCATCAGTGACACAACCTTCTGTAGGCTGGTGTTGTGCCTCAGGGACACTGACTGGCACATGCTGGTGTGGATAAACTAGACTTAGAGTTCGGGGAAGGATCTTTAGATCTGCTGTCTTCGACTCTTATAAAAGTGGTTTTGGAGTTTGGTTTTGGTTTCTTGAAAAAACCTACATTTTTTTGCTGCATCATTAACCTTTTGGGAGCTTTCTTCTTTGTTTGCGCAATCTTTTTTAGCAAAGTAGTCTCATTTGGCTTATCATGGGGCTCACTTTGCTTATGCAAGGCAACAAAATGGTTTGATTCAAACACGGAATCAGGCCGGTTGTCCAAGTTTCCATCTCTGGACCAGAGTATACCCACTGTCTTTGATGACGATGCTTGATGTGCTGCTTGCCTAGGATCAATTAGTCCATGGTAACGCTGCCGCATCACCTTATCAACATCAGGATATACACTTGTAACACGCCTTTAAAACGTATTGGACATGTGCTGACCAGAAATATACATATATAGATCAAGTATGGCTTTGAATTAGCAATTCCCATCACCAGTTGTTTTTACAGGAATATAACATTGAGACAGGGCTTCCGGTAACAGAGCTTCGGCAAACTCATCCTTGGGTTTCTGGGCTAATAATTCATCCAGCATCCGACATGAAAGAAGTTCTGGTAACGACCTAATGTGAGCTGTGTAGAGTTCTGTAGCTTTAACTGTGTCATTTGATGTCAAAGTTTCATGAAATCCTGTAAAATCCTGAAACAAAATAGAGCACCATCACCCCACTAGTAGAACTACAATAAACACGCCATTATATACACCAATATATCAGTATTCAAGTATTCATAGTATCCATCCAGTGATGGGTTGGGACAAAAAAAGTCAACAGTGACCCTTTTGCATATTTTGGTTAATAAAACACCATGGTGCACATTTCATCAGTTAATTTATTTTGGTTTATATGAGGGTCTAGCTCGGGCCGCACATACCCACAATTCACTCTGTGGGTGAGAGCCCCCTCCCCAACCCCACCCGTGGTTTTCACGCCAGGTGTATATGATAGGTATGTGACAATATTCTTAGAATACATTGTATCTCAATAAAACTGGAAAGAGCTTGAAAATACCTTTAACATGGTGCTCATATATTTGTACTAATGCGAATATTAAGAAAGTTATGGCAAGTTAAATGTCGGGAAATATGTATTATTACCGACCATTTGTTTTACAGTAAAAGATAGCCAAATGTGTGATCAATAGTCAAGCTTTTGTACTTCAAACTGTCATAACTTTCTTAATACTAACATTATTTACATGTAATTTTGAGTGCATAATTCTCAATGAAAACCATTGTCAATGATGTAGTTTTTATTCCATTGGCATGCTAATTAAGTACTTAATTAATGTTTTGATTAATGATTTATTATTCAAACAAATTAGGTATACATCGCCTATGAATTTTTAATAATCTAATTCATAAATGACATATTTTAATGACATTTTCAGTGAAAATACACCACTAAATAATACACAAACAAGAGATGGCAAAATAAGATGTTTGTCCATATTTTTTTTAATCACAGATAATTAATACTTCCTGAATCACTTTTTGAAATGGGTCATGTGACCCAGTCTGCTCGACCGAGTGAATAAACTGAGCATTTATGTGAGAAATAACCACAAGCACAAAACGTATGTTATTCATCAGTCAGAATTATATTTTATCAACTTACTATGTAGTGAACGATCGCACAGCAGTCAGCATACCACGGGCGACATTTTGCAATATTATCGCTCATCGTTGCTCAGTCATATTAAGTATCTGATAATAATAATAATAACACGTTTTACTTTTCCAACATAACATAACGATAATATATATACAATATTTGTGACACATAAATACTTATTATGTCAGAAAAAGGGGTATACTGAAGAAAGTTCTTGTAGTTGTATACCCCTGAACAAGTTTCTTTAGCCTTAGCTATTACATAGTATACAATTTAGTATGTGACAGTACAGCATAATCTTCACATTTATTTTTGGTATGAAATATTGCACGAATACCCGGTAAGTGAAGACAAGCACTGGCATTTTTAGTGTATAAATTAGTAATAAACATTCAAATATAGTACGTCAGTGACGCGGGAACGAAGTTCATATTGGGGGGTTAACTGAGCTTCAGCACCACTGAAAAATGTTCAACACCGCACATCTTCACATCTTCCTTGTGGCTGTCCTGTCTAGGTTGGCTCGACTGTGACATCGGACGACGGGCGGGAAGGGAGGGGTGCTATTGAAAATAATGTGTTACCGCTGCGCCAGTCTAATTTCACCTCTTCTTCGGCTTCCATCTGCGCTGGTTCGGTTGGCTCGAATGTGATATCGGAAGACGGAGGGGGAGGGGGTTCTGTTGAAAATGTTTCGCCGCTGCGCCGCTGTAACTTCAGCATCTCCGCTACTGTCTCGGCTGTTAACTCATGACATCCGAACAAACGGGGGGGGGGGGGCAGTGCTGATGGGAAATTGTATTTTTACGCGGCCCTGTTGCTGTAAATTTACTTTCTCCAGCTCCTCTCCCTCCGTTGTCTCCGCTGAAATTATGACATCCGAATACGGGGGGGGGGGGGGGGGGGGGTGCTTTGGAAAAATATTTCGCAACCGCGCCGTCTATTACTGGGTGGTGGCAGAAAACAATATGTCTACCCTCCAATTCCACACACCTTTCACAGTCGACAAAAATACACATTAATCGTCTCATAAAATGTACATTTCATTTTCGCCATTGCCGCTCGCCACAAAAACAAACATTCACGCTCACATTTAATGGGGGAAGTACCATATGTATACCATCCAGAAAAATTCCAGGGGGTAGTTCCCCCTCTGCCCCCCTCCCTGTTCCCGCGTATATGCAGTACATTATGATACAACAATAGATTCATCAGGAAATTTCCCTAGCCATTTGTCTAGGAAGAAAAGTGCATATTTAAAAGCCATATATTGTCCAAATATTTTCCAGAGAACTATGTAAATATATTTGTACATATGTGTGTTATTCAATGTTATCACAAATCCAAAGCCACATTTTTGCACACAAAAAAACATTCATAAAATTTGTCTTAAACAGTAACCGGTCACAGTGCAAACCTGGAAATGTCTGTTTTCCGGAAACGTCCGAAGGCGCAGATACGTGACGTCACTCGTGGAACCGGTTACATGGTCACACGGTTTACGCGGCTAAATGTTATTTCATTACAATTATATTTCAGCTGTTTTTATCATTAACATGAATAATTGATGAAGATATGTGTTGTATGTAAAGGACGGGATCCATGCTACGCCTACGGCGAATAACATCACTTGTGGTTCAGATCTGCCGATAATTATATATGAGGGGGAAGATGGGTGTCAAAATACAGTTAGATGTCAATAAATCCTTAAAATGACTCAAAAGAGGCGTAAAGTTGCGAACGAGTACCACAACAACACCGCTGGCCATTTCACCACAACAAACTCAACAGCCAGCCGTCAGTGAGTTGCCGGACTCTCTCGACAGGTTCATGCGTCGGCCTGTATACTTAGCACCGCATCGACACCAGGCAATCTAACATCAGTAGAAACAACATTAATCTCTCAAATGCCATCATCATTGTCACGAAAATGCATTTAATCGCCGTAGGCACTGGTCTCGGTAACAGAAGAGACACCGCTCTCAACCCACCGGCCGACATGTTATGAGTTGTTTACCCGAAGCGGGTCACGCGCGGGACGGCTGTCAGTCAGTCAGAACGGTCCAGGCTGGCGGCTGTTTTCCACAAGTGACGTCACAAAATCTCAAGCCGCAATCACTCTGCAGTTTCCGTAAGACGGCAAATTTGGAGGTTCTTTTTATCTTGTACGCTCTTATGCGATTCATCAACATATTTTCAAAAGCATCATCTGAAAGTGCATACATCATTTGTTATTATGGAACACAGCACATTTATCCCAGAATATGGCCTTTAAGTTGAGCGTGCATTTTTTCAAAGTTTTTGTTATACTGTAAATATATTTTGAACATATCGGTGTTTAACTTGTTAACGAATGTGTAAAAGGTTGGCATCATTGTAGCATGGACTGGTAGTGAATTCCAGCACTTTACACCATAAACTGATAAGCATCGCTACTTAATATTTAATAATATTAATAATAATATTTAATATTTATAGAGCGTAATACCCATAATATGCTCAAAGCGCTGTACAATAAAATTCAATCAGGCGATTCAATGTATACTAATAAAACCTGCAAAAAAAGAAACGTCAGATAAAATGTAGAACAGATTAAGTTAGTTATATTAAAACTATTAATTAAAGACTATAAATAAATAAAATTAGATAAATTAGACCTATTGTTACTCTATTTACATATATGCATACATACCCACACACGCACGCACGCATACATAAATAAATACTGATACATGCACACAAAGAGTAATATATCTATATGTATAAAAGTAAGATATGCAATAAAATGTTCTCAAATGAAATGTTAAAAAATTCAGCACTATTGAGCTTTGAACATGTGCGTCTTTGGTGTCTTTCTGAACGCCGACAGAGTTCTGCTGCACTTGATAGCAATGGGCAGTGCATTCCATAGTCGAGGTCCAATTACACGACCTGTCCCCGAAATACTTGTTCGGATACTTTGAAGTACATATTGACAGTGGACTCGAGAAGGTTTAGTGTGCTTCATAAAGAAGCACTGAACGTTGATAGGTGCTGGCATATTGTTGTGTATTTTATACATCATTGAGCCAATTTTCACATCTACTATTGGTCTATTGTCACGTGAAGTGTTTTTAAATCGTCGTGTTTCTGTGAGTGTTTGATACGTTTCCGCTGTGTGTTTGACCTACGGCATGTGCAAGCATATATGGTCTGGGCCTGCTTAGTGCCTGGATAGCGAGTCGTTCCAAAGATATACGTGCATGAGTCATTTCTGGAGAAAAAAAATTATTCTGCGGTTCAATTATCGCCCACCCAGTGACAACAGGTGATTGACCACCAGGTACCAACAGACTCCGCAGCATCGCTTGTTAGCAACCCCGGTGCCCCAAGTGACCGTGGGTTACCGTTGAGAAGTGCCTAAGTGACCGTGACCGTAAACACTGTACTGAACTGACCTCACTAACGCTACAACAATGGGCAAGACTACCGCTAAGACCAGGCCCAGTAGGACATCGCAGTCGAACACTGGGCCGAACTTTTGGTGGAAACTGTGACGACGTCAACAACAACAGATGAGGCAACGTTCAACAGACTGCTGGGAATGTAGCAAAACATTTTTCATAAGTGCTTGCAGTCCTTCATGGAGAGCACAAACTCTAGAATAGACAACTTCATGGCCGAGATAATAAAATCTATGACTGACCTAAAGCACAGCCTGCAGTATATTCAGCAGGAGGTGGCCGACCTCAAGCTTGAGTTGTCAAACTTTGACACACAATCTAGTGCGACTAGCGTCGATCACCTGCAAAAACAACTGCAGAAGCTTGAAGAAAATGTCGACTATCTAGAAACCAAACTAGACGAACGAACGTCAGGATCGACGGCATACCAGAAATCGCGGACGAAACATGAACAAAACGGAAGAACTGGTAAAAACAGCCTATTGAATAAGTTAGCCATCACAGCAGACATGAAACGATGAAAATTGAGCGCGCTCACCGAACTGGCGCTGCGAGAATGGTGAACGGGGCGAAGAAGCCACGATCCGCGGTAGTGAAATTGTATCGTTTAAGGTCCGCGAGTACCTGTTAAACAAAGCCCGACTCGTGAAGCCGAACGGTGTGTATGTGAATGAAGACTATTCACTGGTGGTCGTGTGGTATACTATCTTGAACGCCTACACACATTCCACTACCATAGACCTACCTGTAACCAAATATGTATCACGTCTACGTGAATTTGTATAACATAACTCGTGTAATTTATATTTCAATGCGTTTACATTGCATTTATTATTGTAATCAGTTATCCTGTGAGTCAGACTCCAGTGTGACTGACATGCCTATTCACCTTTTTTCCTTACTTGTTCTTTTCCTTATTATGCTTTTTACCCTTCACTTGTGTTTAATCAAAGTAACGTTTAATGGTAATTGTTCCTTTGAATGTCATCATTACAAAACCAAACGAGAACTTGTTTAACAATTTTCTAAACGCTATATCAAAATTCGTTTTATCTATGTTAACATTATTGCATAGGCTCACTTAAAAAACGTTGTAGTACCTATGGTGTTTTTTATAAAGCATTTCATGTTTTTTATATATGCTTTTTGCTGACATATACTCCTGAGCGAACTGCTCCACATAAAATGACGTTGTATTTAAATAGTACAATTTTATATTATCTACATTTTAGTCTACAGGTATATGGTGTGCATCGATATATATATATATATATATATATATATATATATATATATATATATCGATATACAGTCAATATTCACGTTGTTTTAATTTGGGGGGGGGGAATGTTTATACATTTTCTTTTCACCACGTTTAGTGTTAGCTTTTTACATTTTAATTTTGGGACAGTGCATTATATATATAGTATTTCCACAAAGTTTAGTGTCTATGCAATAATCATGTGTTTTGTTCAATATACTTACGTTATTCTCACTCTACGTTCAAGTTGTGGCAGTACATATGCTGTAATTTATTTTCACACATTTTGTGCTGATGCAATGAGTACGTTGTGTTATACACCCTGTATATGCATGCGGAATATTCGTAATATTCTCTTTTACAATACCTATTTGTAAAATTTTGTATCAGTATTATGCTCAGGGTATAGCGTGTGCAGCTCTTTCACAACGTCTAGTCCATGTTTATATGATGTGTCCTGTAAACATAGAGCACTATTGTTTGTCAAATTTTCCAATATGATTGATAGCAATTATTTCTTAGCGCAATTTGGTGGTCTAGAGAAAATGTATTTCTATCACATATTAAAAACGGATGAAATGATTGAAGATGGGGATACTGAACCATTTCAACATTCACCATACTTTGACGATGATAATTTAATAAACCATTTAATGAACAAGCAAAGGAAATGTATCGTGCTAAGCCTAAGCAGTCAGAATTTAAATGCAAAAATAAAGTTTAGACAAAAATTGTATTCGAGAATGAAACAGACTCACGTAAATACAGAGCATTACCATAAACTTAAAACTGACTTGCATACTTATAATAAAATTCTTAAAAGTAATATTAGATTAGCTAAGCAAATGCACCATCAATCCAGTTTTGAAAAGCATAAGCATGATGTTAAAAAGACGTGTTTAATTAAAGAAATTATTCAGAAAAGTCAAAAGAAAGAACAATTTCCAGATTTGTTCAAAGTCGATGGGGAAATGATTAGCAACAAATGCATTATTGCAAACAGATTTAACACGTTTTTTACTAATGCTGGTCCTACTCTAGCCTCTAAAACAACTACTAGTGGAGGTAAATCATACAAACATTACCTGAAAAAAACCGATATTTCACACCTTCAGCTTTAATCCAATTGACATGGACACTACTGTTAATAAAATTGATCGTTTACCTCCAAAATCAAGTTGTGGAAAAGACGGTATATCAACACAATTACTACAATTGGTTTAAAAAATGATATCAGCAATGCAGTCACTCTAATTATTAACAAATCAATAATAACTGGTATATTTCCAAACAAATTAAAAATTGCAAAAGTCATACCCTTTTTAAAAAATGGTGATGTTTCTGACTTTAACAATTATCGTCCTATTTCTATCCTGCCAGTGATTTCCAAATTTTATGAAAGGGTTATGCTTGATCACATCTACGATTACTTTCATTCTAAGACGTTATACTAAATTAGCCAATATGGTTTTTAAAAAAACATTCTACTGAGCTTGCTACACTCGAAATCATAGACAGAATTATACAAGAACTTGATCAATCGGTTACTCCAATAAATATATACCTTGATTTATCAAAAGCATTTGACACAATTGATCACAATATATTGGTACATAAGTTAAATTACTATGGATTAAATGACAAGGCTCTGGACCTTTGAATAGTTATTTACAAAATCGTTAGCAGTACGTAGAAATAGAAAATGTCAAGTCTAAGGAAATTGTCATCAAGGTTCAATTTTATGGCCACTCTTATTTATTATATATATATATATATAAATGACATAGCACTTTCTGGTGACCTTTTCAAATTCATAACGTATGCTGACGACTCCACCCTTACTAGTACACTAAATACATTTAACGATTCAGAAGGCCAAATGCGAAGTGAAGATATTAACAAAGAACTAACAAAGATTAACAATTGGTTGAAAGCTAATAAACTGTTATTAAATGTCAAAAAGACTAAATTCATAATTTTTCATATGCCTCAAAAGAAAGTAGAACACCCTGTATTACAAATAGATGGGACATACATTGCATGTGTAAATGATTTCAATTTTTGGGCATCACAATAAATAATCATTTAAACTGGCAGTCATTCAAACAAAATAGCAAATAAAATATATAAAATAATAGGCATAATAAATAAACTTAAACACTGTTTACCACCACATTATATATTATGTACAATGCTCTTATTCTCCCGTATATTAATTATGGCTTACTTTTATGGGGTCATCAGGCACATCGAATTATCAAATTACAAAAAAAGCAATACGAATAATATCCTTAAGTAAATATAATGCTCACACAAGTCCTATTTTTAAGACTTCACTAGAGACAGTTAACAATACACCAAGTATTATCATTAATAATATCTACACCCACAGTCTATATGGTTTTTCAACATACATAAAACACTTTTTAATTATGAATCCAGTTGTATTCATAATTGCTTTATTTATAATTCGTAATACGTATTGAAATGTATACATAATTATCCATATGTACGTCAATGTGTACACGAGTACATATAATCAGTCCTTGTATTATGTATGTATGTTGATGAATTGAGTAATTATCAACTATAAAACAAGTCATATGCTATTCTGATTTGTGTCATGTAAATTTTGTTGTTGTTTATATTTATGGGGTGGCTCCTGTGCTAGCGATATTATATATCTTAATGGGAGTCTCCCGACCTTATCTATTACTTGCGTTATTCGTTTTATATACAATCGTATTTATAGGTCAAATAAATTGATTCTGAGTTCTGAGTTCTACTAAGTCTTTAAATTTAAGTACCCTACAGCTATAAAATAGTGATTCCACGCAAGGCAGACTGACACGCCTTTGAGTAGCCGACGGTAGACCGAGTGTAAATGTATTAGTGGCAACAGCACCTTAGGTGCATCATTGCCTATTATATAATACTCACTACTTACAATTTTTTTGTTATCTGTCTGAAACTTGAAAAATTCTAAGTTCCTACGGTACTAATGAATCTGCGCCACGGTAGGTTTTACACGGTATCAGGTCAGTTCGTACCCAGGACGTTACGTCCCCAGATGTATCATCCCCAACGACGGGATGTTTCGAACCTTCGTAATATCCCCTCGTACAACGGCTCTTGCCCCGGACCACGGCCGTTTGATCAGTGGCCGCCATGGCAGGCTGGCAGTGTCAGTCAGCCCACCATTGTCCGGTCCAGTGATGATGATCAAAAGCCTGCTGGGGCAAATATTGCTCAGGCCAAAGCCTGACTGGCCTGACCGCTCCCGACGGCCTTGTTGTGTGTGTGCGTGCGTGCGTGCGTGCGTGCGTGCGTGCGTGCGTGCGTGCGTGCGTGCGTGCGTGCGTGCGTGCGTGCGTGATTATAAACGTATACTTATAGAATGCATGTGTGTCCATTTTATTGTTGTAGATACAGTTGTAGCGTCATTGCCATGTCAAATAAAGCTAACTGCTACAAACGTGTTGCGCATTTTTTAATGACAGTACATTTCACAAAAGGTGTTCATTTCAGTTCACAGTTTAGTAAGACAGTGTTTCGTGGCAGGATACACTAATGCTGAACTCTGTGCAATACTCAGCCACATTTAAATATCCATTAAGGGTGTTCTTTATCAATATAATATGGTATTACTATAATAATCTGAATAAAAAGCATAATATATTCATACATGACATCCTCGCACACCATGGCCGCTGGTGATTACACCAGTCTCAGTAGGCAGGTCGCCTTGCGAAACTCGGAATATAAGCTAAGTCAATAATATTGCTTGCCGGCAAATTCCGGTGATTTTCGTTTCAGCCACATGAATTTGCTAATGTTATGTGTAATGTTCTGGAAGTAGAAATAATTATTTGAATACACAATACTGCTCACCCCCTGGTGAGAATGTTGTGATTCCATGAAGTCACTGGCTGCGTCTTAGAATTGAAATGCGGGTGGGGCGGGTATCTGCGCTGTTCTCACGGGTTGTACAGTTGCGGCGAAGCTAATTGCTAGTTTGAATCAGTTGACTTCCATACATTGCGTAGGCTATCTGCTAGGGGTAGAAAGTCTGAATGTTTCTATGGGAACTTCCATACACCACACTGTTGTCTTGCAACATATCACCAAGGTGGTCCCATCTGAACGATCGTCCTCCAAAACACATTCGCTTTCCCTGTCCCATTCTAATACACCGTAGTACGGCTGTAACATAGTTAAATGTATTTAAACTTGAGAGCACTATCGTTGTCCACAAAATTATAATTACATCTAGAAGTGCCGATGGACTAAAATGGTTAAATAGCACTTGCGGTTAATTGTATATCTTGTCTGGCAAGTGGATTACATGACATGTCAAAGTCTGTGGAGACGATATTCCCTTGGCCAGGAGCTAGGCCTATAATTAGAACAGCTTCATCTCCCAAAATTATAGCAGGCGGTGGACTAGAACGATGCTACTTATTGACATCGTCAGGTCGTAGTAGCGCCTGCGGTTAATTGAGTCTTTGATGTAACTAATGGACACAATTGCTTCTGAACAAGCATAAGCCTGAGTCGAGGAAGACCTAGACTGCGATGGGACGACAATGTAAAGGGAGATTTTGAAGGATTTCTAATGTAGCCCGGATGCAGTGCGCTCATGTTGGCAGCAAATATTCCGCTCCGTTTTAATCTGAATTTTGTATACGTATTAATGACATGTAAGTAACTAAACTGATGCAGTTATTCAAAAAACATACACGGAACATATTATGTGCACTACCAATAGTCATGATGTTGCGGATTTAAGTTATTTATGAACATTTATTTATTTGGACGTGTCATGTCTGAAACAGACTGCAGTGCTGTTCACTGAAGCGTATACGACTACGATTGCATATTGACATTAGGTTGTGTCAATTAGATCTGGAATACTGTCGCTGCTGACGTCATATGGTCTTGATATCATATCGATTTCCGAATATCGTGATTTTATGTATTTAAAAACGTTGGATGTATCTTGAAATTATACCTGAATGTGTGCCACTGACTGAATTGCCACGGTCTAGGGCTGGCAGGCTCAAACAAAGACCAATTCGTGTAGTTGTAAACCGTTGCGTGACGTCTGCTTCCGCCAACCGGAAAACAAGGACATCAATACGTAACCTCCTTTCCGTGAACATTGTCACCTCTGTTGGGATCGGGCGTCCGTGTATCGCTAACTTGAATGTGCATTGCATCAATGTACGTTCGGTTAAGAATAAAGCGATCTCTGTTTCTGACGTTGTGATTTCGCGGGACATCGACATTTTAGCTCTGACGGAGACGTGGCTCGATAGCATCATTGACGATCACATGATAAGAGCATTAGTGCCTTGCGGATACGAATTTAATTCCGTGTCACGACCTGGTGGAAAACGAGGGGAGGAGTGGCAGTGTTATACAAGTCCGGCTTGACAATAAAAGCGATTTCAACGCGCGGAAATTACACTCATTTTGAACATTCCGATTACTATATAACTATATGTAATGTCACCTTCAGGTTGTGTGTCGTGTATCGTCCGCCGCCATCGAAGCGAAACGGTTTTATCAGCACCGTTTTCTTTGACCAGTGGTCTGCGTATGTAGATGACATAATGCTGGATACGCATGGTTTTGTTATCATTGGCGATTTGAATTTTCACTTGGACATTCCAACAGAACCGGACGTACGACGCTTTTCCGAGACACTCGGCGATCGCGGAATGAAGCAACTGACGAAATATGCCACCCACAGTAAGGGGCTCATATTGGATGTGGTCATCGTTAGGAATAATACTTGCGTAGTACCTGTACTACCAACTGTCTATGATCCGTATTATGCGACACACACGGCAATCCATCCGGAGACCACCTGGCCATAGGTTTTGTGGTAAATGCAAGAAAACCGGCTGGGGTGCGGAAAACTCTAACTTTTCGCAGATTGCGTCATATATGTTTTTCCGATTTCTACAAAGATATTACGTCTGTGTCAGATTTTGACATTGGCGAACGTGTTGGGGCAATGGTGGAAGCATATGACATTGCATTACGTCGGATTATCGATCACCACGCTCCCTTGCTCGAGACAACCATAACCTTCCGACCTAACTCGCCGGGGTACACCGACGAACTGCGGCGTAAGAAGCAGAACCGATGGCGAGCGGAGCGGACTTGGCTACGTGCTGGCCTCGAGGTACTCCACCAAGCATATCGGGCGCAATGTGTGGCCGTAAACCATATGTTACTCACCACGAGGCGTAGTTACTATTCCGACAAGATTGCGAGTTGTGGGAGTGACCAAAAGCAGCTCTTCAACATTACGAAAAACCTTATGGGATATATACACTGGCTTTGCGAAACTGCCGTTGTATGTTTCTTCGAGTGATTTGGCCAAACGTTTCGGCAACCACTTAGTGAAGAAAGTGACTGACATCCGACAAAGCATAGTTCACTGTGGAGGTAATCGTTCATATGCTATGGCGGCTGCATTCGGTGACGACACTGCTTTTCGTGGTGCTGTGTTGACACGCTTCATAGAAGTCACTGAATCAGACTTCACAAGATTGGTCGCAGTCGCTCCGTGTAAGTCGTGCGGGCTAGACCCACTATCGAACTGGCTCCTTAAACTATGCTCGTCAGAACTGGTACCCATGATCACTTCGATAATAAACACTTCCCTCGAAAGTTCAATTGTACCTGATGTGTTCAAGCATGTGGTCGTTAGACAGTCCTAAAAAGTGACGCTTGATGAAGATGCATTGTGCAGTTACCGTCCGGTTTCGAACTTGTCGTTTGTATCAAAATTTGTTGACAAAGCGATCGCAAGACAATTCAACAATCACCTTGACATGAACATGTTGCGTGATCCTTTTCAATCAGCATACTGCGAGTCAAGAATTACATCGCCGCGGCGCTGGATAGAAAGTGCAAGAGTGTTCTCGTGATGTTAGATTTGTCCAGCGCATTCGACACAATTAATCACGATAACTTGATGACTCGACAAGAACACACGTTCAGCATCACAGACTCGGCAGTTGCATGGCTGCACTCGTACATCACTGAACGTTATTAGAGAGTCGCCGTGGACAACGCAACGTCAACTGATTGTGTTTTGAAATATGGCGTCCCACAAGGGTCTGTGCTTGGGCCAATATTATATTGCATATACACAAGACCTATCGGCGACATCGTTGCACGACACGGCGTGCAATACCATTGTTATGCGGATGACACGCAAATTTACATGACAGCGGAGCTCGATCAACCCATCACTGCAACAATAACGAAACTTGATCAATGTGTAGCGGAGGTGACCGACTGGCTTGAACGAAACCAATTTAAGTTGAACTCCGAGAAATCAGAGGCAGTCATCTTCCTCACCTCAAAACAACGAAACGATTTGCTCTCCGATAATTTCGTGACAATTGGGGGACATCGGATTGTGCCGAAGTCACCCGTTCGCAGCCTAGGAGTCATACTTGACAGAGGTCTAACTATGGAAGCACAGGTTTCACAGATAGCAAAGTCGTGCTATCGCCAGATTCGCAACATTGGACAAATTCGGCTAACATCACTGGCCCAGACACAGCACGGAGACGGCTCTAGTCCGAATACACGAAGACATGACGCAGGCAATTGACTCACGGCGTGGCGTACTGCTTGTACTGTTAGATCTTAGTGCCGCATTCAACATGCTAGACCACAGCATTCTCCTGCGTCGTCTTCATGATATCGGACTAAAGCTACGATTCCACATGTACGGAAACGCGTACGGAAACGAAAGCAGAATAGGGAATACCTCTGTAGTGACGTCACTACGGTGAATTTCCTATCCGATTCGTGTGCGGATACGATTCGAATCGCTACACCAGCGATTCAATTTGCCGCAGCCAAATGAGTTCTGTCGTGCGGTGCGCACGACAGAACTCATCCGCTTATGTACGTTTGGAACTACTAATGTTAATTTCCACTGGGCACTATATTCATTGTTTTGCCGCATGACGCATCCGCATGCCGTATCCGTACATATGGAATCCTAGCTTTAGCCAGACAGTGTTCACTTGGTTCACATCGTATCTTGCAGGCCGCACTAACGCAATTAAGATACGCGAAGCTACTTCAACCCCGAGACTAACTCATCACGGTGTTCCGCAGGGCTCGGCCCTAGGTCCACTACTATTCAACACGTACATGTTACCTATCGCGGACATCTTCGAACGCCATCAGATCCGCTACCATATATACGCGGACGACACTCAACTGTATGCTCAGTGTCCGCCATTGAATCATGCCGATGCACTACAAAAATCGACGAATGTGTACGTGACATAAGACGCTGGCTGAATTGCAACCATCTCCTACTAAACGCGACGAAATCAGAAACCATCGTTTTTCATTCTAGCACCGTCCGTTCGCCTTCTGCAGTGTCCACCATCGATGTATGTGGGTCCAACATATCACTGACGCCGACTGTTCGTGATATCGACGTTATACTTGAGAGCAGACTTGACATGTCGGCTGAAGTATCGAACGCCTGTCGTGCTGCTTACTCCAGTCTATTTCGCATTGCGAAGATACGAAAAAGCCTGGCTATTACAGCATGTAAGACTCTCGTCCACTCTCTTGTTAAATCACGGCTCGACTACGGGATGCTGTCATGTATTGCATCTCCGACCGCCTCTTGCAATGTCTTGAGATGATGCAGCGCTCGGGGGCCAGAGTCGTGCTGCGAATCAGGCGGGGCGACCGGCGAAGCACGACGGCTCCACTGATTGCCCGTGAAGTATCGCATTGAGTACAAGCTACTCGTGTTTCGCGCCTTCCACGATCGGACGCCGGCGTACCTGGCCTCGCTCATCATGCCGTACGTGCTGCGCCGCGCCTTACTATCTGCCAAACGCGCGTTGCTAGCTGTTCCGCGCCGCAACCTCGAACGATATGGCCGCCGTTCATTCTCTCGCGCGAGGCCAACTCTGTGGAACGCGCTACCTGAGGTTCTGCGTCTGACAGAGTGCATGAACACACTTAAAGCGCGTCTTAAGACTCATTATTTCAAGCTTGCTTTAATGTCTAGTTGTCTATACCATTCACTCTCCACATCGTATAATATATTATTACTATTATTTTGTACTATTATACTAGCTTATTATTTTAATTATTTACTAATTAATATTTTATTGTCTACTTACTTATTTATTAATATGAACTGTTATGTACGTCTTGACACTTTTAGCTTAGGTTTGTTTAGTACATTTTTTCTTTAATGCAGTTCGAGTCTTTTTATACGATTAATTCTATTATGTACATTGTAGTAGCTATTAGTTGTCAACACCCTTGAGCAGAGTCCTACTCCGGATATGAGTGTATAAATAAAGTATATCATTATTATTACTACATTAATTCATGTTTGTGGAGGGTCTCAATGTGGATGTTTTGGTGAGCCTCATGGGTGGGGGTGCAAATCGAGGTTTTTGAAAAGCCTGAAGATGGAGTTATTTTGGCGAGACTCAGTAGGGGTGCAAATTGTGATTTTTGAGAGCCTCAACCCATTAAATATCCATCACGTTCACGCCAGTATTTTGGGTTTTACTTTGTTGTCTGGGTTTGAATAAATTCGTGACCTTAGGCAACACTGAATAACTTTTATGTTCAACGCATGTGTCCATGGTTGAAGACTCTGAATGTACGCATACTGTTGCACTTCTGGTTATTTTGCAAACAGAATTGTGTGTTCGTACTTCTAAATATTGTGATAGAAGCCTAATGCGATTGAATATAGACTAAGATAAACTGGGGAATGCGGGCACTCACTTTATAGAATGCAATATATGTTCTCGCACCAAAACTGGAGTCCAAAAACGAATTACTTCATAGCATGATTGGTGTCATCTGAATATCCATGATCGAAAATATAAACGACAATTGAGGTACCTCCACACATGAAAAGCAGGGATGTTGACGGCATCTTTCAATTGAACATTAACCGTGGACCCGTGGAATATTTATTCATTAATGACATTATATTTTTCATGTTAATTATGCCTTACATAAATTTTAAAATATCTATAAATAAATATAATAAGTTAGAACCTACTAAGATTTAGTGTCTTTAGTTTATCATAAAATATCTAAATGTTAAACTAAAATAGTATTGTCTCTAGTTATTATACCAAACCTACATACACAAATACAAAATGCACAAACGAGGTAGCGAATCGTTGTTCCTGGAGTGTAGTTTTCATATTTTGCTAAGGGATCATCTCAGAACGTCGATGATTCCGAGGCTCGATTTCTTATCTTTTTATTTTCTCTCACTGATCCTGCACTGCTCTCTCCTCCAGCCGTCTCTATTCCTCTTTATCGTTTGTTCTCGTTCTCTACAATTCTCCCAATCATTCAAAATCTCTTGTTACACAGTCCTCCCCTAGTTACATCACAGACACAATTAACAGCAGGCGCTACTACGACCAGACGATGTCAATAAGTAGCATCGTTCTAGTCCACTGCCTGTTATAATTTTGGGAGGTGGTGCTGTTCTACAGTAATTATAGGCCTAGCTCCTGGCCCAGGGAATATCGTCTCCACAGACGCACCGATTTTGACACGTCGTGTAATCCACTTGCCAGGCAAGACATACAATTAGCCGCAAGTGATACTTAGCCACTTTAGTCCGTTGGCACAACTTTTGTGATATCGTTTATGCTGAATCATATAGAAAAAAATATTGCTCTCAAGTCTCAATAAATTTAGCTGTGCTACAGCCGTACTACGGTGTATCGGAATGGGACGAGGACATGTGAATGTGTCTTTGGAGGAAGACCGTTCAGATAGGACCACTTTCATGATATGTTGCAAGAAAACAGTGTGGTCTATGGAAGATCCCATATAAACCAGGTTATCACATAAGTACGTACGGTATTAGTTGTATGTATAGCATAGTAATCAGCATCACACGTTTTGACTTCGTAAATACATTATATCATACGTCAGTTATATATATATATATATATATATATATTGTTGTACACACAAAAAAACAAATATATAGTGTATCATTCATATGGTTTTACTTTAATATGTTAACTTGTTACATCGATGAATTACACTTTACTCTCATAAGGTATACATTGTACATAAAAAAGCACATCTATTTAACTGATTGTTATGGTTTTGATGCACATTGCATAAGCAGTTTAGCACATTTAATAAGACAACTATTCAACTGTGTACATTTAATGGTAGGCATGTGTGATATATTTCATATTTTCATAGTGATGATTCAACTTGTTATCGGGAAATATACCCTGACACATTGTGCCATTTTTTGACAATTCTAAACAGAAACAATTATATCTTCCCATTATATGTATATTGTTTAAAAGGTGTACGGGAATATAGAGTATCATGACGAATTTATTTAGTACTGTATCGTTACTCATATTCATCACATATTCAACTTTATTTAAAATCTACTTAATTTACGAGCTTACAGTACTTTACAGTAGCCGTGAGCATGTACAACATAACATTAGTACTTATTTAAACTTGAAAGTACCTGCATTGCTGTCACGAAACGGTGTCGTCATTCACGAAACGTGTACGTCGTCAGTGGCCAGACGAAGTCACTGCTCAGTCGGAGAGTGTGCGAGTCTCTTGATATTGTCAGACGTGTTGCTGTTGACTCGGTCGATGCAGCAGACGTCTACAGACGCGACAATCCGAAGCTATTTGGAGGCCCAGGGAAGATGAATGGCGAGTACGAAATCAAGCTACGGTCTGACTCGAAGCGGTTCGCGTTGACTACACCGAGACAAGTCTCGATACCGTTGCTTGGGGTCGTCAGGAAGGAACTTCAGAGAATGGAAAATCTTGACGTCATCCGCAGGATCGAAATCCCGACGGACTGGTGTGCTGGCATGGTTGCGGTGGCGAAACCGAAGGCTATCCCTTCTTCGGACGTTGAGGGGCAGATGGAGACATCGCGCATCGCATCTCGTATCACATCGCGCATCGTGCATCGCGCATCGTGCATCGCGCATTGCGCATCGCCCATCGTATTGCTCATCGTCCATCACATCGCGCACCGCGTATCGCATAGCCAATCGTATCGCGCATCGTCCATCACATCGCGAATCGTGCATCGCGCATCGCGAATCGTGCATCGCGCATCGCGAATCGTCCATCGCATCGCCCATCATATCGCGCATCGCTCATCGCATCGTCCATCGCCCATCGCCCATCGCATCGTCCATCATATCGCGCATCGCCCCATGGCGGTGTAAATTTCCACACAAAGACGCGATGGCCCTTCTCGGCCATCATAGGCAGCACTATCACATAAATCCTTCGCCCCGTACACACAGGTGCACACACACGCACGCACGAACGCACGCATGTTACACATTCAAGACACTGATTCAGCGAATTTCCTGCTAATAATGACCACCTCTTGACGGGCAGTAGAACATACAATCTCGTTGTGAATAACAAGTAAATGAACAAGTAAATGTTTAACTATATTATGTAGGTGGCCTTTATCAGATCGGTCTTTACGTCGCCAGCTGTATATTGTACTTCTCGACTATCTTCAGGTTTATGTTGATGATAAAAGGCATCATCGTGAGGATGATAAAAGGTACTTTTCATGTTTAGGTACGTTATCCAGAGTGAACAATAGAGCCGTTCAGAGCGTATGCATCATTTAGAAGTATCGTTTGTTTGCATGTGTTCTATAGAGCCGGGGAGGCGGGTCACTCGGCAATATGGATCCTCGACTGATCACAGTGTTGGTCTTCGCGATGAATCTGGCAGGTGTCGCCACCAGCGGTAAGTACATGGGCCTACTGAATGCAAGATTTAGGATAAGATTGTGAGGCAACACCACTAATTGTGATTAATTAGAAAACGTCAGAAGACACACGCAAGTTGATGTATTATATCTTTGTAGGGGTCATGCCCCAGTTGGACTTCCTGTTTCGTTATAGGTGAAAAAGGGCAGTGTATTTTTTAATGATTTTTTTTACAAAATTCACGTGTTCTGACATAAGCGTATTTGAGCAGGCAGATTTCCAGGTGTGATTGTAGAAGCTGTTGACAGTGAAATGGTTTATTTTTAGCTGATTTACTAAGCGGAAGGATATTTGGCAGCACTTTGTCTATTTGACCCGTTGGCTGGAGTACTGCCTACATCCGTTCTTTTTTGACTAAACTCGATCAGCATGTCAATGAGATGATGATAACAGCAGATAAGTTTCACAATTTGTGTAGGTCACGTTTTCGTATAATCATACAAAACGCTAACATGGCAACCGGTGCCAAACTAACTATAGACTGACCCCTGTAACGTCAGAGTAGACTGGAGCAGCGTGGCCCCTTAGGGTTAGACGTATATAAAATACAAACCGCTGATTGTCCCCAAAACCTATGCGAAACGATGCTGACACACACGCACGCACGCTTGCACGCACACACGCAAGCACGCACGCACACACACACACGCACACACACAAAATACCCACCCAGAAAGTCTGGTCTCAACATGAGACAGATGTGTCTTTGAAATATTTTATGCAGTTTTATCTAATGTTTTGCCAGTAGTCAAACTGGTGCAACTCATTTTATTTAATGGTACAAGTCACGAACTTAATTGGTAACATTATAATATACACTATTACTGTTTAACTTGCACCTCAGACAATGAAACCAGGGGAAAATAATTAGTGTTTTGCATACATCGTGTTAAGACAAACATTGTGCACGTGGGGTAAGACGACCCACTACCGTCTTCCCATACATATACATGGTCATATTATTAATGTACCGAATATATATAACACGTGCAGTATGAAGTGTAAAACATAAATGTTTTTGTAACGTTGCATGATAACAAATATGCTAACTTGCATGCCATAATTCAGTTATGATGAAATATTAAGAAACCCAATACTTGTGATGAGATATCGAAAGGAGGCAGGCAGTTCATAGTTTTTCATTTATTAATTCAAATAATGTTCTTAAAACTGTAATAACTATGTTGAAGGTATACTGCCCGCCAAGTTGTGTTTAGTAAACCCGTAACAACGTTAGCAATGTGAAGGTACGACCCCGGAGCATGTTCAAACATCCAGTTTCAAAACAAGCTTTATTGACAATACGGCCGAGTCGGGCTGCATTCACTACAATACCCTTTGACGCTCAAAGATGTCACATTTTCTCGCAATCAACACAGAAGACTTCCTGTTACAAATTACGACGCTGGGTAATTCCTGGTAGATACACAGATTGCAATGTAGTTATTACATGTTAACTACAACTTAAGTTTAACAATTGAAATATCTTAATATATTATAATATATATATACATACATTATATTTTCAAGTAATGATTTGTTCACAGCAGCGAAAAACTCAAACGGAATGTAACGAACCGCATTGCACCAGGTGTGTGTGTGGAGGGGAGGGCGTTTTGGTTATTATGGTATGGGGCAAGACGGTTATTAGGGTATTCGCATTATGTTTTAGCTGGTGTGTTATTAAAGATAACTTCCCTGTGTGTAACACACATACACACGCACACGCACACGCACACGCACACGCACACGCACACGCACACGCGCACACTTACACATTTTATATATAATATGATTACACTGAAGACATGTTAGCGTAGTTTCATGATGTGTAAACCCATACAGGCTTGAGTGAAAAGGATAGTTGCATGGTCAATTACCATTACATTGATTCCTATTAGTATTACTATGTGTTTTATTCAACCTATCACTATTACTTTAATATTTGTAATTGTTACTATTACATATTACTGTTACCCCAGGCCTGTTTATTATTGTGCCCTTCTATTCACTGGAATGTTAAACTTGATATATATTTATTTCTGAATTTGATTTATATATTAATTGAATTTGATATTTATAAAAAAAACAGCTGGATACTGCTATAAAATGTACTAAGTCTAAAATGCAATATTTTTATAGCGTAAAATATATGTCTTGGATGATATAGAATGATTTAATTATCGCATCAGCTATAGTTAATAACGGCAAAATCGAGGTTCTCCGGATTTTTCACCCCTCAATTTTCTCAGACACGTTTTTTTGTATGCGTTTTGGGGCACATGTGGCGAAAAGTATGCAGCATTCCAGCGTACAACGTGTCATTGGCGCATTTCCGCACTCCAAGGAAATCCCTGGTCCAAGCATGTATAAATGTGTGTCACAGCCTGACAATTATTCTGATGAACCATGACATTTTGAGTGCTGGGAAAATAGCTATGGCACATATACATGTTTTATTGGTTAATTTTCAATATTTAAAATGTTTACAGTTCAAAAAACTTATACAGCAACATCTATTTCCAGTATGATATCCCCTGTAGCACCTCCATGAGAATATACTGAAGAAATAGTTTGTACTGTTTGCAACAATCAAAAATAATATATATTTTTTGGTTCATTTTATTAGTATTTTTTATAATAAAATCAACCAAAAAAAGTCATAAATATTTTTCATAACATAATTCCATACCTTGAATGGTAACCACGATTTGCTTTAATCGACATACAAGTACCAATGTATTTGTACCAAATCTGTAACGTGGTGACGTTTCATCAATGTATGAGTGTTAGAACTAAGAGGATCAATTGTTTAACTCATCTCTGCAGTTCAGAACCAAAGGCAATTACATGAATCATGTTAACACAAGCTTGCTTGACTGCAGTTGTATTTGTCATGGAAACAAATTAATCGCAAGTAATATTTTGTTTAAGAAAGAAATACCATGAAGCTAGATGTGTTATGTTTGAACACTTCAATTCTTCAGTGATAGCCCTTTTAACTCGTTTACGTCCACAGTTAGCAGTCTAAATTATATGTTGTATGAAAGCCCTGAACATGTTATTTTGTAATACTGTAATATATGTCCGTGTATATGTATTATATACAGTTTATATATTATTTAGAAAGTGTCACTATCATAAATATGATCAATTGTTAAGAGGTAATGGTTCCACAGTTGTAATTGTTACAACATAAGTATTACTATTTCCAGGTGAGACATGCTCTGATGTTAGCTGCTTGAACGGCGGCACCTGTGAAGACACACAGACTGGCTATACGTGTCACTGTGCATCCGGCATCACTGGAGCGATGTGTGAAACTGGTGGGTCATGGTGTTTGTCCTTCTTTTGAACGACTGACGTAGCATAGTAGTCCAGTTGTACAGTGGCGTCTCTTGTTGAAGAGCACTGCCACTAGTGTTCACATTATTTCGCTTTCATTTTCAAAACCTGGACAATATAACATTTCTTGAATGTTCAATTATTTTGTTCACTTGACGTATCATTTAATACCTGACAATATACATCAATTGAATTGCATGCATGTGAATAAAAAAACGTTGAACTGTTATACAAATCAAATGTAACGGTAGTGTTATATGAGAACATTTTTTATATCTTTTTAATCTAAACTTCATAACTATCAAAGCCCTGACAGAGCTGTAAGACCAATTTACTGAGATGTAATCCATTTTGCTGTTTATTAGTTATGGTTGTATCATCATCGCAACTCTGTGCTTTTATGGTGTATCTCAATCTTACCAAGTATATTTTTTTAGGTTTTAGGTCCTTAGCTTGAAAGTGAGGCAATAAGGGAGTGATGGACGTGGGTGTGTGGGATGCGTGGGAGTATGTGCGGGCGTGCGTGCGTGTGTATATGTGTGTATGTGTTAACACATATTGCCTATGTGATTTATGCTTATATTTATGCTTACATTATTATTTAATTGATTGGCTGTATAAGTGTACGATGATGACTATGTGGGGACAGGTCCGACACCGCAACACTTCCTATGCTTTTATTGTATTTTACAGCATTGGCACATGGCAATAAACTTCTTTTATCTTATTATCTTATTATCTTATCTTACCAATAACTTATTATAACAATTTTATTCGACTATGATCATTTGCAACGAATGGAAAATAATCAAAAATGTTGCTTTGTGGTACTACTATTGACCCTGTTGTATGGTATCTTCAGAAACCTTCTCTTGTCTCAATATTAATGTATTGTCCCTTGGTACAGATTAAAATCCCACAATTGATTGTACACACACACGTGCATGCCCGCACGCATGCACGCACGTACGTACGCACACACACACACACGGCGTCATCTAAAATGTGTTTAATTAAAATGACTTGTTCTCAGAGCCACAGTTGTTCATGGCGATACAGGGTCTATGCGGTTTAGTCGGTTTTCTATTTCCACAAAATTATAACTGAAAGTTAAACCTAGTATGCCTGTTCAAGTAGATATTATTTGATGCTGTGTAAGTGTAACTAAAATATAACAACTTGAAATAAGGTATCTTATCAAAATTTGCATCATGGCATGTGTTTATTAATGCAAAAGGACCCTGAACATGTTACGTTTTGTCAGTACTGTGTCATGTCCCAATTTGTATGTATTCTACAGACAATATCTTATTTAGAGAGTTGTCGTTTTAGAAACTGAGAAATGTGCAGCGACAACTTGTGCAAATGGTGGAACATGCAATGATACTTCAACGGGTGTGTCATGTGCGTGTCGACCCGGATTTATAGGATCTTATTGCGAGAAAAGTAAGTGCCTGCGTTTGATATTTTAGATTCAGAATCTAGTGTCCAGTGTTCGCGTTAGGGTTTAAAAAACGGGGTACTGGGACCCCATGGGCCTGAAAAAAACGGGGTCCCAAAAACAAAAATGAGGTCCAAAGATGTGGATTATTAAATGGACTAAATTAATGTGTGGCCTCGATCTCTTTTTGGCTTCTTAGTCGCTAGTCGCTAGCCATGATGTCAAAAACACTGACCTGACGCCACGCTAAAGTCGTTTCCGAATTAGCCGTTAGGCAGTACTGACGCGCAATAGTGGGAACCAGGCTTGGGTTCAAATGCGAGTGATCGCATTTAAATGCAAATGTTTGAAATAATTTCGTTGTGAAACGAAAGTGCGGTTGTCGACACACAATTTGGATATCTGTCGTATTTCTTTGTAAGCGACCTGTCTAACGTGAGACAAGCAATAACTTTGAAGAACCATAGAACTGCGTTGAAGGGACGCAGCTAAACGTGAAAAACTGCGTCCGTGGTACTTAAAAAACCGCGTCCCGCCTCGAAACACCGCGTAATATCGGCCCAAAACGGCGTCAGCGCAAACCCTGCTTAGTGTAAATGATATGGCCATAAACAATATTTGGTGATGACCTTGTTATATAATATATGTCTGTGTTATATAGTACATTTTGTTTGTGAATGAAGTAATTAGGTGAACGACATGACTCTGAAATGTTCGCTGGTAGGCGGCTGTATCTGTTATTGTTATGTGCATGTTTACATTAACATACCATTTTAGGGAGGGTTATAAAATAATTAGTTCCACTAGAACAGTTGTAACTGACTACTTACTAGTCCAGCTGGCTATAAATTAATGTTAGATTTAAGACCTGTATGCCGACCGGCTGAGTAACAACATTGCATATCATGATAGTGTCTTCAAAGGCTGTCATGCCAAGGACTATTTTAAAACAATATACTCATAAATTATGTACATTTTATCTTGTGAAACCTTCTAGCTTTGCCATTTGCATTCCTAGGAGAACAGTTTGCCCCAAATAGACTGTGTTAAAATGCATTGTCTATTCCCTGTTAACAGCAGTACCGTGTAGTAACGGGCTGAATGTGTTGACTGGACAAGATGGAGAGTTTGGCAAGATAATTGACTCCTCCAACTCCAACAAGGAAACGTGTCAGTGGAAGATCCAAGTAGACGGTGACAAGGTGGGAATCAGTAATAGTTATGATACCAGTCTTTTTCTGGTGATATGCAACAGCAGATCAGTTTCTCATAATTCTTCCCATTCAAGTCATCTGTCTTACTTACAGTCTCTGGTGCAATCAAATTCAAGATAGCTTTGTATACTCACATACACCTGTGCCAGTACCTGGCTAATATTAATTGTACATATACTGGCACAAGAATATGTGAGCATACAAAGCTATCTTGAATTTGATTGCACCAGAGACTGTAAGTTAACAAATTTGGGAGCCTGCCTTTCAAAAGCAACTACAGTTGTTACAATTCATCTCAGTGGACCCCCTCAAACAAACGCTACCAGTCAGTAGTAACTATATGAGTATTTCATGAATGTATGCTGTTAATATTTTACATTTTCACCATCTGTACTATTAGGGATATGGTTTATAACATTATTGGCGTTCAGTACAAAAGGCAACATTTAAAAAATATTCATACTGTTGAGTTTTGTTTATTAAGACATGTTAATTTAAAAGAATGCACAATAGTTTATAATTTATAAGCAATGATGGATATATTTTCTTTCCACTATAAATGTCTTACATAAAATCAGTAAAAACCAGTTGACATGGACGTGGATTTGAAGATACTGAAAATCATGAACTTGTGTGCACATATGGAAGATGTTGTTCATGGTCCCAATATTAAATTGTAATAGCAAGAATAAAACTTACATTGGAGCTGTATTTGAAACTTGCAAGGTTTCGATCCGTCTATCGCGGATCTTTATTACGCACTGATGTCATGAAGGGTCAGCTTAAACTCCACATGGGGCGCAGTGGCCGAGTGGTTAGAGTGCCGGACTGTCGGCCGGAGGGACCGGGGTTTGAATCCCGGCACTGCCCGGGCGGTAGTTCGGTACTGGTTCGGCTGCCATGTCGACACTTGGGCAATTTCGTTCACCGTGTGTCGCCCCCCCCCCCCCTCAACCCGCACAGGCCAGCAACAACACCAGCATGCAAAGTATAATGATGCCAAGGCCCCCAGTCCCCAGCAGCATCGAAATAGTATGACCAAGGAGGCGGTTCGGGTCAACTAGGGCTACGTGCAGGGGGTGCTTAGAATATCTGGGTCAAGAAGAGTCGCTGAAAGAAGGTAAGTAGACTGAAGATAGTTGGTATGGGATATGATCGAGATCGGAGAAGTCAGAAGAAGAGAGGAACGCTTTCATTACCTTACACAGCGGCCATCTACTATACCATTCCACAGCCAACAACGGCCAAGTAGGAGTTGGCTTTCTCATAAACAAGAAATAGAAAGACAATTTAGTGAGGGTTAACAGCATCAGCCCCAGAGCAGCAGAACGTGTTCTATGCCTAACAAAGCTCTACAAACTGAAGATAGTACAAGTATATGCACCAACACCATCATACTTAGAAGAAAACACAAACAATTTATACAATGACGTGGATGAGATCTTAGAAAAGCCAACCCAATACACGATAGTGATGGGAGAATTTAATGCGCATAGACGGCAACAGGCAAATTTGGCCTAGGTGTGAGAAACGAAGGAGGCAACACCTTGGTAGAATGGGCAACATCAAGAAAATACAAAATTATGAATACCATGTTCCAGAAGAAAGCAGGGAGGAGATGGACGTGGAAAAGCCTAAACGGAGAAACGAAGAACGAAATCGACTACATCCTGACAAACAGACCAGACATGGTTACTGACGTAATTGTCATCAACCAGGTCAACATCGGAAGTGACTACAGAATGGTAATGAGCAACATCAAACTGGACGCCATGGCTGAAAGGAAGAAGTTTATAAACAAGAGATCACCAAGCGTAGATAGCACACAAATAGGAACAAAAAAGATCGAATTCCAACTCGAACCGCGAAATCGATTCGAGACACTACAAGAACTACACGACATCGACACCAGGAGCGAAAATATCACTCAGATGATCCAATTAAGCGCGACAAGTGTAGCCAAAGCAATCAACAGACACGTAATTATGGGAATATTGTCACCAACACGAGCACTAATGAAGAAGCAGCAAGAAATGGTAGGTAACGCCGGACGTAAAAACAAATAGAGTACGCAGAAATATGCAATACCATCAAAAAGAAAGCGAAGGAGGGCATCAGGAAGTACAAACAAGATATCATACGAGAAAATTACTATGGCATCAAAGAGCCTGAAGAAAGCAAGAAGAACACAGACACTAGTCCGAAACAGACTGATTACACTTCTTGACAAGCAGGGTAGATAAATACAACACCAAAATATGATCATGGAACGAATAGAGGAATTCTACACCGGCCTGTACAACAGTGAACAGAGGGCTATAATTCACAACGACCCGAAAGACGGACCAGAGATAACACCATGGGAGGTAGAAGCAGCGCTAAGAGATATGAAGAATGGGAAGACATCAGGCAAAAATTGAAACATTAAAAGCAGGAGAAGATACCATCTCGAAGACACTGGCTAAGCTTTATACTAAATGCTTATCAGAAAGACGAATACCCAATGCATGGAAGAACGCAAAGATGGTGATAATCTTCAATGAAAATAAGAAAGATTTAAGGAACTACAGATCGATATGTCTGTTATCAAACATATACAAATTACTTACAAAGATACTAACGAATAGGCTAGAGAAGAAACTCGACGAAAACCAACCACGAGAGCAAGCAGGATTCACAAGCTCAATTCGTACTCAATGACAGACCACATACACATCGTAAACCAACTGAAAGAGAAGTGCCGAGAATATAATATCCAACTCTGCATGGCTTTCGTCAACTACGGCTTTTCATTTGGTGCAAACTAAGCAATACTGACCTCCCATCAAGAACAGGGGACAGAAGGCGTGTACATAGAACTTCTGAAAGACATCTATACCAACAGCTCGGTGACAGTCAACCTACACAAAAAGAGCAACAAGATCAACATCAAGAGAGGAGTACGACAAAGTGACACCATATCGCCCACGCTGTTTACGGCAACACTTGAAAGCATATTCCAAAGACTGACCTGGAAAACCAGAGATTTGATGATAGACGGAGAATATCGCAGTCATCTTCACTTCGCCGACGACATTATCATGTGTTCTACTACACGCAAGAACTACACAAAATGCTGTAGGAGCTAGCTGATGAAAGTGAAAAACAAGGTCTGAAGATGAACTTTTCGAAAATAAAAGTGATGCTAGAAAATTACACACCAATATATGTCAATACCCCGCAGATAGAGAACGTTGAAAGCTACGTCTAGCTCGGACAGTGTTATAGTATCAGAGACAAAAACAAAGACAAGGAGATTCAAAGAAGAATCACCGTCGGTTGGACAGCGTTCACCAAACACCGTGACATCTTCAAGGTTAATTTTGGAACCTGCTTGAAGAGACAAGTCTACAACTCATGCGTACTTCCAGCAATGGCATACGGCGCGGAAACATGGGCTCTCACCACCCAGGCAAAGAACAAGCTAGCGGCCGCACAAACATAGATGAAAGAAGTATGTTAAACATCACATATCTGGAGAGAAAAACAAATATCTGGGTAAGAGAGAAAACTAAGGTCATATACGTGATATAACAAATCAGAAGACAGAAGTGGACATGGGCAGGTCACATCAGCAGACTACGAGATACCCGATAGACATCGCGTATCACGACCTGGAGACCTTACGAAGGGAAACTATCTAGAGGAAGACCGGCGTGACGGTGGAGAGACGAACTAGACGAGTACTAGAAGGGCATCATCTGGCAGAGGATAGCGCAAGACAGGCAGATTTGGAAATGGCATGCTGAGGCCTTCGCCCAACCACGGGACACTACGGCTGCACAATGACGACGATGATATTATGTAACACGGCTCAGATTTTTAGCGGAATACGACACGACAGCAGAACACATTCGAGAGACTTTACAACAAATGTCAGGATAAAAACAAAGTGACAGACACCAATATTGACACAGGCAGGTGGATTACGAACCTGAGTGACAGACAGATTAGTAACGATGAACGATCTATCCTTAGTAAAGGTCTAAACTTCGCAATTACTTCGACCACCCTCCCGGTCCAAGAAATCATAGCCGGTACAGAGGCTATAATTAAAGAAGTGACAGACACTGACGCAGAAGAACTCCGTTGTGTGGTTGTCTGCACCATCAAACGAGCAAAACTCCCCAATTCTAAAAACATCACCAATGCAGGAACTGAAAAAGACAAATCTATCATCATGCTCACCGCGGACAAAGGTAGAGCTACTGTAATCATGAACACTGATTACAGAAAGAAAATGGCAGCCATGGTGGATGATACGAACACATATACCAGACTAAATAAAGATCCCAGTCACAAATATCAGAACAAACTCATCAACATCTTGAGAAGATGCTCGATCACAGACAAACTGTACTGGAAATTATATCCAGACGCTGAAGAATCCTCCAAATTATACGGGACCCCCAAGATCCACAAAGCCAACACACCTCTCAGGCCAATAGTATCCAGCTGTGGTAGTATAACATACAACGCAGCTAAATACTTCGCCAACATCCTTACCCCCCCCCCCCTAGTGGGAAAGAACGGTCACATCATCAAAAACACAAAGGAACTGGTTGACAAACTGAAAGGGTTGGAAATTCCACCTAGACGGAAACTGGTGTCATATGATGTCACAGCGCTCTATACCAGTATCCCTGTAGATAAGGCGGCACTGGAAGTAATCACTTGAAAATTGCATGAATACGATAGTCTAGCCTGCCGCACGGATCTATCCATCCCACATATAGTGGAGCTCCTAGATTTCTGCCTGAACACCCGTATTTCATATACGATGGTTATACTACCAGCAGACACATGGGGCAGCCATATCCCCCCCTAGTAGCAAACTGCTACCTGGAACACTAAGAAACTAGCCATCTCAACAGCACCACAACCCACATCGCAGTGGCTATGCTACGCGGATGACACGTTCACTGTACTCCATGAATATGACGTGGAAGAGTTCACTGAACATATCAACAACATCGACCACACATCAAGTTCACATTCGAACCAGGGAAAGACAGCAAACTCCCTTTACTGAACCTGTGCATGCACATACAAGATGGTGGATCAACCACGTTTACCATGTATAAGAAGCCTACACACACTGACCAATACCTCAACTTCAAATCTCACCACCCCCTAACTCACAAGAGGTTAGTCGTACACACCCTCACCAACAGGACACAGCAATACAAATCACCACAAAAATCACCACAGCTGGAGACAGAAAAGCAGAACTTGCACAAGATCACAGTGCCCTGAGAGCCAACGACTATCCGGAGTGGGCGCTTGAAGTTCCGCCGCCAAGTGAGAACAGACCACCTACTAACAACACTAGTGCTAAAACAGTGAATTCGAAACGGCCCATTTTATTACCATACGTAGTGTACCCGAAAGACAAAACCCCCAAACAACACCAGTGTGGAACCATGTATCACATTACCTGTGATAACAACAGCAGCCACACTTACATCAGTGAAACCAAAAGACCACTCAGCCAGAGGTTTAAGGAACACACAAACCTGGATAAGCCTACAGGAGTGGGAGATCATTGTCTGGTCACAGGACATTTAGTATCCATGAACAACACCAAGGTCTTGGCCCGAGAACAAAACTGGCACAAGAGGAAAGTAAAGGAGGCCATCTACATCAAACAGGGAGCCCCCACAAAGAACCGAGATCAGGGATACCACCTGCCTGCCATCTACAACCAGATCATTCCGCCAAAATCTGAGCCACGTCACATGGCATCAGTGCGTGATCAAGATCCGCGGTAGACAGATCGAAACATTGCAAATTTCAAATTCAGCTCCAATGTAAGTTTTATTCTTGGGTGCTCTTGTTTTTTGAAGTAATGCACAAGTTGTCATTAGTCTATGTTAATCACCCTAAATTAAATTTGGTAGTGGCAGATTTACAGTAACGTACTGTTGCACATGATTTAAGGCAATCAAGAACTCGAGCACTTTGGGTACATTTTCAACAAAAACCTGGTTTGTTTGCAGCGGGTGCGGCTGCATTTTCTCAAGTTTACTCTCGGTCATCGAGACAGAAAGTGCAGGTCAAATGCATTGCGCATCTTTGATGGCAACTCCACTAGTGCACCATGGATGCACACGTTCTGTGGGGATGTCCTACCGGGGAATATCACAACCAGAGGCAACACTGCCTTTGTGGAACTCAGGTTTGAAGAATGGCACTGGTATTCATATACTGGCTTCAGGATTAATTACACAGCCATTCCTTCCTCAGCAGGTAAGTCTGTATATAACTATAGCTCATGTCAGCATATTTTAATTTTAAAATAAAGTGAGAAGTGGTTGTCAAACACATGAAGTGTTCAGACATTACGTTGTATATTTTGTTGAAATTCTGGCTCCAGCTGTTTTTACTTAAGACAAAAATCATTAGACAAAGTTATTTAAGCAAGAACTGCATACATTAAAGATTGAGTTAGCAGAATTCATGCCACACTTGTAATGTAATGCAGACATATTACTTCAGTAAGTATTGTTGGCAAGGCAATGCATGACATAGGACACACATAATTTTGATTGTGTCAGGAAAACAACGACATACTTAGATACTGGATCCATGAATTATTGGAAAGAAATCTGTTTGAATCATCCCGTTGTTATATAAAACATTACGTGGCTTAATAACTGATGAATGATGAAGTTGTAATGAAATAATAATTATTACTATACGACGATTACGTGTTATAAAATATACAATTATTTCATGAGTTTACGGGACGCAAGATCCTGCATCATATACGCATAGAAACAGTACCCGGACGTGTGCAAAATAATTGTTGCGTCCCACGGGACGCATGTGTATTAATGACATATAACAAAACTAAATATTTAATATGAATGCATTTAAGTTTAACTTGGTAGTTTATTACCGAATCAGTTGGTTTTGTATTTCTTTTCACGAATCCTTCCAAATAACCATTCCCATTGGTATATATGCTTCCCGATTCTGAAGGGTGCCAAATCCTCCGCCATGCGAGTAGTTTTGTGAAGCGCCTCTACGGACTGATTCGCGAACCAGAATACCATTCCAATCCATGCACATGTCCGTTCAGGTTTCAGCATTTCAGCGCTGTCGCTGTGCATTTTAAGATTTCATAATTTATTACAGCCTTACCGATAAAAATCAAAGTGAATTACGAACATTCTTTTGTATAACTAGCCGCTCGTTATCACGAAACAAATGATGGACCGAACAGCCATAATACTAACAACACAGAGTTCAAACACTCCCATCCCGGGGGCGATCGCACCAGTCGCTCATCCAACTATCGAACATATTTGATATCTCAGTGTGTTTATGCCACCATTCCACATTGTTTCATTTATAGACAGTACATTATTATAAAATATAAATTTGAGCGAACTGTTGAGGCCCAAATAGTGCTCCGGTTTGTGTCAACATGCGATTTATTAATAGGCCTAATGCTTGTTTCAAATGCGGCGTGCAGTAACCCTCGACCGCAGCGGCGCACACTGATTCAAACCTGAACGAGCGGTACATTATATTCCTAAAACGATGTGGAATGATGAAATAAACACGTTGAAGTATAACATTTAGGCACAACTGTCATAATGCCGAAATCGGGGTGGGCCCGGATTCTACATGTCACGATTAAGATAGCCTTAGCTTAGCCTTAGGAGATCTCTCAATGTGACATTTACACGCAAGCCAAGGCATCTAGCAGACTAGCACGCCCTCTCAAAAGTGAGGAAGGCTGCTCTAACTTCCAAAACTACATCGATTATCAAGAGAAAAACATCAACAAATAAAGCAATAATATATAGTATCAAGGCACGTTATTTTGTTAAGTTCTTGTCAGTATCAAACTATTAATAATAACTGGGTTTACATGGGTTGTATAAGATGTTTTATTTAGAAAAGAATAATAATTACAATTAAAAACAGCACAAAGTGGGACACTCGCTACAGGCGTGGGACCCCATCAAAATAAGGTTGGGGGTCCTCAGGACCCTTGAACACAAACATCCAGGTAAACCCCTCATTACTATTACTAAGACTTTCTCTTCAGGTAAGTTTTTACTTTCGTGAAAATTGGCAAAATACCTTTTTTTTTTAAATCTACAAATGAAAAAAGTATAAAACAATGATGTGTATTTCCTAAAAAATCTTAGCTAATGTTAGGGTTTCACCTTAATACAAAATTTGATACAAATCACAAAGTTTGGTGTTATGTTGTGTACATAAACGCAGAAAATTATATTGTTATTATTAGTTTTGACATGACTATCATAGCAACATGTTGTTTTCAGTGTATGACGGATGCACCAGTTCTCCCTGTCAGAACAATGGAGCCTGTAATCACCCACTGGATACTTACTACTACTACTGTGAATGTTCTTTGGAGTTCACTGGCACTCACTGTGAGAATGGTGTGTTGTTTTACTATTTTGTAGACATTTGTTAAAGCGTGAGGACAAAGCATTTTTCTTAAATTGCTAAAATATGGTTAATACTGAAAGTTGGACATCTTTAAATTAATTTTCACAAAACCGAGAATATGTAACATATGAACAGTAAGATAATACAAAATGACATTCATTAATCTGAATGGTTAATCACAATACTTGACATGTGACAGTGCATTCTATTCAATTTGCAGCAGAATTTTAATTTGCTCAAACTGACCATTAGCTGGTGATATGATTGTCATTAATGCAGTGCAGCCAGGGGGCACACCAGTATCAACATTGTGTAGAATGACTACCATGTTGCAATCTAGTGGCAGTCGGTGTTATGAAGGCAGGTGGATATGGTCAAACTGTAACAAAAGAAAAACGGTAACTTAACTGAATTACAAAAACAGATCAAACTATTATATATTCTCATAAATATCCCATGAGCCTTTATGTTGAAATGTTGTTTGCATGTGATGTGATTTATTTTTCAACAGCAATCGCTTACCAAGCTCTACTGAGCATCTCGATACATTTGACAAATCTGACGTTTGATGTCATGCTCTCGAATACTTCATCAGAGAACTACAACAGCTTGAAAGTTAACCTCGACAAAACGGTATTTGTTTTTCTGTAACGAGTATGCAGGTTATGTTGATAGAGAGAAAAGATAGACAATTTAAAAATGATTTAAAGGTGTCAGACCGTAACGCATGTTTGACTGAAAATGCAGAATTTATATTATATATTATTGAAATGATGTTTCTACAATGCTTGTGTACAAAATTATACGTTTTAAATCTTGACGTTTTGAATTTGTGCATGCAAGTTAAAAGCGACGCCCTAGCGGCTGATGATGTCATGCGGCTGATGCCTAAAATATAGGACATATAGTGCAGTCTGGTTCTGATGCAAACGACGTTGACAACTCTTTCAGCAGTGAAGACGATATGCTAGAAATGGCCCATGATGTTGAGTATTATTTTGTCGGTACAACTGTACCCGTATGAACTAACAATGAAACACCGGCCATGTGTACAAAAAATGGACAAATTAGCAGAACAGATCCAGAGAACCCGGATTCAGGAATTTTAACTTTGCGCATTCAATTGAGAAATTATGTAAAACTGAGTCAACATTGTCTTACAACATAGACACAATAGAACGTGTGTCTCGTAGATACCACAAATAACCACACATTCCATTGAAGCCGTAACAAAGTGGACTTTTTGAAACAAATATCCGTTTTGGCAAAGTTGCGTGATTGCCCTGGCTAGGCCCATGATATGTCCCCGATGCGCTATGATGCAGCCTGTTATAGGAAACTCATGTTATTGTCTTTAACATTTATTAAATTTTCCCAAGATTCGTATAGCATACAAGACATATGTCCTTAATTACTGAGGTAATATATAAACTCCTTATTGACTTGTATTTCATGTTTATGGGCTACTGAATACACCACAGAGCCACAGCTGAGGGTGATGCACCTGCACCGACAGTCTGTTCTGTGTCGGTGTCAGTATGGGCGCCTGCAAGTGCACATGCCCAGGCAAACAGTCCGAAATGCCGTCTTGGAACAGATTCGGCGATGTGAAAATCCCAGTTCATATTCATGACAGTAAAATCGTTTGCATGCTACATATTTATGAGACTGATGTCGCTTTCCATGAAACTTGTTGGGTGACATGTAACATAACATGTTTGTAAAAATGAAAAACTTGATGACCACAAAAATTGGTGTTGTTGCTTGTAATGTAAATATGAAATGGTGCATGAAGCTATCTGCCATATGACATCACGACCTATTTATCAGACAGTCGCTTCTGCAGAGCGCAGATGGAAAACTGATACCTTTGGTTCTGCAACTATTTTGAGGGACAGTTTTTTTCTTTTTGCAAATAGTTTATTATATCAGCCTAATTTATCACAAATCTAATTGTTTTGTTTTCCATATGTCAGCTGCTTTTACCAAGATTATCATCCTGTACAGATATTAATATTATTTCAGGCATTGGGTATTGGTGAGAATCCATGCCATATTGTTCATAATATCTACAATACAGAATACTTAATAGGCAGCTTATCAAACAGAAACGATTAATGTGCAAGAAATAAAAACGACATCAGCCTTTTTATTTTACTGAAACATGACTTATTTTCTGCAGATGGAGTTGGTTCTTGGAAGCGGTCGGTTCACTTTTGTTGAAAGAAACGGTTGGATGGGAGAACCATCTCGCATATATACTCACAACGTTGAGTTTACGTGAGTTATTTATGTTCTAGTGATTTAATTAGCAGTAACTTTATATACATATTTTATGGCAGTTGACAAAACATTTAATAGCACATACATTGTTTTCAGCACGACTGAAGCCATGCTTGAAGGAGGCTCACAATATATGGTAGTTACTCCCAGTAGGGTATGGCATGCATTAGGTACTGAAGCCGGAGTATTACCAAACTGTTTCCTTAAGAGTCGATTGTCCACTAGGGATGCCTGGTCAGCCATTTTAATATCAATGTTTTCATAGTTAAATTTTTATGTATAGTTTCCTCTCAAAATGCGACATACTGCAAGTGGAGTATGGATGGGCAGGATTTATATATTGGAGATTTAGGGTTGGGTCAATTTTCAGTGCAAATACTTGGAGGATGGGTCACAATCCAGTGCACAAGATTTGTGTAGTGTTCAAAAAGATTAAATGTTAAGATATCCCTTGACATAAACACGGATATATCAAGAAAATGTCTTTTTCTCCCATGCAAAGCCACATAACTCAATTAGTATATTATAAATATTAATATATATGTGGTCAAAAAATTAATTTCCCATTCTGTTTAGGCTCCTCTTCTGTTGATGCGCTGGCTACAGCAATGATTGCAGTGGGGTGTGTGTGTGGGGGGGCACACTGAGGGTGTGTGTGTGGGGGCGCGTGTGTGGGCACACATGAAGGTGTGTGTGTGGGTGGATGGGTGTGTGGGGTTTCCTTAACAGTATATTGTAGATATGCATTTTACCCTATTTTGTATTTGTTTGTGTTTTTCAAACAGTGTTGTCCACATGAAATTCAACAACATGTATTCACAATTCTGTGTTTGCCTGTTTTATTAAAATTTTCCAGAAATGTAACGGATGGTGTAATGGTGCAGTATGATGTAATGCTGAGTTACACATTGGAACTGACAGCCTGGATGAAGACAATACTGGGCAGCCTTAAGAATGAGACAAAAGACGGGATATTCGGCAACTACACAGTGGATACAGACTCAATAAATGTTACCAGTAAGTGGATGGCTACTGTTAAAACTGCCTCCAGAATGAAATTTTTTGTTCGTCTCATTTCAAATTAATTTTGTGAACTTGATATGCTTATTCACGTGTTGCAAATGTTCATTGCTCTCTCAATAACCAGTACAATATAGCCGACAAGTTCAGGAACTTGCACCATGATGTAACAACAAATTATCTTGACCATGTAAACAAAACTAAGCACTTGCTGTCAGTCCCCAGCAGGATGTTCAGCGAGATTATTACAGCAGTAGACGAGGTGCTGAGGAAGGAATATGGTTGATTAAAAAAATAAGATGATCTACAGACCACATGTTCACTCTAAGAAACAGTACAGTTCGCACTCTTTTGCAGCTATACAAATCACTACAGTGCCCAGCAGTGTCGTACTTCATGATAACAATAGCAATAACATAGGCGTAAAAACGCATTTTGTGAACAGTTTGTTTCTTTGACGGCCAGTTTTGTCGATGTTCTGATGAATATACTGCTTTACAATGTTGTTGTTTCCTTAAAATATAGATGGTCATATGGCCCAGTAAATCAAAAAAGTTACTGACCTGACGGAAAATTAGGTGGTTGGTGACCACCGGGTAAATGTATATTTGAACACTTGTGTATGTACACACGAGCATGCGAGCAAGTGTGCACATGTATGCAAGGAACTGTAAGGCCTCTGATTTTGTTCATGATCAATGGTGAAATTTTAATTTTCCATTCACTTAAAAAAATATTCTACCTCTATTGTAGAAATTATTAACTTTTTAGAAAACCCAGAAGGTGTGTACTCCATGCAATGTTTGGAGGATTGAAAAAGACAGTTATACCTTATAAAAGCCTAAACCAACATCTACATAGTTTGGTAGAATTTGGAGATAATGTTGGTTATTTATGAGCATACACTTTCTTTGTTTTAGGGGTTGATGTGTGCGCAAGCTCCCCATGCCAAAACAATGGACGTTGCGACGAAAGGGAAACTATGTTTTATCCATGTCGATGTGTTTATGGATACTTTGAACACAACTGTGAAAAGGGTAAATATGTATGTGGTAGCTATACACCCTGTTTGTTGATGAGGTTGTATGCAAACAGTAAATATGTTAATGCAATAACTAATAAAATTATGATAATGATTATACATAAAAACAAACTGAAGCATTCCACAAACTCAATTATGCAACTAAGACCAATATAACATGTTTTTTTAATACAAATACCCATAGTATTCTTATCTGTTTAGTCCTTCAAGACAAGGTATCATTAAAAAGACAAATTACGTGGGTGATATTTCACAATGTTTTTAAGATCGCATTTTCGTGATTATACTAAACAACCACAACTCAAACTTTACTAAAGTAAAAGCACAAAACCGGATATAATGCAAACATTTTGTCCAACCAAACCAGAGTCAGCCCGACTGCAGGATATATGCTACACCGACTGACACCAACTGCGCTATACTGAAAGCCGGTGTAACGTCATAATTATGTAAACTTTTGAATACATTAGATTGTAACTGACTAGTCCCAACGTATTTGAAAGTTTTCCAGTTTTCGATATTATGATGTGACGCCAGCAGAGGACAACCAGACAACAATCACGAAACGGTTTATGTTAGCGCCTTCCGCCCGCGTCCCTATTTACGTCGGTTGACACGAGGTAGCACGGGCGCCATGACAATTCGCAACGATTTGCCTTGCGCGTTTTAAAAATCCTGTGTCATAAATTGACCAAAATAAACGAATACAATTGCATGTTTATTTAAACATATCGACTATGTAGTCAGTATCATTTATGGTGTTGTAATTCTACTCGTTCAGTGTTTATAGAGTTTCCGTTCGCAAACCCCATTTAAAAATGCCGAATTCCGCAAATTCTATCCATTTTCCGTGATCACGGAAAATCAGTGTCCCAACACACAGATAGTCAAACCATCAGAACATTGTGTTAATAAAGCATAAAAAACATCGAAATAACAAGTATAACTTTCCTGGCTGTTTTTCTTAAAAGCTAAAAAAAATTGCCACATTGTTCCTGACAGACATTGTTACCATTCTGTGCATGTTTATAAAGATCAATCTTCTCGATGAAACTGGGTGTGAGTGTGGGTGTTATGAGTTCTGTGTGTGAGGGTGTGTGTGTCTGTGTGAGTGTGTGTGTGCGTGTGCGTGTGCGTGTGCGTGTGCGTGTGCGTGTGCGTGTGCGTGTGCGTGTGCGTGTGTGTGTGTGTACTGTCACATACACTGTTGTGTAAAGCAGCAATACAAGTCCAATGTAGATTGAAATAGGCAACTCAGACTCCCCCCTAATGCTGCTGATGTTGCTGCCCCAATTCTAAAGTTGTGACCCTTAAAAACTGCACTAATGAGGGCAAAAAATTCCAGTAAACTCCTTTGTATTATATCAAACCCTCCGCAACATTGGCGTCCTATCTGTATATGCAAATCGTGTGCTAGCCTGTTGAAACTCACTGATCATCCTAGCTGTGTGGATGGAGGTGTCTAGTCTAGCAGATACTCCTCGTTAATTTGCAATGACTGCGGACTCTGTCTACCGCTATTCTTAAGTGCCTGAAGGAGTTATGATTTCCCCATTGATCGACACATCCTGCAGACAACCCTGTGCTTACCTGCTAGAGCGGGGAACCATCACTTACTCTTAAATACACTTTGAAAGCAAGAACCATCATGACTCGTAGCATAAGACATGTATAATGTGCTTGTTGAATGCGATGATCATCCGGTTTCTTGGTTATTCATGTTTGATATATTTATCTGAAGACATTTTTTTTCAGTATAATTTCGACCGCGTTTAGCGGCCTTCTTCAGCAGACTGAATTTACGCTCATGTCACATGACCTGCGTCATGTGACACAAGCTGGAACATGACTTGCGGAAGCTCCTGGCCGACGTCTCTGTTCAGTGAAGGCTTCCGCCTGTAGATGTTAATATACAGGAGGAAGCCTTCACTTTGTTATTTATGTGTGCGCTTGTCGGCTGCCACATGTAATGCTGTCGTCAGTTTCAAGCTGTACCGTTCTTCGATTTTACCTATTGCCTCATCGTGAATGTTTCTGGATTACCACGACGTCACAATTACGAACTGGACACTTTGCTGGATTTTACTTATTTTACTGATTTTATGAGACATTGCTATAGTTATCTTCAGTGGGCCGTGACCGTCGCCATGGTGATAGTGTATACAAGTCTTCAAATGCATCAACTATGCCAGCAAACCACGAAAGCCTTCAAGCATGTTACAAAGGCAGTCTACAACGATCTGAAACAACTAGGCATTTCTTGCGCAATATCGACTCACAGAGGGACCACTGGCGGTCGAAGACAATGCCAAGTGACTAAGACAATTCCTGTGAAAGTGACTGCAGCCAGAACCGATGTGTCTACACCGAAGCTTCGCGACTAATTCGTTTAGAGCTGCTATTCTGAACACCCGATCTGCGTGTGAGCTTGATAAGTGTCAACATATCCGAGATCTTACGGAAACCTGGTTCAGGCCATCGCATATTGCCGTAAAGCCAGTGGTGCCACCTGGATACGCTATAAAACACATACCGCGAGCCAACGCCAGAGGCGGAGGCGTCGCTGTTATCTTCCGTGAATCCATCTCAGTAACTATAATGAAGCACAACAACTACACTTCCATGGAGTATATCAACTGCTTAGTCAAAGTCGGCCTCGAACTATTGCGATTTGTAACAGTGTATAGACCTCCTCCAAAACCGAAATCACCAAATGTTCCAGTATTTCTGAGGGAGTTTGCCGATCTCCTCGGTGAACTCACACTTACATCCGGTCAGCTGCTACTCGTTGGGGGACCTGGACTTTTACTTTGACAATCCCACCAGTGCACATACCAAACCAATTATAGACCTTCTCTCCGCAACAAACCACCAACAGCACGTTGCCCAGGCAACTCATGAGAAAGGTCACATCCTCGATGTTATCATAACGAGATGTGGTGAGCTGCCTGTTGAAGATGTCACCTGTGATGATTCTGTCAATTCTGACCATTCCGCCGTTATCTTTACGGTACCTATTACAACTACAGTCCCACCAAAGAGAACAGTAACTGTGCGTAATTTGAAAACTATCAACCATCAGAAAATCAGCCATGACATTACTTGCTCTGATCTGACTGTCCAGCAAGCCAGCAAATCGGCAGCAGCGGTATTTTCTTGTTACAACAATACCTTGTTGTCAATACTTGCTAGCGAGTGCACCATCACCGTGAAGAACAACGTGTCATGGTACAACGCGGATATCAAAGTTGCAAAAGCTAAATGTAAGCGGCTTGAACATCAATACAGGAGGATACGATTAACAGTGCACCGAGACATGTATGTACAGCAAAGAAACAAAGTCAATAACATGTAGGCTGAAGCAAAAAAAGACCAATTACGAGGAAAATGTTCGGTCGTCCGGAACCAAGCGCAATTCTACAACATCGCAAACAAGCTGCTGCATCGGGGTAGCACAGCAACACTTCCAACCTACGAATGTGCCTAATCGCTCGCCAACGACTTTGCGCACTACTTTGACGATACAATCCAGCGTATTCGCACAATACTACAAGCGCCATATGTCCATGATGTGAGTACCGACTTTATGAGCATATATCAGTCTGTCACAGACTGTCATCTCTCTACTTTCGTGCCTGCCACACAAGAAGAAACCGCGCAACTACTGAGCAAGTCAGCATCGACTTGCAAACTTGACCCGATGCCTTCAAACTTGGTAAAAGAGTGCTCTGATGTCATGACAACGCCTATTATGAACATCATCAACAAGTGTTTGGGGGAAGGAATGCCTGATGAAATGAAAGTTGCTGTCATCACACCCATATTGAAAAAAGCAAGTCTTGATAGTGAAATTTTGAAAAGCTATCGATCTATTTCTAACATGTGCTTTTTATTAAAGTTAGTCAAGAGGATTGTGGCAAACCGGTTGATTGCACACATGCGTGAAAACAACATGTATATGCCGTTGCAATCAGCCTACCGACAGGACTGTAGTACTGAAACTGCGTTTTTGCACGTGCATGACAACGTGATTCGGTGCATGGACGAACGCAAAGGTATGGAGCTGCTGCTAATGGATCTGAGCGCTGCATTTGATACAATTGACCTTGCCATTCTTTTAAACACACTGAGCAACACCACCGGCGTTGACGATCAATGTTTGTCATGGTTCGCTGCCTATTTACAACACAGACAATACACGGTGTTGATTGCCGGTGAGCAGTCTAAACCTCACAGATTGACCTGCGGTATCCCGCAGGGATCAGTTCTTGGACCATTACAGTTCACTATATATATGACTCCTCTCGCGTCGCTACTCAACCACCATGGCATGGCTTACCATCTATATGCCGATGACATCCAACTTTTCTAAGAATTTAGCCTGAGCGATAATATTTCACCAGACACTGCCATCACGAAAATAGAACTCTGTGTTGCCAGTATCCGTCAATGGATGAAAACCAACATGCTAAAACTCAATGATAACAAAACGGAAAGCATCATCATCCAACCGAAATCACCAACCGAAAATGTTCTTCCTGACGGTGTAACTATCGGAAACGTGCGCGTGTTACCCAACACACCCGCCAGAAACTTGGGGGTGACCTTTGATTCTAATATGTCCCTTGGGCGACACGTAACTAATTTGCAGAAATGCGTATTACCACATCCATAGCATTGGACGCATCCGTCGATACTTAGACAAAGAACACACAAAACAACTTGTGCATGCGCTAGTCATTTCGCGAATTGACTGCTGCAATAGACTTCTTAATGGATTGCCAGCGACAGTAATTGAGAAACTACAACGTGTCCAAAATGCATGTGCTCGTATCGTAACGATGCGGTCGAAACGAGACCACGTCACGCCCATGCTCTTGGAGCGGCACTGGCTTCCTGTGAAGAGTCGCATTACTTTCAAGACCCTACTTCTTACTTTCAAATGCTTTCATGGGCTCGCATCTCCATATCTATCAGCACTTCTCTCTTTCTGTATCGCCCGACACGCTGTCTACGCTCCTCCTATCAGCTACTCCTTAAACAACCTACTACCCGAACTAAACTCGGCAAACGAGCATTCTCTTGTGCAGCTCCAAGAGCATGGAATCAACTACCACTCACAGTGCGCCAATGCATTAGTGTCAATCAGTTTAAAGTGGCACTGAAGACGCATTTTTTCAAAAATTATTTTAACCTTCAATATTCGTTGATCATAATTATTGATACCTCTATTTTAATTAATTTACTATTATTGTTAATATATTTTATTGTTTTAATAGCTTGCATAATTGTGTTTATTTATATATTTTAAGACAGTATAGTTGATTTTACTTAGTAGAAATGATTGTATAGTATTTTAAACTATATATCGTACGATGTTATTAATTAATTTATTTGCATTAACCCTTGTAAAACGCACTAGAACAATTATTTGGATGGGGTGCTATATAAAACAATTAATTATTATTAATATTATTAATCTTTTTCCTATGCCAGCTCTAAGATTTTTACATCTTTCATCGAACACTGGTGGCCTGTGTTCAACATGTCCCATGTACATGTTCGCCACTATACGGGACACCGGTGAACCCATAGCCGCTCCCTTCTTCTGTTTGTAGAACACTCCATTATAACTGAAATATGTGGCGTTTAGATGTAAAAATCTTAGATCTCGAGGAGAACTGGCATAGGAGAAAGATCTAAGAGGCGATTAACATATACAGGCGGAAGCTTTCATTGAACAGAGACATTGGCCAGAAGCTCCCGCCAGTCATGCTCCAGCTTGTGTCATATAATGTAGGTTATGTGACACGACCGTAAATTCAGTCTGCTGAAGAAGACCGCAAGATGCGGTCGAAATTATACAGAGAAAAAACTGGCAATGTTGGAGCTATGTTTAAAGACTGCCAAAATCGTACCAATTTTGACCACGCCCTCTCATACTATGTTCTGAATGACGGAGCTAGTGACGCCTGCAGCAGCATCTCTACAGTGCCCCTTTTAAGGCAGCCGGGGAGTTGCAGAACGGCACCGACGCAGGCTAGTGATTGATGCAAAGATCCAACGCCCGGAACTCGTCTATCTATAACAACGGGACAGTTTGCTAGCTAGAGTAATTCATAATACAAGGCCCATTTTATTACAATGCAAACACTGTTTTGACTTTGTTATTGGAAAATAATGGGTCAACACAAAATCATAGTATTTGAAAAAAATACAAATGCTGTCATCCAAAGTCCAAAAGACGCATTATTTGAAGAAACAAAAGCCGTTACGATTTTCAAAAAATCCGTTCAAATAACAGGACAACGGGTCTTTGTCTACGGGCTTGTGTTTGTGTGTATGTATGTCTGTGTGTGTGTCTGTCTCTCTGTATATATATATATATATATATATATATGTGCGTGCGTGCGTACGTGCGTGCATGTGTGTGTGTGTGAGAATGCGTGTCTGCATTTGTTTGTGCATATGTGTGTCTGTCTGTGTATGTGTGTCTGTGTGTGCGTGCGTCTGTATGTATGTATGTATGTTTGTGTCTGTTTATGTATGCATGTGTGACTGTGTGTGTATATGCTGTCCATGTTATTACTATTGCATTAATATATAAATTGGTTTTTTGTTTCAATAGAACTGACAAAAATGCTCGTCTCTATTTGTTTAACAAATATGATCTTCACTGATGAACTGGCGAATAAGTCTTCAGAAGAGTACAACAGCTTAAAAGCTGACACATATTCCACGGTATTTGCATTCTTGTTATGAGACATTACTCCGAATAATAATTCATGGCAGTTTGGTGGGATCAATTTTCAGAATTTTCTTTTTATTAAATACTAAGTGAAATTAACCTTTTTTATTCCCAGTCTGGATTAAATATACTCTAAAAATAGTATGCTGCTATTCAAATAATTTGTTAACCCTCCCCGTCACCCTGTTCAAACCCACTTTTGGTCACGTTTTCTGCACAGTTTGTTGTGACACCTAGCAACTGTTGGTGATGTCATAGAAGTAAGGGCCACTTGGATTTAGTATGACATACATCTACAGTGTTTCAGGCCATACCTGAAATTGCAATCGTGGAATTTAATATTTTTATATTACCATAAAGATGATAATCTTACCTACAAATATGTCGCTGGATGTGCATAGTTTTGTTTTACTTTTTGGGTTATTGCTGTTTGAACATTTCAAATGCTTAAACTTGCAATGGGGTTTACTATTTTTTGATATATCAGTAAAGATAATCGTATCTACAAATATGCCATTGGATGTACCCAGGATTTATAATGCAACATTGAGCATTCGCAATGTTCAAACGGCAATAACTCTAAAAGTAGACACAATTCATGTGTACACCCAGAATAACCTTGCATATAAGATTATTATCTTTATGGTGATATAAAATATATTAAATTTTGCGACTGCAATTTCAGATAAAGCCTGAAACACCTTTGCGCGTCATTCTCAAAGGATGGGAGCGCTCAACAGCATTTACTCCCTTGATGTCACCAACACCTGACAAGCTGGTTGTTTTGTGACATACCGATGACCATGTTTGAGTGGTCTTAGTGACATGAGTTGTTCCGAATAAGAAAGGTAACATATGTAATACTATATTATATATGCTATATTTTCCTCCCAGACAGTTTGCACCATTTTTCTGAAATGTCTAGTGGGTTAAGGGTTCTTGCCGATTTAAGGTGCGTACCTAATATTAGATTGACATTATCAAAAATGAATAGGTAAGCGAGTGAAAAATAAACAACTGAAAACACGTCAAAAAACAGTCACTTCAAAAGTCGCTAGCACCCTCACGGCTCGTCCGATCCCAGCAAACTTGGTATAATTTGAAAGCGTGCACTTTCTGATTCTAGCATACAACTAGATTTCCCGGGAACTATTCACAGAACTGACAAACATACGGACATAATCGTGCCGTATTCTGTGTTCTGTACGGTTCCGATGTTGGCTTCGGTTACCCGGTACACTAATATTCCGATTGTGGTGCTGCTGCGATCATTTGCATAGGATTTGACATGCCCATTCTACTTCTTGAGTTCATGTTCTAAGCTCCACCCAAACGGCGGCAAAACTGATGTGTTTTGACAGCAGCAAAACATTTTTTTCGATGTCAGCGTGACGGCACAATAACGTGTGCCAACCATCGGAGTCTAGAGGTCAACATTATTTGAGTTGGCTGGTTAATATATATATATATGATTGTGACGTCACGCTGACTCAGATAATGTGGTTTTGCCGCCTTTTAGAAGTGCATGGAGCTTATAACATAATAATAATAAGATAACTTCTATTGCGCCTAAATCCGTGGAAACCAAGCGCAGAGCCGCATCAAAACAAAAGGATTGGTCAATCTCAGAATCCATAAGTAGTATTCCAGTTGTCAACAGATGGGTCAAGGCGCTAGGGAGCTACGGTGGATAAGCAAGGTTGTAAAGATAAGTTTTTAAATGACGACGGAATTTTGTAATATTTTCAACTGATCTAATACTAAGAGGGAGCATATTCCAGAGTTGGAGCAGCAACAGTAAAAGCCCTAGTTCCAATGTTAGTGTTGACTCTAGGAACAAAAAGTAGGTCAAAACTATATGATCGAAGCTGGATAGGTTTTCTTACAGGAGTAAGCAATGCATGCAAATAAGATGGTTGCTTACTGGACAGTGCCTGGTATGTAATGGTACAGATCTTAAATATTATAAGATATCGTACAGGAAGCCAATGCAGACTTCAAAAGTGGTACAGAGCGAGAAAAACGAGGATATCTTGTAACTACCCTTGTTAGACAATTTTGGACACGCTGAAGTTTTGTGATATCCTTGCTAGCGATATTTTAAAGGAGGGAATTGCAATAGTCAAGTGTGCTGCTAACAAGCACTGTTGCAATAGTCTTAGCAACACAAAATGTCATATATCGGCGAATACGGCAAAGATCACGAATATGATCAAAACAGCAGCGACGTGTTTGAGATATGTGTTGTCGGAAATTGAAGTTACTATCAGAGATCACTCCTAGATTTCGCACCGAAGTTGCTTGCGTGATATACTGATTCAAAATATGTGTAGGGACAAAACCATCCAGTTTACTACGCTGCATTGGAGTAGCAATAATGATCAATTCAGTTTTATTTGCATTTAATTTCAACTGGCTGTCAGTCGCCCAGTGGAAAATATCTTGAAGGCAATCACTACGTTGGTTAAGGGAGCGATTTATATCCGGGGTAGCCAACGAAATGTAGATATGAGTATCATCAGCATAAAGATGATGATCCAAGTTATGTCTTTGTATAACAGAGCATAGTGGCGTGGTGTAGAGTAAAAAGCAAAGGCCGAATAACAGAACCCTCGGGAACACCTCAAAAAGCCAGCAGTGCAGCTGAAAAGCAGTTCCCAATCTTTATAGTTTGGTATCCATCAGTTAGATACGAAGAAAACCAGCTTAGAGCTGTGCCAGATATGCCATACCACTTTAATAGGCATCCAATGAGATTGCTGTGATCAGTTAAAATCGGTAGAGATCTAGTAGTAAGGTAAGTGCAGTCACTTTACCGTTATTAATGTTCAAGTTAATGTGATTATGAACCTTTAAGAGGGCAGTCGCTGTTGAATGAAACTGTCTATATGCTGATTGTGACACATAAGTTAAGACAGTTGTGCTAATGTGAGACCTTAGACGACTTTCTACATGAATTCAGAAAGTGGCGCCTCAATCGGTAGATGGATGAATTGTGTTAACGAACCAACATCGTTCGCCAGTGTCTAAGACACTGGAAACGGCTCGGTTGTAGGCCCGTTAACAGGTTATTTTAGGAATTATTATTGGGAAACCATTTATATATTTGAATAGCAGAAAGCGTAAGCTTTGAAACAATATCAAGGTCATGTGGATTGAACGAGCCATATAAAGGTGCTAGTGACCGTGGAATTTAATGTTTTGGGAGGTGTGTGTTGAGTTGTAAATTTTTCGTTCACCGATATTTATTTTTTACGTTATACAGATGTTAGACAGACGTTATATGATCGTTTGCAATGTTATGTGTTTTCTGCGATTGTTCAGAACTATGTAAACCATCCACTGATTAGTTGCAACCATCAATAAAAACACATGCATAGTTAGGAAAAAACTTTTCAGATTTTCATTGTTTTAAAAAATCAGAAAACAAATAAAAAGTAACGTATGTTCTTAGTATGTATACAGTCCTTAGGACAGCTCAAAGCACTTTACATTTCACCTCTTGGCAGACCTGTTTATTTGAACACCATCTCAACTTCTCGGGGAACACTTCGGGAAACCATCTGCTGCGTCTGTGTGTTTGTAGTGGCATTTCTTTTTTTAGTTAGCATGTTATGACCAGAAGGTCCAACATCTGAAACCACTGTCTTTGCTAAACTCCTAAACTTTCCTGATGGGTTAATGGTTAAGCAAAATTAGGTTTGGTATGCAGTAGACATAGTATCATCTAATTTAACTAAAATATAGTATGCAGCAGACACACTATTACTTCCTTTTATAACATCTAACTATAATTGAGCTATTGCATGTGTGTATCCTATGAATGTTTGCTATGCTATAGTCCTCCTAGATGTCATGTTCGAGTATCTCAAGTGCCAAACTTTCAGGGACTCATCTACAGTCATGAGGTTCATCTGGAAAAGAATGTACATCTTTCTATGTCATGATGACAGTAACAACACAATACAAATTGTGTGCGTTCATGTGCGCATGGATGTGACAATGATGATTGCTTTCTATGTATGAAAAACTAAGTGTATACTTATTCAAATTCTTCTTCTGCAGCTGCAACAAATGTACGCTTATGACGGGGAAGACAGAGGCGACTTGGTGTTTGGTAACATTGAGTTCAGGTAAGCTGGCCACACAATGTCTGTATGTTGTTGTCGTGCAAACATGTTGTGTGAACGTTATGCAAAAGCCAATAATTGTAGCAAAACATGATGGTGATTGAATCGAGAACATAAAGTCTGATTAAGTATTTGTTACATGCCCGAATAACACATCATGGAGTCGTGGACAAGTACGGATACAACAGGACTTTAATACGTCTGCCTGTAGCCAGGTACTTATTCATGCAACTGGGTGAACTGTAAAAACATAAAGTGAACGGACTGCCCAAGATTCCACATTGCAGCACAGGATTCGTATCTGGGTTCTCTCGATTGAGAGTGGTGCTCTAGCCACAGCGCCACTGCGCTCTACAATGTGTATCTATCTATGAGCAGGTGTGGTAAATGTAGCCTCAATTTGTTGTTTTTTACATTTATTTTTAATTCTCAAAAGTGTTACAAATCATCATGTTTTAGGATTATCCTGGGGTATGTGTAAGGATAACTGAATCACTCTACAATAGTGCTACTAAAAACGGTGGAGGTACACTTTCAAAGGAAGGAAAGAGTGGTGTCATCATATTCCTTCTGGTGTAGTAATGTCTAGGGTTAACCTATTTTATTTACTCATATTAAAGCCGTTGTAAATGCAAATCTAACGAATGGTCACTTGTTTTTATGATATACCTGTTCAGTTGTCAAATACAGACTGTTTACCCCGCCCACCCTAATTTTGATCTCACACAACATGCCACTATACAGATGTCTTATAATCCTAATGAACATAAGTAATCATTAGATTATAGACGTGTAGTTAACTGGAATATATTATATATACCAACCACATGCTTATACCACATTCGAACTAATATTCTGTTGATTTTGATCCTTGAATTGTACTGTCTGCCCAATATGTATTTTTTTGAAGAAGAAAAAAAGGAATCAACTTTAACTGGGCAGTGTTGTCTCAATCTACCGATTTTGACAATTATTGTTTTTCTCAAAAACTTTGCTTTGCGAAGATATTTAGCATTACTGAATCACTGCAGTCATTTTCTGTAATAATTATACGTATTGCAAAACCATGTTTAATTGCAAGCAGGCCTTGTAAAAGTTCACCGATCTGGAAAGTGGTTATTATAAATTAATATATGTTCTGTGTCAACCTAAGCCATGTTTTGCATGTTTGACTAGTGGTCTGCTTAAATTGATTCTAGAAATGCCTCAAATGGTTTACTACTGGATTTCCGAGTGTGGTTCGGTTGTCAAGTTGAAAACTGCACTGGGTATGTACGGGATATCCTGATGAGAAATATAGAGGACGGCTTGTTTGGCAACTACACTGTGGACATGGATTTAGTCAGTGTTGGTGAGTTCATATCTTGCAGTTAGTCAATATGTAATTATAACATTTGTTAATTGTGTTAAGTTGTATCTGGTGTGTATGTCACAAATTAGACTGTTTCTTTAGGAGACAGTGTCCTTAAAAGGCTGCAAACCCAGTAGACAATATGCAGGCTGGCATTGGCCAGATTAATGATGAGGGGCACAGGACTCTGCCTTGTATGCTGTTGAACTGTAGTAAACAGGCAGTCACCGAAATAAAATAGCTGTGGCATGATGCCAGAAGTGGGCTCTAAGTGAACCGTATTTTAAATATGACAAATAGAGTGGGCATGACTATATAGCTGCCTGGAAATGTCACCCACACTGGCAACCTCTCTGTGGGCTGGCAGAGATACATGGAACGTTTTAATGGGAACTGAAGGAGACAAGAAGGCAGGGGAATACAGGTCGCAACATTGTTGATGTTGATGGAACCCGAAGCCAGGGATGTTTACCGTTTGTTTGATTGTGGAAGCGAAACAAGAAACATGACATATGACACATGAAACAGAAGTTAGCCTGGTATTTCAGACCATGGACCAATGTGACGTACGAGTGGTACACGTTAGCCTGGTATTTCAGACCATGGACCAATGTGACGTACGAGTGGTACACGTTAGCCTGGTATTTCAGACCATGGACCAATGTGACGTACGAGTGGTACAAGCTTCTGCAGCAAAACCAGGAACTTGGTGAGACTTTTGAGGCATTTCTGATGGATTTAACAACATGATCCCTGATCTCTTTATGAAAATACCACGGTGACAAAAGAAACATCCTGCTAAAACATACCGTGATAAACCTACATCAAACACGATACGTGAGATATTGCTATCAAAAGCTGAACTGAGGCTAGCAAAAATGATACACATCTGCCACATCAGTGAGATAACTGGCCAGCTTATGGCAGACATGAGCCAGCAAGAACAGTCACTAGCAGATGGCAGAAGCAGTACCATCTAGAGATGTTTTATGATTTTGGAATTCCTCAGATGTTACTTAGTGACAACGAGGCTCAATACGGTAGTTCCGAATTAATTCCATGACTTTTCGAAGCAAATGCACATGCAACAAGGGTGCAGTATCTGCAAAGAAATGGAATGGCAATTTACAGACCTTCAGAAAGAGCTGTTAGCTCACCAGAAAAGTCTGCTGTAGACTGGTGGCAGTAGTGTGCAGTACGTTGATAGGTGATGGATTACTGTCGCCAGTCGTCTTACTGCAAGTTTAAAATCTGCATACCAATCTACATCAGATGGAATACATGCTATGACCACAGCACATTGATAAAGAGATTATAAGAGGAAAACTGGAAACAAGACAGTTGACAGCTGCTTATTATCATGCCGCCACCATGTCAGTATTCTGACAGGAACTACACCCAGGCGAGACCATGACAACATGGCAAAATGGCAACTGGCAACAGTCAGACAACATGATCAGATGCCGCAGTCTTATTGGTTGGAGATGGAAAGTGGATCGGAGTTATAACAAAATCAAAACAAAATCAACACGACAGCTAGAGACAGTGCCACCACAGCTGTTAGAGACAATCTAAGTGGCGTCAGTTGTGAACGTGCATGCCCTGATATCACCCGGTACCACCCAATCAGCTAGGGACTGTGCTACCACAACTGCTAGAGACAACCCAAGTGATGTCAGTTGTGAATGTGCAAGTCCCGATACCACCCGGTACCACCCAATCAGCGAGCAGTATTGAGCAACCGACTAGCAATTCACCGAGTCGCACAGTCAGAGCAGAATAGCTGACACAACATCGTAGTGAACGTGCAAGTGTGCATCCGATATATCTCCACCACCCGGGTACTTTGTAACCAGATAGAAAGCCGATTAAGTTAACTAGAGATGAACAATACATAGAGAGATATATATATAGTAAATTTGGAGCGTATTTATAGAATATGTTACTTTTTCCGTAAACGCGAGATGTTATGTAGTGTAGCGTGTATGTCACACATTAGACTGGTTGCTAGGAGACAGTGCACTGGACTCTGCCTAATAAGCTATTGTACTGTAGTAAATAGATAGACACCGAAAAAAAGTAGCTGTATAAACTAGTACAACTGTGGTTTGAATATTACCGTCATTGTTATTGTAGACAACGTTACTCCGTAGGAAGTGACTATGTGACAAATAGTGTTGAAAAGATCTGACTACACTAAACGCATAACATACTATAAGCAACTTATGTAGATATCATCCTCTGACCAAGGAACGATTGACTATGTCGGCACCCTGGCATATTGACCTAATAAAATGTAGCTTTATCGACTGGCGAATTAACCAATCATTATGATGACCTTTCAGATTGAAGTGTTAAAATTGTATTTCAACAATATCCCCTATAGACGCGCACTGCCTAATAGACGCACACCCACTTTTACAGAAGTGAAACCACCCATGAAAACTGATTTTCAATAATGACTGTGCACTTCAAAGATGCAAATACGGTAATAACACCGCTGCTGATGCCACCTTGCGGATACTCTTTCGATAACAATTAATTGAACTTTTTTCCATAAGGTGGCACCACATTTATAATTTAAGCGACTCGTTTTATTCGCGAAGTCGGGCGTTTGTTAACTTCCCTAACACTGCAGATGAAGTATTGAAATAACGAGATATTCACAATCGCGTAGCCGTCTGTAGCCACGAGGAAGTGTCAACACAACGAAGCGGGCTCCTGCCATTCCGACCTTCGCGCTCTCGGTCTCAGACTCAGACTCGGTTGGCCTTGCCCTGTTCAGCTGTTGCATCACTTGGCAAAGCACGCGGGTTTTGATTATTTGAGCGCCGATTCAGCACAGACGGAGGTTATCCTGCAACGCCCAATGGTGTCTTCTGGCTAGCATGGTGATTGTCAGTTTAGCACTGCACGATGTATCGATCTAGTGTTTGTCCGAACTCCGGAGTTATAATTAAAACCGCAAGCATTGACATCGGCATCGGTCTTAATAGCCGTCTGTTGCGAGTGGCGCGTTGAATACCGTCTTCTGTTGACCGAACGCTACAACGGCTTAGTGTTTTGGTAATGTTCTGATTCTGTTTTTACTACGTGTTACCTATCTTAGAGTTGCACATGTGTGACGTGTATCCAGCTTGTGCGTTCGTCAACCACTGCAGCTTGTGCTACGTATGTCTTATGATAAATCAATAGATGCGCACCCAAGCGGCTTGACTGAGCAGTGTGCGTCTATTGGGCATGATACGGTATTGTGATATGGACAGCACGCGTGGTTCCCACAATGAAGACCCAAAAGACATCAAGTGGGACAAAGTAAAACTGATTGAGTGAACATTCATAGATTGCTTAGAATATATGCCCGGGTGATGTAGTACTGTCACCATCTGTAGATTGAGATGTTTAGGCAGATATTGATCTTTTGTTTTGCGGGCCTGTTGCCTGTGTTGGTATTTTGTTTTAATATATCGGTTAAAATAAACTAAAAATTGAATTGTGAGACAGCTATTTAATAGCAGTTGAGTGGTCCACTAAATAAATGAATGTACAAAGCTGTACAAATTCTGAAATAAACATTTTTGAAATGACACAAAATTATTTGGCATTACTGAGATTCCACAGTTGAATGAATGAAAGTTTATTTGGTTACTCGGTTACAGTGATATTGCAAGTATGAACATAATTATGGTTTCACCAAGTAACTCGGGAGATTTTCTGGAAACCCCTAGGAGCTTATATCGGGAACCACCTATAATTAGGTAATGTAATAATTGGACTTTTTTTTAGATTTGACGCAAAGGTTCAAGCATCATGGCCACTACTTGGATCCCAGTGTGCAGTTCAGAGAGCAACTTTCTAATAGAACATCTACACAGTATCATGAGCGATCATTCTACATCTGGGTTTTGGTATGTCTTCTGGTTTTCTTTAGTATCTTGTTAGGCTCAGTGCCACTTCTAAAATCACTGCATTGGCTACCTGCGCCATATATCGCATTATTAGATCTGTACAATTACTCATCAAGATCTATCATCCAAACAACCTGCATACCTACATTCTATGCTTACTCCAGCAAAGACAGCTTCTGCTGGCAGACCCTGATCTATTTTTTATTCCCATAATTTAGACGAATGCTGAAACTCAAGCGTTTTCGGTTGCTGCACCAACTTTGTGGAACTTACTCCACATAGGTGTTAAGTCAGTAAGAAAATAGTTTCATTTCGCTGTCATCTAAAAACTTATCTTTAATACTGCATATTCTCCTTAGCGTCTTAGCAATTCCATCCATCTGTTGACAACTTTTCCTCTGTACTTGACAATGAGAACGTTTAATCCTTTGGATTTGTTGCGCCACTAAGCTCGGATTTTCCAAGGATATTGGCGCTAAAGAAGTCATTCCATTATTATTATACACAGAAAATTTTCCAATATAAGGACCGGCCAATTTACTTTTTATATCCAAAATTTTTCATCTTAAATTTACTGTATATAGTAATTAAATAATAAAGACAATCGGGGCCAATTCATCTATTTGTATATGCGAGAAATTGTTATAAGCAGATTCGTTTCACAACCCTTCCCCTAATGACTAAGCTGGTAACTGCAGCCCATCCAATTAATTAATCTTCAGTCACTTAGACAGTTGTTGGATCAATGAGTGGGAAAGCAGTTGAGGTGGTGCAAATGATGGAGAGAAGGCAATTGGAGGTGCTGTACATACAGAAAATGAAATGGAAAGGGGATAGAGCGAGAATGCTGATGGATGGGTTCTAGCTACTGCACCAGGAGCAGATGGAAGAAGTAATGGAGTTGACATCATTGTATCAGAAGAGATCAGACAGAGACTAGAGTGGAGAGATGGAAGGGACACATAGTGATGGCATGGCTGATGAATTAGAAACAGCTGGTGTGTGTGATGTCTGTATACGGGCCACAGACAGGAAGGATTGAGGCAGAGAAAGAGGAGTTCAGGGATGCTTTGGAGAGGATGATGGGATTGGTGGAGCTGGAGGTGATGTTGTGTATTGCGGGAGACTTCAATGCACATGTTGGAGTAGCGGTACCAGGTGAAGAGGGGAGTGTTGGCAGACACGGGTGGGGAATGAGGAATAGAGAGGATCAAGCTCTGGTGGAACTGATAGCTAAAAATGGCTTAGCAGTAGCTAACACTTTCTTTCAGAAGTGAGAGAGCCATAAAATTACATACAGAAGTGGACAGCATAAGACGGAACTGGATCTCCTGATAGTCTGGATAAGAATAAGGAGTGCAAAGCTGTGGCTGGAGAGCATGTCATGACACAACAAAAACCAGTGGTGTTCGTTGTGCGTATGCAGAAGAAGAAACAAACTAAGACCAAGGGCCACAGGACTATTAAGTGGTGGAGGTGCAAAGACAATGTCGCTGTTGAATACAAGGAGCGGGAGACAGCTAAATAAGAAAAGCTCAGTAAAGAAGGTGGCAGTCTGGAGGAAGAATGGAAAAATAAACAGAAGCATCTGTGTGAACTATAGAGGAGCTATGTTTAAGAACACCAGGGAAGGGCGGAGTGTCTAGAAGTAGTAACCAAGGATCGTGGACAAACGAAGTTGCAGAAGCAGTGAACGAAAGGAAGGAAGCATAGAAAGAAAGGAATGGAACAGGGTGTTCAAGAAGCACGGACTGAGAAAGCCTGGAGAAGACAGAAGTGATGTGGGTTAGACACCAGAGAGGCGAATTGCACATCAGGTTGGATGGAAAGGAAATTAAGCAAGTAGACGGCTTTGTGTACCTTGTAGGAATGGTTATGGCGGATGGGTGTTCAGGGGTGAAGGTGTGACGCTGAATACAAGCAAGAGCGAATGCTTGGTGAAAGGTAGAGGGAATCATGATGGACAGAAAAATCTCGAAACAGCGGAAAGGGAAAGTCCTGTGTGTTGTGTGTCTGGAGACAGTGACACTGACAGAACAACAACAACAGAAGCTGCAACGTACAAGTTTGTGAGAACAATTGGGTTATGAGAATAACAAGAATAAGTAGGGTAGACAGAAGAAAGACGAATGAATTGAGAAAAGATGCTGCAATGCAATGCATCATAACAGGAAGAATGGTGACAAGCCAGATGAGATGGGCAGTCCACTTGGCAAGGATGGATGTAGGAAAAATAGCAATGGGATCAGAGGCAGAACAACATAATGAACACAGGCAACGGGGTAGGCCACAGCTGAGATGGGTGGACTGCGTGAGCATGGATATGAGAAGACCAGGGGATGGACATAGGGAGCTATGGACAAAAAACTTTGGAAGGAAAGGACACAGGGAGTGGTCCAGGAGGAGGAGAGCAACAATTTATTGAGGGAGCAAGTATTTCCTGTGCCAGATATTTATTACATGTTATAAATGTTGACACTGTAAACAGTTCTGTGCTCACATACGTATATAGAACACATTAGTAGAACAGATATAGGTTGCTCAATGTTCACTCCAGTGTGAGCCACCAAACTGTCCACAGCATAGGGTAATGCAACTGCTGGGATATTAACCTCAGATTATCTTTTTCTAGATCAGTACCCTCACCCAACCCAAATGACTAAGCTGGAGGCTGCTGCCCTACTCCATGGGAGCACAATGATAAATCTTCAAATAAACATTTGCTATGCCAGACATTTATTACATTGTCAAACAGTTCTATGCTATGCCATGCCAGTGGTGCAACAGTTCCTGCTGTACAGTTGGATGGCAGCCATTGGACCACCGCAGCGTCACTGCAGTGAGACCGGATTATTGCTCTAGTCTACAGGGGAATGATTAATGATGTAAATTGATGACTTGGACCTTTAAAGTCTGATTTGTGTTATTTAAAGACATACCATAGTATTGCATGCAGTGCCACAATAGCGCTCAGTGGCAGTGGCATTAACTAGCTCGATGATGCCACCGTCAATTCAAAATGGACATTGGCAGGAACGCTGGCAGTGTGGTACAATCTGTTTGTAGGCATTACAATGTCATTATTGAGTATGTCATCTCACTTGTGAACTTGTGTAATGTAACATGAGCAATTTGTCAAGACAAGGAAAATAGAGATTCGTTCTCCGATTCACTTTATGCCGTATGATAAAAACTTAGTATGTTGACATGTAATTGTTTATTAACATTCCAATAATACATAGCCATCTTTATATGTCAACATTTCAAGAGTGTAATAACTTTTATATACCTGTTTTTAAGAATGTAATAAATAAAATTAAAAAGTCAATAAATGTCCAAAAAATCATGTTTAATTATATTTTAGACACCCTAGCTAATTGTTACCTTTGTTGGATTGTAGAAATGTATATTGTTCATATAGTTGATGGATGTCAGGCATGAATGGGTTGCTAAACAAAGAAAATTTTTGTTATAGTGATTCAATCTCTGATAAAATTTACTTGATGTCCAATGGATCAAAATTTGGTATGGTGACCTATTATTATTTTTTGATTTTATAATATCTGAAAATTTCAGGAGGTGTAATGACTTTAATTTTCATCAAATACTATGGTTTGTCTTTAAATTATTTACACATGCCTGTACATGTGTTAATGGTGCCTCATACACGCCTGTACATGTTTTAATGGTGCCTCCTCATTTCAGTTATTTTGCTCGTCTCATTTCAAATTCAATTTGCGAACGACCAAATCTAACTTATTTCCACTGTGACATACCAGCTTGTTTGGGGAAAATATTTTATGTCGTTTTAGGGACATCATTTCATGTTGTACCCAACATAAATTCAAGTGATTTTGAAAGTTGGATTCTTCATGGGACTGCACAGTGTTTTATGCATCTGTTACTATGTTGACTGTTGACGTCAACTTTAGTGCTTTTTTGTTCACTTAGTTGAAGGCTCATTGTCGGCCTGGCATTTAGCTTTGTCAAGATACCAGATGTAACAATTACATTTAAGTACCCACTTTTTATCATACTCTCCATATATATTTCTTAGACTCTTCACACGCAACATATTTGGACATCAAACAACCTAAGTCATATTCATATTGGGCTAAATTAGTCGAAGCAGCTTTCAGTGTAACTATTTTCTGTGTATGGGTCATTATTAATTATCTAGTATTTATGTGATTGGCCTAATACAGCTATATAATATATGTATAAGTAGGTAAGTTAAATTTGTGAACATAAAATTGCAAATATAGATATGTGAATAAAAAATTGCATTGGGTGTTATTACTATATTAATCGACTACTATATGTTTTCAGTTTATAACGTCATACGCCGAATCTGGATTGGATTACCATTTTGTAGATATCACCGATATCTCATTCTTGTGAGTTTACTGATTTATGTTTTATCTGTGTGCTTTTAAGAAGTGCTCGTCTAACAGTTGACTTATTGTTTTCAACAAACACTAGATGTCTTTAATATGGCTATAGTCATAAAGAGATATTATAAAATCATAATAGGTTGGCAAAATATAATTAACCTTGATAGAGTTTTTTAAAACATAATAGGCCAGTCAATATTAACCTTAATAATTGTATGTATGTCCTTTCATGTAGGATCCATTATGATAGGGTGAAGCTGACCAGTTCTCGTAGTGCCCCACCACGCTTACTGTGATCTCTTTCCATTGCTCTATATCAACAGCTTTCCATTATCATTGACAGCCTCCTCTTTCAACTGCCATTGAGAGCTTCTTTTTTCACCGGCCATTGACATTGCCACTGTCATTGATAGTTTTTTCTTACAACTGCCATTGACAGCCTTCTCTATTAACTGTCATTGGCAACCTTCTCTCCGCACTGTCATTGACAGCCTATTTTTCAGCTGTCATTGACAGGCTTCTCTTTCAACTGTCATTGACAGCCTTCTCATCCCATTGTCATTGACAGCCTTTTCTTCCCACTGTCATTGGCAGCCTCCTCTTTCAACTGTCATTGACAGCCTACTCTTTCAACTGTCATTGACAGTCTTCTCTTTCAACTGTCAATTACAGGCTTCTCTTTCAACTGTCATTGACAGCCTCCCCTTTCAACTGTCACTGACAGGCTTCTCTTTCAACTGTCATTGACAGTCTCCTCTTTCAACTGTCATTGACAGCCTTCTCTTCCCACTGTCATTGATAGTCTTCTCATTCACCTGTCACTGACAGTCTTCTCTTTTGACTATCATTGACAACCTTCACTTTCAACTGTCATTGACAGCATTGTCTTCCCACTGTCATTGACAGTCTTCTCTTCCTCTGAACACACATCCGCCTTAACCATTCCTCCAAGGTACATAAAGTCATCCACTTGCTTAATCTCCTCCTCCTTTAACCTGATGTTCAACTCTTTCTCTTCTTTCCAACCCACACCACTTCTGTCTTCTCCAGGCTCATCCTCAGTCCATGCTTCTTGAATACTGTCATCCATTGCTCCAGCGCTTTTGATTTCTTTTTATTAGTTGTATTTTGTTATCATGTCAGTGTGACTTTTATGACTTTGTCATCCATAAAGAGATGTTCTGTGCATATTACAGGAATGATGAGGCAGGCGTGCTGGTTGACTTCATGATGGTAACAGACATTGCATCTGATGCCAAGAGTCTACAGAACTTAATGAGGAAAATCGTAGAGAGCTCATTTGAAATGTACCGTAAGATAGATACATCTACCATTTTGTTCTTCTCAGGTAAGTGTTGAGCTTAATGATCCAGTAGGCACCATCCAGGATACACTAGTGCTGCCCACAAACCGTTATATTATTTTGAAGTAGCTTGTTATACGACACCAGAGCAGGCCTATAGGTGAGGGGGTTGTGGGATGGGTATGTAGCACTGTATACACACACTTGCTGCTGATGCAAGAGTTCTGGTTGGGGGAAAATAGTTCCTATTGATAACAAAAGTAATAGCTCTCCCCTCCCCATCATGTGGTGTCATGGTTGACAGTATGCAAGGGTTGAGTGGAACTCTGGCAAAAATCTGGAAAATCACCACGAAAACAAATTCCAACAACAACATTTCTGCTTTCCCTAAAAACGATCTCGTAAAATGATCCATGCTATGGGCCTGCAGAGCACGTGTTTTTGTGAAGTTGAATTGGTGTGTTCGTTGATATGTAACAAGCACGAGCATCAGCTTTAGTAGCATCATTTCAGTAGTAGAACACGTGATGGCTGAAATGGACTGACATTATAAATAGAACATCATCAACTAGTACTGCAAATGTATTGTTTGAGAAGTTGTTTATGACTGATATGTACATATAATAAGCCGCCTTCATATGTGTACCAAAAAGTAAAAAACCTGTGGAATATTACCTGGAAGTCAGGACATCCACATGATTCAGAAGAATAGGATAATCAGATGACACAAAATAAGCCACTCGTGCATTTAGTATACAGCTTAGCCAGTGTCGTCGAGATGGTATCTTATCCTGATTTTAATGTTTCAATTTTTACATGGTTGTTGCCTGATATCTTTCCATTCTTCATATCTCTTAGCACTGCTTCCACTGCTTTCTTCAGGCTATGATAATCAGATGACACAAAATAAGCCACTCGTGCTGCGAACACATGCCACAAAATATGTTTCACCCATCTGTTCTTCCCTCAGAAAGTGTTAGATAATGTCATGTGATCGTGCCTTCTACACTGCTGCTCCTCGGGTCTGGAATAGTCTTCCACACGAGATGTGCAAATGTGACTATATGCAGCTTTAAAAGACTCCAACAATTTTTTTTGTTAACTAACCTATCATTCTTAAACTGCCATTATACTTTTTTATATGCTGTTTTTTATGCTCTTGGATTTTGAGTTCTATGTTTTTATGTGTTTTTTATGTTTTTATATATTTATTTAATGTTATTCTTTTACCTCTCATTGTATCAGCGCTTTTGAACTGGGTCACCTGGAGCCATGGCACTCTAAGAATGCTCTTTTTATTTATTGTTATTATTATCATGTGTAACTGCCAGTCACCAATGTACAGGTATCCCACTAGTTATGTCTCTAATACTAAATCGAGCAATCATGTGCAGGTTACATTGCCTAATACAATGCAGATAGCGGGCAGCCCTGCCTGTGGCGATGTGCAAAAGTGATGTGTTGTTTCAACGGCTTGTGGGCATGGCTTGTGTATCCTGGACAGTGACTATTGCTACTGCAACCATAGAAAGATATGATGCTATAATTGTCATTGAACTAGTGTTCTGGTGTATTCACTTATCATATTATGCAGTTCTGTTTTCATGTAATAACTCTGCTGCCTCTTTGTAAGTAAATTAGTTATATAGGTTCACAAAGTATTAAGGATACAGGCTCCTCATGACATTTTTATTAGCTGTCATATCTTAAAAAAATACTCCACATATCTTGATAACATTTCCATTGTCTTCTGTATGGAAGGCACACAGTATATTAGTCATTTTTGTCTTAAAGCAATATTTTTAGTTCAGCCAAACTACTTATATACAACTTAGCATAATGGATATAATTTATTAGAATACATACCTGGTAAACAATTGGAAATACCAGTATATGAATCACATTTTCTGTGGGACGGCCCAAAAAAGTCACCCCGTCAGCTTTTACAACATTATCTGGTTACCATGGTTACCAGCATGTAAATGTATTATGTCACAAGTGACTGTTAGTTAGTAGTTTTTAAGATATGACAGTTAATCAAAATATGACATTTCATACATAGTGTGACCCCTTAATAGTTACAAATTGTTCCTGGTGTGCAGACAGTGAAGAGTGCGCCAGTCACCCATGTCAGAATGGTGCATACTGTGTACTTGTCCCTACTGGCTACCACTGCAGCTGTGCGCATCGCTACACTGGGATTCACTGCGAGACAGGCAAGTTATCAAACGTGGTTCTTTTTTTGCAATTTTGAGCAACAATTTCCATTGTGATCCAGATGAAGATATAAAAGAAATGACAATTCAAAGTTTAATCAGATTTATGCCATACTCAAAACTATGAAGTCATATTGTTTTATTTATGCTGTTTACAGTTATTGTTTGTTTCAGTACAATTGTGGCATTAGTGATTATGTTTATTGTTCTATTTATGCAGGCCTTGACATTAAGGTTTTGTACACACTGGCCCAAGGAGCCAGTAGATTTGAAAACCTACTGGCCAAATTTTGTAAAATAAAACATGCTGTTACCAGCTGACCTTTGCTTCGCAAGAAGAAATCCATAAAGGTTTCCTAGGAGCGACATCAAAAAATAATTGAATTTTTATGTTGTTTAATGATATTTAAATGTGTTTAGAGAAAATTTGAAAAATATGTAAAAAGCACCATAAAATGGCATTTTAATTCATTTGAGAAACTCCCTGACAAAAAAATGTGTATGTTTGCAAGTACAAATATGTTATTGACATTCATACAGGTTTTCTGTAAACAAATGCATATTAAGTTTGCTACAGCTTCATAAAATGTTTATACAATGTTGAAAGACAGCCAGAACCCTTCACAAAACGTAAAACCATCCCGTGCACAAGTCGAGTTCATATGCCAATTTATAGATTTGTAAGTATTTTTCCATTATGGACTATGCACTAACATTTTATCATGCAGACTACAGTCGAGATCATCTGTTATCTTGTCATCACTAGCCAACGTGTAACTAGACAGCTTATTGGATGAATAATTAATGATCACCACCATTTGCCAATCATACGGGATGACACAAATGAGTTCGGCAGTGCATACATGTCATTGTATATGCATGGCTGAATTCTAGTCACCGTTTTTTTAATTAGTTATAACGAAAATGCAACAAAACGAACATTGATTTCAATATAAAATAAAAGATTATGCTTTAGGTTTTACAGGTAGGGTCGGTTTACCGGAAACACGACGGTGGTCAATCGGATTGAAACCAGTGGCCAGTCGGGCCAGTAAAATATGAAAACTGGTGGTCCAAACTAGCACAACAGCTTCAAAAAAGGCTCCGGGCCAGCAGGCCAGTGTTAGTGTCAAGGCCTGTTATGCATTGTGATGTGTAGGTGTGTCTGTGTGCTGCAGTTTTCGTGTTCCTGCAATCTTAATACCGTTATTCACAGTTACAAAAACACAAAGTCTTGTCGAGTAGGCAAGTGAAAAAAGTGACATACCCGTACACTGATATTGAGATATATATAAAATTATTCATTACAATTTGAATTGTGTGTGTGCATGCCTGATGTGCAGAATGCAAAGAATGTGCCATCCCTCCTTTTTCGAGGTGTATGTATCTCTGTTCATGCACATATGTGTGCATTTATTTGCATTCTTGTATCTGAACTTGTGTGTGCATATACATTTTTGTGTGTGCATGTATCTCCACGCAGCATGCATGCATGTGCATGTGTGTGTGGTGTGTGTAATATGCATGTGTGTTTGTACAAACAAACTGATAGATGTTTGCTTTCTCATAACATGTGTTGTCTGCTGTTAAAATTATACTTGTCGTTGTAATTGTAGAGATAGATGAATGTGCGAGCTCTCCCTGTCACAATGGTGGGAACTGTACAAATCAGTGGAGTGGCTACACCTGTCACTGTACACCTGGTAATACAGGTGTCAACTGTGAGTCATGTAAGTCCACACAACTCTACTATATATTCACTGGCATGATGCAGGCATATGGAGCATACATGGTTTTTTTAAAATAACTGATGATATTTAAACTTGGAATCGGAAGACGAACAACGTAGTTACCAGGAAAAAACAATTGCCTGGAGAAATTAGTTGTTCCTGTCACACATAAGTTAAATTGAGCAAATGTGCACAATAACTTATTACAATCTGTACTGGATCACTCAGTAATAATAATATAAATACAAATTGTGGGGTGGGGGATCCATTATTTCACAATGGCCTGGTGTGGTTGTTTCCCCCCACCTTTGCTGATGTCTAGTATATTAATTATCTAAGCTAATAGAAATGCTTAGATCGATTGGATTATGTATTCATGTGTTTTATTTTGGCTTTTTGTTATTATAAAGCCCATATACAAACTCACCTTTGCTTTCTGTGTTATCAGCAAACTAGCCACGATTCCTAGTATGTTTAGAGAGATAGCTTCGTCCCGCAAAAATACAAATTGCACACAATCACACACACTTACACACACTCACATACACACACACACACACACACACACACACACACACACACACACACACACACACACACACACACACACACACACACACACACACACACACACACATCAAGAACAATTGAAAATTCAAATTCTAGGTGATTTAAAAGACTAAACATAGATTAACGCATACATTCATTAATGTTATGCGTGAAGAAAACAACTCGAAAAACCAGTCAAAGTTGTAGATGAAGTGGTCAGAAAGTTGTTGACATGTTTTGTGTTTGCTACTGGTGGTGTTTGTTGCAGTGCTAGCAGAGATAGATGAGTGCGACAGTTCCCCGTGTCAGAATGGTGGCACATGTATGGACGTCTACAATGGCTACAACTGCAGCTGTCCACAAGATCTCTACTCAGGAGTCCACTGCCAAATTTGTAAGCTACACACTTCGTTGTAAAAAGATTTAACACAAATTGCCACATTTTTAGTAACATGACAAGAACTTTAAGTACATTTTAAAAATGTTGTCACTACAATTACAAATGTAAGCATACAAATTGTCAAAACGTTTATGATAATTTGGTTAAACGTACAATCTCATGCACATACACATAATAATGATAATAATGGAATCTTATATAGCGCCAGTATCCGCCATAGAGGCGCTCATGGCGCTTGCACAGTATTGGCCCAGTAATGTTCTTTATCCAACTAACCCATAAAAGGAGTAAGTCATCTCTGAGCTGTGGAGCAATTTTTTGAGCACCTATGAAATCACTCTTAGTTTGTAGTAGGACTTCAATTTAAATATTCTAAATAATTGTGATCGCATAGTTGTAAGGTGTAAGTAATGTCTTAATTTTTTTCAATGAGCATGCATAACTGTTAATTTCTTTTCATGGTATGTGTGTTTATTTGAAAAAAGCAGCTTAATTCTTTACTGTGCAAGATGCTCAGAACCGCCCAGTGCGTAAGTGTTCCAAAATCACCCGCTAAACTCGCGGCTGCTAGGCCTTTCATTTACCTTGTTAAGATCCACCTTTTATGTTAACCATCCAGTTGAAACTGATGACATATAGGCTATACAGTAGCCAAGGAAACACGTGATTTTCACCATCTTAAAAAAAGTTTGTGTTCTCATTTGTGAATAAATAGAGTTTATTTCGAAGGAGGTTGAGTTGTGTTCGTCAAAATGGATTCAGACATCGTGTGGCATTTGGCAGTTTTGATTGAGGTCGTTTCCCGACAATTTCAAATCAGATGTCGATGTCTGCAACATCAGTAATGTTGACAACGAACACGGAGACCATATTATCATCCAACTACGCTGTTTGTGCGACTTTTCGATGCAGAGATACAAAGTAGATGTCTTGTCGGCGGTGTCTTCAGTTCACCTGGTATCTGGTTGTTGTAGTTTCCTCCTATCTATGTCTGGAGAACCACTGTCAGGTAGAGTTCTTGGTGCTGTAGTAAGTGTCTCTTCTGCAGTGCACTGGGTTTAAGTAGTGCCTAGTTAAGGACTCAAGTGAATACAGTTTTAGTTTATCTTCCGGTATATATACACAGGATAGGTTTTGAACAGTCCATAGTTAACCGAGTTAAGGCTTCCCTTGACTGAAAATTGCTTTCCAGATATCTGGTGACTGACCCAGTTGTTTGGCTCATTTGAGAAAGCCAGTATATAGGTCCTGGAGTTTGTGACATACAAATATCATATGGTACTGGTCTTCAGGTCCACAGCCACACATGATACACAGAGGAGAGCCAACAGACTGCTTGCCAATGTCTGCCTGGAGCCTATATTGCCCCAGGAGGAAGCGTACCTTGGTACAGGCACGTAATATAACTCTGGGGGAGTCGTTGACAGAATCGCCAACTACAGGCTTGCAGGTTGAGATATCTCAGTGATGCCTTCCGATTTGCATCATACTTCGTGAGCTCTGTACACCGGGTTGTGATGTGACGTTTCAGAGTTGTTTTCCATTGGGACTCCGGTGGTGGGCTATTTAATAGCTCATAGGCTGATGGTAGTTCATATAAGGCCAGAAGTCCTTTCACAATCTTAGTCCAGCTGTGAATTGATGAGTCCTTCACTGATAGTTGTCTTACAATCACTTGGTATTCCACAGGGCCTGGGTATCTGACAATGTTAGCGAATAGTGTCAGGGTGTTCCGGGCCAGGACGTCTTCGATGGGTAATAGGCCAAGTACCAGGTACATACCAGAGGTAGCAGTGCAACATCTGCCTCATAGTCTGTCTCTGGTAGGCATCAATGCTGTCCTTATGAGCAGTTGTCAGATGTAGGACCTCCAGGCCATACGTTAGCTGCGGTAGTTTATAACATTTCCATAGTTTGATGCTGGCACCAACGTGGAGTCCACTGAGGCCATGCAGGTCAGCACCTATTATAGGCGAGCGGTAGAACCACCTAACAGACCAATTTAAATGCCCCCCCCCCCTACACACACCCAAATGTTATATCATTGGAAAGTCCTGCATCTCCCCGTCATATCTAGGCCTGTCATATAGTTGCCAAGTGGTGCAGTAAACGTGAATCCAAGGTCAAACAAGGTCTCTATCAAACGATCATTTTTAGAAATTGGACACTTCCGAAAAATTCTTATTATTACAATGGCTATCTAGCTACTTTATTTAACTAGAAAATGGCCAAGTCATATATTGTTGGAAAGCATATTGTCGCACCTTCAAGACATTGTATGAAATGATGCTGTATTCAGGATTGATAAGAGTGACGACAAGGTCAAACAAGGTCACCCATCAAATAATGAATATTCGAAAGTTTACAATGCCGCGAACATCATGAAGTTACACTGACTGTGTTTCTACTTCACGACTACGGACAAATCATACACTGTATGAAAGGACAATTACTCCCCGTCAAAATGCTGTGTGATATGGTGCAGTGAGATGAAGTAGTTTCTGTGGAGCGGCGTTCAGACAGGGTCACCGTCAATTGATAAATGTTAGAAATTGCGCCATCCCGCAAGCTTTACAAAATCTTAAAGGGAATAAAAACATCTGTTGCTTGAATTCATGTTATATTACATCCTGCTATCTATTTCCACATCCACCAAGCCAAAAAAAAATTAAAAATTCAATGAATTAGAAATTCCACATTTTATGCTGTGCATCCGGACATTTTCGATTATGCATATTTTTGGCGCGCTTTTGGGAATGCCGAGATGTGACGTCACTTATGACTCAAACTCGTATGTTTACAAGTATAGCTTTTGGGTCGAAACGAGCGTCAGAATGAGTTATTGTGCAATATTCCAACGTAATACAAACACTAGTCATCATAGAGGAACAAGCAGTTATCTTACGGTTCCACACGAATTGAATTTTATTCAAAACAACGAATGCAAATGGGCCTACAAGTCGACTAGGTTTCGCTGAGCTTGGGCTCGTTTTCAGAATAATTATATCGAATGCAACCAGCGGGAGATAATCTACACCAATAAACATACATAGCAAACATGTATTGTATCCAGCTACAGAAAGTAACGTGTATAATATAATATCACTAGAATATCGATATATGAAGCAGGAGTTGTACAATTTATCATAACAACTTAAATCAGTCAGTGAATTTTTGTTGATGCCGTTAGATCAGTTGGTAGACGCGTTGGTTTCTTGCCATTTATTTTACAATCGGGCGACGCCGGTTCAATCCTAACAGCATGCAAACCATTGATTTTCTTTACACTTTTTTTGTTTATGTTTTCACAAAGTAATATAAACCAAATCATTTTATACTATAATGCACTGTTTGTAAATAATTTTATTTTTGTAGTAATTATTTACGAAATGATACAATATTGGAGGAGGACTGGATAGCTAAGGAAGCAGTGTCACTCATCACGTCTTTCATCCTACCTGAGTAAAACACATTTTAAAGCACAGGCACCATCGTCAACAGTTACAACACAGTGTCGTTATGACACTGCATTGTACAGTTTGATTCAAGAGATAGTTTCATTGGGATCTGGAACGATATGGGCTCAGAGAAAACAGTCATCAGAGATGCAAAGGGAAGCAGTGGTATAGTCGGACTGACTAGAAAGAAGCCAGCACTCACCAGGTGGACATTGACGAGGCACATCAAGAGTGAATATGCTAAAGCAATGCGAGAAAGGAGTGGTTTGTCCACAAGTACTGAAGACAAGGATCACAAAGAAGTACTGGCATCCACACTGAAGAGGGATGACGAGCATGTGAGAGCTCTAACCAAGCATGCTGTTAACAACATGACCAATCCGCTCGAGCCTGAATTTCACCCAGATGCACTCATCAACTTATCTGCGGGTTTGCATGCAACATTGCATGTGCAAAATTCGCTCCTCAACATCGTAGGTGCTGGGGAGGAGAAGCTGGAGAGAGTTGTGCATGGCGCACTTGAATCAGGTGAAACGTGCAGCTTCTACAGCCCCATCAGCAAGTCAGGCCTGATAACATTTGCTGACATGGCGAAAAAGACCAAGTTGCAGTGTAGCAAGGGAGGCGTTGTAACACGCAGCTGTTAGTCCAGAGATTGTGTTTCACAGAGCCCTGTCGTTGGCGAGGTGCAGAGATGATGTTTCTATGGCCACCGTTCTCGATGGCCAATTTTCATGCTGATGGTACACTGCAGAAAACTAACGAAGCGGAACTGGGCCATCAACTAAAAGCTCAAGACGAGAGAGTATCTGAACTACTACAAAGCACCACTGCAATTACAGTGTATATTTTCATTCAAATGATGGCGAGGGACCAATTCAATTCATTTGATGCATTAGTGGTAGCATACTTCAGGCAACTTCTGACAGGATTTCAGAGAGCTGACACAGTTGTGGAAGCGTTTGATAGTTATGATGATGATAACTCTGTGAAAACTGCTGAAAAGGACAGCTGCGCAGGATCAACATATGCTTGCAAGCAGTAGCAGGTGATTGGTGGGCATCCAGTACCTCCATGGAAAAGGTTTCTCAATGTTCCACCCAACAAGCAATCACTAGTGAACTTTCTTTGTGAATATGTGGTCAGTCATGCATCCCAGTGGCTGGAAGCAAACACAACGTGTACACTCCTGGTTGTTGGAGGCTTCGCAGATGGTGAGGTAGTCAAATCCATCAGTAGTCGAGGTGTAGAAGAAGACCCTTTGGCAGTACACAAAAAGAAGCTGACACCAGGATGCTTCTGCATGCTGGTTTTGCTGATGCAGAGTTCAGAGCATGTGGTGTTCTAGGAACCATAATAATTAAGTCACCAGACACAGATGTCTTAGTACTTGCTGCATACTACTTTCCCAAAATGGCGAATACAGTCAACATGTGGATTGAAACTGGCACCATCACCAGCACCACAGACAAGGGCTGATTTGTACCTGTGCATTCCATTTGTATTGCACTCGGTCCACAGTTCTGCAACGTACTTCCCGCCATGCATTCACTAACAGGGTGTGACTCAGTTTCCTCCCTGTTTGAAATTGGGAAAAAACTGTTTTCAACGTTGTTATGTAGAATGGGGCAGGCCACTTCATGAATCTTGCCAACATAGGAAACAGCAATAAAGAGGCTGCACTATCAGCAGCGCGGACATTCACAGCAGCGTTGTACAACCTAAGGGACACAGAGAAGAGTGCACACATCAAACTCAACCGTTTGCAGGTAAAGCTTATCAACAAGGACAGGTCGTTGGCGAAGCTTCCCCATGTGAAGCAAGTTTCAAGGATCATACAAGGCGGGCACAGTGGCAAACAAAGACTTGGATGTCTTCACATGTGGCCAAGCCAGATACAGGGTCCCCACTGCAGCATGAATGGGTGAGAAAGAATGGCAAACTTGTACCTGTCTTCTTCAAAGGTCCAATGGCGTCAGAGCTCCTGGAAGGACTCATCTGTTCCTGCTCAAGTAAAAGTCGCTGCACAATCAATTGTTCATGCAGTCAGAACAGTTTGTGTTGCACAGAGCTGTGCACATGTCATGGGAATGAAAACTGTGGAACCCATGTTCGACTGGCAACCAAGACATTCTACGTGATGATGACGACGATGACAGTGAATAGAAAATAAAGTTGGGTAGAATGTTTTTAGTAGCTTCAGCAAATTGACTCACCAATGTGCAATCCTTTGTGATGATTGAATAGTTTGCAGATACAAAAAGAAGAGAAAATTGCTCAATTTTCAAGGTGTTGTAAAACATAAATGGTAACTACATCGATGTTGATCGTTCAAAGTCCGCTTCACATAATTGTAGCTCTGTTAAACCGTCCCATGTAATACCTAATTTTGACGGGGATACAATACGTTTTCCAATGGTATATGATGTTGCCTTGTGTATATTGGCAAATAGATAGACAAACATTGTAATTGTATAATGTTTATGGAATGGCGTAATTTTGAATATTAAGAAGTTGACATGGCCATGAGTATGTAGGTGTGACGTAGATATACGCAACCAATGAAATTGTGTAATGTTTGCGGAATAGCGCAACATTCATCAATTGACGGTGACCCTGTTTGAACGCCGCTCCACACAAATTGCTTCACCTCACGGCACCATGTCATATGGCATTTTGACGGGGAGAAATTGTCCTTTCATACAGTATATGACCTGTCCGTAGTCGTGAAATAGAAACACAGTCAATGTAACTTTATGATGTTTGCAGCACTGTAAACTTTCGAATATTTGTCATTTGATGGGTGACGTTGTTTGACCTTGTCGTCACTCTTATCATTCCTGGATACAGCATAATACCGTACACTTGTGAATGTGCGACAATACGCTTTCCAAAAATATATGACTTGGCCATTTTCTTGTTAAATAAAGTACAGTCATTTGCAAAAGTTTAAGACCAGGCACGATTTTTAAGCATTTTATGGTATGGCATCAGATTGCATCAGATAATGTCTGGATTGCATCATCCTATTTGGGCCTTGAAGCAATACGCCTAGTCAGTACTTCCAGGTCATTTGTTTGCTGCTATCAGTATCGATTAGGTGTTCAGTTTTGTCTTCATCCCTGAAATGGGCAAAAAATCGTCTTTGACAGAGGTTCTAAGGGCACAAATAGTGACTCTACATGGAGAAGGATATACGGAAAGAGACATTAGTGCTAAATTACGTTATTCCAAGACAGCCGTGCACAATGCCACCGTCAAATTCAATACTGATGGCACTTTTTGTGACAGTAAAAGGAGTGATCGTCCACGGAAAACTACGCTCAGGGATGACCACGCAATGAGATGAGACGCATCGTGATGCGCTCGCCAGTGAGCTCATGCAAGAAAATTTGGGCAGCTTTATGCTTAAAAGGTACGGAAATAAGTCTCAGTACTGTTTCGAGACGTCTCGGCAAGGAATTTGGGTTCAAGTCATTCAAGCCGGCCCGGAAGCCACGCCTGACACCTGTGATGAAAAAAAGAGACTGGACTTTGCCAGACGACATCGCCACTGGACTCTCCCGCAGTGGAAGAAAGTGTTTTTCTCAGATGAATCGACCATTGAACAGTTTATACCTCGCAAGAGGCACGTTAGGCGGCCAGTAGGTAAGCGATTTGATGAGAAATATACAGAAGCCACAATGAAACACCCGCCAAGTCAGATGATTTGGGGTGCCATGTCATGTTTTGGCCCTTCCGGTCTGTATTTTATTCCACCTAACACCACTATGAATGGACCTAGGTACGTGGAGTTGCTGAAGGAGAAGCTGAAACTGCATATGGACATCCACAAATGTACGATTTCCATGCAAGATGGCGCTCCTTGTCACCGATCCAAGGTAGCCACTGATTTCCTCAAGAAGAACAAAATCTCCGTGCTGGAATGGCCTGGGAACAGCCCAGATCTAAATCCCATTGAGAACCTGTGGACTATAATGAAGAATAAGGTGGCAGACAAACAACCATTAAGCGCTCAAAACTTGAAACAAGCTATCAAGGACGTTTGGGTCACCGAAATCACCCAGGAGTACTGCGAATCTCTGGTTTCTAGCATGCCATGTCGCATCCAGGCGGTCATTGACAGCAAAGGAGGCCACACTAAATACTGAAAAGTAGAGACACTGACACTTTTGGACGACATTAAGTTTCATATTATGTTGTACTACGTTTATTTGGCAAAATAAACTGATATAATGTTATGTGAAGGCCAAAAAAACATAGTTTTGTCAAATTTCTTCAAACAATTGTGCCTGGTCTTTTGCAAATGACTGTAGCTAGATAGCCAGTGTAATATTAAGAAGTTTTCGGAAGCGCCCAATTTCTAAAATTTATCGTTTGATGGTGACCTTGTTTGACATTGGATTCACGCTTACTGCACCACTTGGCAACTCTACGACAGGCGTAGTCGTGATGGGGAGATGTAGGACTTTCCAATGATATAACATTTGGGTGTGTGTGGGGGGGCCATTTAAACTCATAAAATAAAGCACTTTTGGGGGATTTGCCGCTCGCCTATTAGAGAGTATATTGTGCGTTGAGCCTTTATGATGTTGGAATCCACCGAATTTGTAGCCTTGCAACTATCTGACCATTGGATGCCGAGGTGGATTTCGTCCGATGTTACATCCAAGGTCTGATTATTAATGGACCACATCGGGTAATGCTTCCAGGTAGAGATATGTGTCTTGCTGTTCGTAACCATTACTTTGGTTTTCGAGCCGTTGAATTCATACCTGTCTAGGTGGGAGTCATGCTCAGCAATATGTATCAGAGCTTGTAGTGATATGGGGTCGGGTGCACTTAGAGTGATGTCATCTGCACATGTGGGGGCTGAGACATCAATGGTGCCTATCTTGAAGCCCATTTGAGAGTGCGAAAGTGTCTGGAGTGCATCTTTGCCACAGGTCTTGAAGATTTCCATGGAGGGGATACCACCCTGACGTACGCAACTCTGTTATCAGAGTTGAGAGGTAGCCATTCCATTTGACCTGGGATGTCAGCTCACTGTACATGTCGCTGTACAGTGCCCAGAGATCTCCTTTTATTCCAACTGAATGTAGCTTACATAGCATAGATTTGTGCCAGATGACATAAAATGTTTTACTGGCATCGAAATACGCCACACACAGAGGGACTTTCATGTCTGTTGCCTCTGATACAGCTTCTGAACTGAGCAATGCAGTGTTTTTAGAGAAGGCATGGTCACAGAATCCTGTTGAAGGCCAGATATCTTGTCATGTAGGATCTCTTGTCAGCATAATGAAGATCTTCTCGAGCAGTTTGCTAATCATAGATATAAAGGTGATGCGGCGATAGTTATCAGGAAACCGTGATTTCTTCTGTTCACTAACAACCCTGTGTTCTTGTTATCATTGTATTACTATATATGTTTGATATGTGCTGGAAACAGACTTAGTCTTGGTTCCCCTATTTGACCAGTATGATTAATCACAGGCGTTATCAATCCATGTCTCATTTGGCTTAGTAGAATCCGTTCTCTAACAATGCGATTGAGGAGCGAAGTTATAACACTGATGACGCCGGGATGTGTGTGCTTCAGATATTCTGCAGATATGCCATGAATATCTGGCGGTTTATTGTTCTTCAGTGAGTCTATATTGTTGAAGATCATGCTGTCACAAATCCAGGGGATATATTGGTGGTCACACTGAGTTATCTTCTGTCAGCTGTTCAAATTCCAGGGATACATAGTCCTTATAACCGGCATGAGAGTGGGGGTTTTTCTCAGGTGTGGCAAGTTCTTGAAAGTGGTTTGCCCAGGCTTACAGTAGGCAATCCTGCGTTACAGTCTCGTCCATGAACTCCATTTCTTGAGGCATGGTATTCCTAGAGGACCGTTGTCTGGCGAACATGTTGTAGAACAGACACTGATTGTTGCATGCGGCGTCTATGATCTCGCCGTAGTTGTCTTGGCGTTGCTTTGCAGCAAGTTGTCTTTGTGAGCTGCATAGTCTGCGATTTGCGCGCACCATGTCACTGTGTGTAGTGTGGTGGCGGGACGGTCTCCCTGCCAATTGCCATGATTTGTAAGCAATCTTGGACTGCAACAGTACTGGTTTTAGGGATGAGTGCCATGGATGCTTTCTCGGTTTCCGCTCCTTCTGCCTGAACTTCCTTGCACTGGCATCTACGGAGGCTTTGTATAGTAGTTTGTTCACTGCATCCAACAGGGCTTCGATTTTTAGGTCACAAGGGTCAGCTATGGTCTTTACATATTAGCCGCTTAATATATTATATAGAATTGTTCCATATTTACGTCCTTCCAGTGCAGCCTTTCAACTACAGGTGTATGTGAGGGTTGAGTACCACAAGGTGCACTGACTGTGGGGCTACAGTGGTTCAGGTCAGCTAACATGGGTCATGTGTGGAGGTGTTGGCTGCCTCTGGATAGGACCCGGATACCACTGATGTGCTGCTGCTGATCATTTAGCTGGAGAATATGATCAATTCTGGATGAAGAGCCTTGATATCCATGGAACGTTGGTGTAGTGGTATCATCACCACATACAAATCCATGCTCGGAGCAGAATTCATGGAGTAACATGTCTCGTTTGTGTGGTTTCAGTTGTAGATGCGAACCATTGAGGCCTCCAAGCCATATTATGTCCAAAGTACACAAGTATTTCATAGTCAGTTAATGGACCACATCTAACACTTCCTGATACAGCACCACGTCTGAGTGAGAGTTACTGGATGGCGTACATGTGTTGATGACAACAAAGTTCCTATCTAGTTTCAATTAATGGGCAGAACTTGTTTGCTACCACATTCCAGTGGTTCCATGTAGTTGTCAGTATCAGTGAGCCATAAGGCTAGTACTCCACCGTGTCCTCTGTATCTGTGTCATAGGTTGCTGATTATATTCATCACAACATTTAACAGCATTTTCAACAATGCTGACAATAAATCTGCCATCCTTTCCAAAATTCACAGTTACAAAAGAAAAACAAGATGATGCCAACTAAACCTCGCAGCCTGTCCTTACTGTATATTTAATGGAATGCCACAAAAGTATGTTTCTGTTAATCACAATAATTGTTCTCAAATTCTGTCTTTTTATAAAAAAAAGTTGTTTAGTATATCCACATTCTGTGCAAACATATCATTGCCTAGCCCAAGATATTAATAATCCGTATACACGGTTTTGAGCAATACGCGTTTTTTACAAGATACGAACTTCGATGGTTTATATTCGTAAGTACTTCACTCAAATCAACTTTCCCCAAAGTTTGTTTGCACAACTTTGTCGGAATATGTATTTAGTACAAAGATTTTTTTATGAATCACATTCCTTATTTTGCTAAAACGGCATAGAACATTAGTTGGATAGACTAGTGAGCACTTGTATTGAATCTGGACCCACCTCGATTTCGCCTTTATAACTTGAGTTTTACCTAACTTTGATACCTCAATGAGTTAGTTCCAACACTCAACAATATCCTAGGCATATTTACATTTAAAAATATTGCTTCTTAGTGCCCTTTTGGGGCATAAATAGTGCCCGGTTTTATCAACATACGCTGCCATTTTGCTCATTTTACGTGTGCGATGCGACAATGCATGACCACTGTAGCGGGTTGCTATTTGGGCTTCAAAATGGTCCGGATTCGACACAAGTGCTGATTAGTGATGTAGTGTCAATAACCTGCACGGTTTTTACTCCCACCACCGCCATAAACCAGAAATTCAACATCAGCTACACCAGAATACTGATTTATTGGGGACGCATACTATAATAGTAAAATTGAGCGCAAAAGACATCTTAGTTCAGCTACCGTTTTTTTATATGTGAGTTCTACGTCTCCCAAACACAGTTAATGACGTTTGGGCTCCATGTTACACGAATGTCTACATTGATAGAATATGAGTGACATTGTGGTGTCATTTCGCGCCGCTCGCCGTCACTGAATATATCACGAAATATTGGGGGGAAATGGGCGCATGAAATAGCTAAGAGGCGGAAATTTCTGCATATTTTGGGCGAGACGGCATAAAAAAACAGCGAGGGGGCCCGCCTCGCTTGTCATATATCAGGGGAAACACTGATATGGTTTAACAAATATGGTAAATGAACCGATCCGACTAAACTCAAATATCTTTGACCTTGTATTTACTTCAAACCCCGCCTTTATCACCAACGTAAACACAGTGACAGGCATGAGCGATCACGAAGCTGTTCTCTTTCACATTAATATGAACCCAATGAAGAAAACCAAACCTCCATACAAAGTGTACAACTTTAAGTCTGCTAACTGGGAAGCCCGCAGATCAAACTGTCCACTTCTTGCTCAAAAATACTTTGCCCGAAATCCTGAAAATCTAGACATTGATACAAATTGGAACTTTGTTCACCAAAACTACACTCAACTGATATAACAATCTATCCCTAGCCGCATGACAAAATCAAAACCACATTTACCCTGGATCACAAAAAACATAATCAGACTACAAAGAAAACGGGACAAAACTCATGCTAATGCTAAGAAAACAAAGAAAAACAAACACTGGGAACGCTTCAAGAACCTAAGAAAGGAAGTCAACAAAGAAATAACCAAATCCTACAACAGCTACATCAATAACATCATAGGCGAAATCCTCACCACAAACCCTAAGCGATTCTGGTCCTTCATTAAACAAACAAAAACTGAAAACCTTGGCATCCAACACTACAAGCAAAAGGCAAGATACAAACAACTGATCACGACAAAGCACACACTAAATGACCATTGCAAATCAGTTTTCACCAAAGAACAATATTTCCTATTCCAACTAAAGGCCCATCACCATTCCCTTCAATCCAAACACTTAATATCGGAATAAATGGCATCATAAAACAGGTTGAAGCTCTAAAACCAAACAAGGCATCAGGACCAGATGAAATCCCAGCAAAAGTATTAAAGGAGACTGCCAGAGAAATATCCACAATAATACAACACATATTCCAGCAACCCTACACCTCCAGCAAACTCCAACAACCTTGGACTACAGCTCTTGTCACCCCAGTATACAAGAAAGGCAGCAAAAGTGGTCCTTAAATTATAGACCAATTTCCCTGACGTGCATTCTGTGCAAGGTGATGTGGAGCATATCGTCCTTAGCCACATGTGGAAACACCTCAGTGCTAACAACGCTTATGGAAGCAGTCCATGACTGGGCTTCCTCTATGAACGACCAGAAACAAATGGACGTCATCCTCCTCGATTTTTCCAAAGCTTTCGACAAGGTTCCCCACAAACGACTTCTCAATAAATTAAACTACTATGGTATCACAGATCACACACTACAATGGATAAAGTCATTTCTATCAAACCGCACCCAGATTGTATCGGTAAATGGTTCCCACTCAGCTCCTGCAAATGTAATCTCAGGCATACCCCAAGGCTCAGTCCTTGGCCCTGTCCTTTTCCTACTGTACATAAATGACATCACCAATTCAATCAACTCAACTATCAGACTCTTCGCCGCTGACTCGATCCTATATAGAGAAATCCAAACACCTGCAGACTATAACATCCTTCAAACAGACCTAAACAAACTAGCCGACTGGACAGACAAGTGGCAACTTCAATATCCCAAAGTGGCAACTTCTCAGAATTACCCATTAACGCAAACCACGCCACTTCACTTAAACCATCTCAAACCAACCAGTTTCCCAAGTCGATTCACACCCCTATCTTGGCATCACAATAGATTCCAAACTGTCGTGAACAAAGCATGTTAACACCACTGCATCTCAATCCGCTAGAACACTTTGCCTCCTTAAACGCTCTCTCCACCCTGCAACATCTAAAGTTAAGGAAACAGCCTACAATATGTTAGTAAGGCCAAAACTAGAGTACGGAGCTGTAGCCTGGAATCCCTATACACAAAATAACATTGATACCCTTGACAAAATCCAAAGAAGCACAGCTAGATTTACTTTAAATGACCACCGCTGCACAACAAGTGTAACCAGCCTCATAAATAAACTTGGTTGGCAGACTCTAGAAAGAAGACGATTACAACACCAACTTACCTTCTTCTACAAAATAAAACACAACCTCCTGAACATTACCCTACCACAACATCTTATAGTCCCACGCTCCCGTACACGAAACAGCGATCCAAACAAATACTTAGAGTTATAATAAGAGCTTGGAATCTATTCCCCCAAAAAACAATAAGCCCACCCACTCTACACCCATTCCAACAAGCTCTGAGTACCATCCCAGCGATAGAAATAAGCCAGAATATTTACTTGTCCACCAGACAAGTAAGTATTGAAATCTACTTGTCCGCCATAATTTGATCTTGTCCGAGTGGTTGTCAAGGGGAATCGAAGCTTCGGAAAAAACGTTAAAAAGTTTTATGACAACAAAACAATGTTCCTGCTGTTTCATTGCATGTACATCTGAGTGATTTGTGATCAAAGACACAATTTGATTTAATCTGCAAATTTTGAAATTGTAAAATTATATTTGCAACTATTTTCCGGTCCATTATTATTCATCACGAATATTAAAAGTAGACACGTTACATGATGTATACCAATATTTTAGTGATGCTGATATGAACATTTTTATTAATAACAAATAATTATTACGATGATAGGAATGAGACAATTGTTTTCCTTGCTATTTGTTTTAATGTTGCAAAAAGTGTTTGTTTAATATGGTATATAACATGTAACACTGCTGTAAAATTTTGGCATCAGTTTGTCATTGAAGATGCCACTCAACCATCAAGAAGACGACCAATGCAAAGCCAGGAAATGTTGTCACAAAAATCATAATAAACTATATAATCTGATATTATTTTGTTCAACCTTAACTTAACAATATTAACAAAGTTCTGTATTTTACAAATGAAGATAATATTCAATTGATCACCTGCAAACAAACGCATATTTTTCATAAATGTTATATTACCATTTCAATGATGTTAAAACAGTTTTAACGGTGCCCGAATTACATTTACCAAGCGGAATATAATTTATAGATTTAGTTATGTCGTAACGTTGCTGGTGTGCGCAGACCGCCGTAGTTGGCGGAAGGCGACATGTCAACGGCTGTTGGCACCCATCCGTGGCTGCGTGTCTTGCATAATTCGGCTTCGAAAAACTCGCAATTTATGGTTAAAATAAATGTTACATAGATACAACAACACGTCTGAAATGTCATTAATATTCCGTTTATCAACCACCACCATAGTTTTACCGGAGAGCCAGTTACAAGTTTTGAAAATTGTCACCGATCTGGATTGGCTAACATTCGATGGTTTGGAAGACTGCCGAGTCAGTGTGGGTTAGGCGTAATAATGGTTAAAACTATATAATTATTCAAATAACAGGTACCGATACAAAAAGACTACTATTTCGAAAGTTCATCAAATATGATCCGTGAGTGGAAGCAAGTTGTACGTCGGCCAAACGGAACGATTAACGATTCTGTGAAATAAAGCCTCGATCAACGATGGCTGATGCGGAATCTGTTCTACGCATATGACAGCTAGGTCGGTGCGCTCAGCGGATGACCCTGTTAACACAGGCACTAAACTCGGTCGAACACTGACGTATAACACTGGCGGTGGAACGACAAGACGCCGACACACTAACACAATTGCAACATGCGCGATTGCTAGCGAACTTCATTTACGTTTTAATTTCCTCAGATAAAAAGTTTGCAATGTTGGACGCGTCACTATTTACTGTAAATTTTCACTTGTCCACCGAATAACCATGTAGAGTCATTTTACTTGTCCGCGCCAAAAATCACTTGTCCTGGAAAAACAGACAAGTGCTATTTCGAACGCTGCATCAACCTTGTTGCTCAAGCCCACCTTACCAGTCTATAGATAAAGACAAAGACTGTGTTTTTAATCTGCAAAAATTATTGCACTTGTTTTACATAATTATTTGTTTTATTTTAAAATTATTTGTCAAATTCAGTTTCACGTACCCTTTGCAATGCGCACTGCACAACTCCTAGGTTAGCCCCAGAAAGGGGCTGTATTTCTGGGGCTGTATGGAGAAACAACACCTAAGACCTAACAGAGTTCCTGAACTCCGGGAAGTGTTCATCAACGAAAGAATTTTCATATGTGAATAAGCAATGTTCTTGTAGAAACAGTAAACCACAATAAGATCATTTATGTACATATGATTGGTTTTGATGTTTTCCACATTGAATGTTCCCAGGACTATGTTGTGTGATGTCGGAGCCTCGGTGCTATGTGGAGGCTGGCCAGGTCTAAAAAACCACTGTTGTTTGTTTGTTTGTGTGTTGCTGCTAATCGACCCTGGACACGATAGGCTCTTGTGATGGTACTCGATAACAAGAGGGCCAGGGCTGGAGCAGATGTCATGAGTAGACTGATCCTGACCGGGGCCATGTTGATCTTCTCGACTCATTTCGTAGTCATGGTAAAACTGATAATTTCAGTGCAGTTCGTTGTCATGGCAAAACTGATCTTTACTGTAGTAGTCATACTGTTCATCCCCAAAAAAGTCTAGTTATGGTGAACCTGTTCTCGACTAGAGTGGCCATATTGGTAGTCTCGGCACATTTCATGGTCATGGCTAAAGTGGTCTCTACTAGGGCAGCCATAATCGTGGCGTAGTTCATAGTTGTGATGACACTGATGTTGATCATCTCGATGGTTATGATGTGGTTGTGTGTTCTGACCAATCATGTGGTCTATACGATCATACATATCATTTTTAAGATCCTGCATCCTTAGGTCGAAGTGCATAGCGGACACTTCTGTCTGTAGGGCTGACATCATGGCCAGTAAATCAACAGAGCAATGTTGGGGACAATGTTGGGGAGTGCTACCAACTTGACTAGTTATAGGGTCTCTGGAACAAGTATATTGTTTTCGTATTTCAGTGTTTTAATGTCATTCTCCAGGTTCGACACAAGAGCGCGTAGAGCAGCAATCTGTTGTGATTGTTCCACCACATCCTTTGTCATTTAATGTTCCGTTTGCGATCCTTGAGAAGCCTCTGTTTAGATTTAACTCCCTTTTCCCAATCTCAAAGTTTATTTTCCATGTTGGCTAGCATATGTCCACATATCCCTTACCCTGTGTAGGAACAGGGGGTGGTAGATCCACGCACAGATGATTCACAATTACTCTTGAATTTTGTGGCGTTTGGGGGGTGTCCCTAGCACATGATTTGCATGTGTAGTCTTGTTGATGGTAATCTCATTTCTCTTTAGTTTCTCGCACTTATAGTGGATCCAATGGTTGTTGGTTTCGCAGAATACTGCCTTTGATCTGCAGTTTTCTTGCAAATCGTACACACGATAGACTCCATCTTGCAGGTCCTGTGGCTGCTATTGTCTGTGATCCGACCGGGCAGGACAACTCAGGTATCCGGCGATTTCTGGTCAAGGATTTTGTTATCTTTGCAGGCTATATGTACAGCACCAACTCTCCCCAGATAGTGTGGGGTAAAAATAGCAGTCAAGTCCTTTCAGACCATAAACAAATTTGGCAAGAGTCTATAAAAGTAAATATGCTAAAAATAGTACAATTGCATTGACGCTGCCGACATCCGTTGTCAGTATAAAATCTTGGTTTCAGTCAAATGCAATAAAATTGCATAAAATGTTCAGGATGGATTCCAGCTAAACTGAGGTGAAAAGTTGAACGAGATTATGGTTATACCGATATATACAGCCATCTTGTTGATTGAACACCACCATCCGTACCTAGTTTGATTAGTTTATTTTAGCGGTATTTCATTAGTATTATCACACTGCTACTGGTAGATGAACACATACTTGTGAAAGAGTTTGCTATCTTTTGTAATTTTGACTGTTAATTTTGTACTGTAACAGAAAATTCTTGTCGTTAATATGATCGGTAGACAGCCATTTTGTAAATAAAAAAATTTTTGTTTTCACAGTTGATGTTGTCGACAAAATTAATTGTAATTCGAAAACTAACCATCAGAATTGAATAAATGTTTTATTAGGACAAAAATAAAAGACATGGCTACATTTGTTTCACTGGACAACTTATGATAGTGGCTGTAATTTTTTATTTGTAAGTTTTTAACTTTGCTTCAAGATCTGAAATTTAATTGATTGCAACACAGCAATTTCAGCAGGATATTTTATTCACACATTAATTTTTAAGTACAACGTAATTCATATCATGTAATTTTTTGCATCGGTTGTCAAGGTGTACTAATGTTAATGCAAGCAACACACAATATAATGAACAATTGGCCGCCATCTTCAAATCATCTGCCCATAGTAGGGTGTAAAATAAGAAGGTTGTCTACACAGGAAAGAGTTAAGGATGTTTCTGTGGCTACATCAGTGTGTGTACAACTTAAAATAAGACATATTTCTATCACAAACACCACTATGCCAAATTAGGATGTATTTTAAAAGTTGGACTGTGGTTTCATGTATATTATTTATGGTATCATGGATGTTGCAGTGCAAAATGCCTGTTTGCTGGATCCCTGTCAAAATGGTGGCAACTGCTCAAGTGAGGCAAATGTGTCATACTCATGTCACTGTGTGGCTGGCTTCACTGGACACAGTTGCGAAATAGGCAAGTATCAACTAAACATACAGCCAGGTGCTACAGAAAATGAACTCTCAGAAATATTTGTTAAGAAACTAAATTTACTCTAAGTACTAATGTAATACTATTAATAAATACTATTGATAAAATTCCTGAGCAGGATCTTTTTTGGAATTGTCGATGTTTAATGAGTTGTTTGACTTATGCTTGTAGACTTTGATGAATGCACGAGTGCTCCATGTCAGAATGGAGGCAGTTGCTCCGACCAGGTCAATGGCTACATCTGTAGTTGTCTGCCCGATCTCTACTCAGGCATCCACTGTGAAACAGGTACATAACATAATGTCTCAATCAATATGAACGTGTTTGTATCATAGTGATACAGACTGTATGATACTAGCCTGTCTGTATCATAATGATACAGACTGTATGATACTAACTTGTCTGTATCATAGTGATACAGACTGTATGATACTGACCCGTCATCAATTTCACAAGACAAAGCAAACAGTAATAGCTAGAGCACTATGTTGCTGAAACACCAACACGCATTAATTTGTCAAACGAATACATGTGAGTTGACATTTTACCATTGTCCATGTCCAGTTTATATAATATCTGTTACTAATTTATGTATAATTCTGTTGTGCAAAAACAGTTGATGTATAAGCTGTAAACTTGACAATAATGAAGGGTGAATATTGCCTACCAGGTAGTTTGCTTGGCTGTGTGTAATTCTTACCTAACCATAAGACGTGTGTTTGTTCAGTGGTGCGGAAACGTCTGTATCCCTACGGCTCCCAGCAAGACGACATGACACTGGACTGGGGAATGACAGGATTCAGATGTGACTGGGCTGGCAAGAGTTGCACCTCAGGGTTCATCAGGACTCCACGCATGAAGATCTTCTCAGCTGAGTTCACAGACATTAAGGTAACCTCGTTGTGTCTTATGAGTCCATGCGTCTAGGATTTGAACAAAGAGCGTGCAGCCACTCATCACCTACCACCTGAGACTCACAAAAACCCTGTTGAAACCCCCTTTGATGTTCACAAAAAAGTTCAACTGCATCCCCCATGAGGCTCTTAAAACACATCCAACTGTACCCCCACTTGAAGCTGACAAATCACATCCGATTGCACCCCCACTTGAAGCTCACAAACACTTCCAATTGCACCCCCACTTGAAGCTCACAAACTCATCCAACTGCATCATCCTTGTAGCTCTACAAAAACAACCGACCTTGAAGCATCCTACACCACCTCTGGATTTGCTCCAGGAGACCATGTTGAATCAGGACAGGAGCTTCTCAAATGTAATTTTTTTGATATCTTAGTTGCCATCCATTTGACACTTATTATACCTTTAGAAAAACATGATTGCTTTTACAATGGATTCTCACTATAATTGTTCACATGACATTTGAAGGCCAGAACGGGATTTCAGAGTTGTTCCTTTTAAGCGAATTGTTACAGTGTTGCCATCGGCCATCGCAAATGTTAATTTTCGGGTGTGTTTGTGGGTTCCGAGTTCGTATTTTCATTTTACACTGGTGAGTTCCGGTAAATATGGCGACCGCTGTGTTTACACAAATTGAATAAACACTTATAATTTATTCATTGTGTTTAATTAACGTAGATTCCGTAACATCTTATTCAATTTGTACTTTGTACATTCGCCGCTAGAAGGTCTGTTATGCTGGCCTGTCATTGTGGGTGGAAATTCACTGCTAGCCTTCGTTTTCCACTCTCAAGCTTATCGACGCCGAGCGTTCAGCGATTTCCGATGTATGGTGCGCCGTCATCGCCATAATTACCGACACCGAAATTCACCGCAATCATGTCGAATCACGGTGAAATAGAGACTGTTCCTAAGACTTTTAATAAAGCTAAGAGCGACCGTGCCAGTACCAAACGCAAAATTACGAATTTCATCAAGGAAGGTGATTCGTTATTGAAAGCTGATGAGGGACTTCCAAGTACTGAATTTCGACATCTCGCTGAACGTATTCGAAAAGAGTTGGATGTTCTACATGTCGACAACGAACATTTTATCACCTTGAAATGCAGTGCGTTAGTGTTAGATGATGAAGCTACTGATGAGAAAAGGGACTTTGAAGAACAAGTAATTGCAGAAATTGAAAGCAACTACCTTGATGAAGTTAGAGACAGAGCCATACCTACGATCCATGAACTCATCAAGAAAGCTGAAAGAGACTTACCACCGATACCACTTTTACCAGCGCCGCTCGCCCCAACTCCGGCAGCCCAAATGCAAAAGCTCAAGTTTCCAACATTTTCTGGAGACATCCGTGACTACAAGCGGTTCAAAGAACTCTTCATTCATTTCACTAAACACCTAGACCAAACCGAATGTCTGTATCAGCTAGTCGAATCCATGCAACGTCCCGTCGAGAGGAAGGAAATCAAGCCGTGTACCAACATCAACAGAGCTTGGGAAATTCTTGATGAAACCTGGGGGTGACGACTGCCTCGTCGATACTCTTCTACATGATCTTGAGGACTTGAACTCGTACGCTACAAAAGGAAAAGTCAATCTCGCTGAAATGGAAAAGTTCACTGAAGCCATCCAGAACTTTATCACTCAAGTAGAGGGCATTCATATGACGCAAGACTTAAACGGTCGACTATTGGTCACACAAATCCACCGAAAGTTATCGGAGGAACACTGTCTGTTATTTCTACAAAGAGTTGCTGATGGAAAGTCGGAAGACTCAGTCTATGGTTTAGCCAAATGGTTGAACTCCCACCTCATTCTTCTCAAGAAGACAAAGTCGCAAATCGAATGTGTTAACCAATCTCCGGTTCTACCGAAATCGAAAAGTGCAGGACAGTCTACAGTGTCCTCTGGAGCTAGAGGAAGAAAAGGTTATGGCGTGAAATCTGACTTTGTGAATACTCGGAAGGAATATAACACCATATCTACACCGAAGTGCCCGATTCATCCTCAAATCTCGAATCACTTCTTGAAAGGTTGCTACAAGTTTCGCAATCTCCCACAAGCCGAGAAAATTGACTTGATGAACACTCATGGAATATGTCACCGATGTGGACATAACAACTGTGTCGCTGGAAAACATCCATTCAACTATGATGACTGTAAATTCATTGCGAACTGTCAGATTCCGACTTGTGGTATGAACACTCACTTTTCATCGATTTGCCCACGTGTGTATGGTCTAGACGGTTACAACCACTTCGATAGGCAATCTATCAGTGCCAATGCCTTGAATGCTGATGCTGAAAACTTCCATCCTTCGAAATCTCAGCCGATCTACAGAAACTCAAATCCTATGGTTGAATCCAGCAGTTCAGGCAAGGAACGTGTCACATGTGCTCTGCCAACCATCATGGGATATATACGTTTTGGTGCAAAGAAGACCAAGGTCCGGATACTCCTCGACACCGGAAGTCAGATATCGTTGATACGTGAAGGAATCATCCCTCAGTCAGACACTTGTCACATGCAAGATTTCAACCTTACAACGGTTGGAGGTGTTACTGTGAACCACAAACTTTGTGTCGTTGAATGTACCCTCGAAAGTGTAGATGGAACATTTAACAGAGAAGTCCGACTTACCGAGATGAAGAGACCATGTGGTGATGCTCAGATTGTCACCAATTCACAACTCCGCCGCTATCCTCATCTTGAGGACATGAGAAAATTGATGTCTTGCTTGGTGTGGAGAATGGTGACATACTCACATCAGAAGAACGTGTCATGGGTACAGACTTCGAAGATCCAGTTGCTGTTAGATGCCCATTAGGATGGTACATTCAAGGAGGTCGTGGTACAGAGGACATTCTTGCTAACACAATAGTCAACTTCACACAAGTGTCCGCTATCAGTGATGTAGAAGATTTCTTAGGCATCGAACGTGTGGGCATGGAACCGAGACACTGCAAATGTGTAACTGAAGAACAAGATCACCTAGCGACGCAAACTATGAAGGAAAGTGTAGTCCAACTAACCGATGGTACCTACCAGATTCGCCTCCCATGGAGGAAGTCACCGCAAGGTTTGCCGAACAACTACGATTACGCTGTCAAACGCTTCATGAACCTGGAGAAGCAGTTCCAGAACAAACCTCGCGAATGGGAAGTTTACTCGAAAGTGATGGACGATCAACTCAACCGTGGAGTTGGTCGTCTTGTGCCGACTTTAGAATTCGAAGCAGACATCAGCCAGGGCCAAAAAATGTGGTTCTTGCCTCATTTCGCAGTGATGAAAGACTCTGTTACTACTCCAGTACGTGTTGTCTACGATGGCAAGGCTAGGTACCAAGGACACTGTCTGAATGACTACTTTGCCAAAGGTGACAATCTCAATGTAAACCTCTTTGATGTTGCACTTCGCTTCAGAGAGTACGAAGTCGGTGTGATTGCTGACATTAGTAAGATGTTCCAAGCTGTCAAAGTCACTACAGAAGATGCCCGTTTCCATCGTTACGTGTTTCGCAAACATCCAAATGACCCGATTCAGGTTTATGAACTGCTTACTGTTACCTTTGGTGACAAACCTTCTCCTACAGCAGCAATTGTCGTTCTCCGTCATGTTGCTGCAAATAATGCTACCGACGACTCCGAGATCCAGCGTATTGTCGCCAACCAGTTCTACGTGGATGATCTGAACTCCCAGAGATCGATCGAGGGCACTCTCCGCCTGAAACATAATCTTACCGTTGCTCTTGATAGAGGGAACTTCAAGATCCGGAAATGGTTGTCGAACAAGTCAGATGTTTGTGACACCGAGTACTATCCTAAGGATGACATCGCTATGGCACTCGGTACACGTTGGAACCTAGTAGAGGACACACTTAGTGTCAAAGAAGTAACCCTCAACGAATGTCCTCCGACGAAACGCAACATTCTCAAGACGACTGCATCCTACTACGATGTCTACGGAATGCTGTCAGGAATCCTCGTCCGACCAAAGATGTTGCTTCAGAAGCTCTAGATTTTTGGTCTTGATTGGGACACTCCAGTTAGTCCAGACAGTGACTTGTTTCAGATGTGGGAAAGTGTGAAGCAGGACCTGAAAGATGTTGGCACCGTCAAGATTGAACGCTGTCTGATCCCAGAAAAGTCCCGCGGAATGTCGCCATTGCCAGAAGTATCCCTCCATGGAGCCAGCGATGCTTCCGAAGATGCCATGGGGATTGGAGTCTGGCTGAGATGGTCTGCGAAAGAAGATGATGATGCTGAGCTATCGTTCGTTTGCGGCCGAGCAAGATTGACTCCGTTGAAGCAGACAAGTATGCCGCGTAAAGAGCTTCAGGCAATTCTTCTCCTGAGTCGCATGATGCTCACTGTGGAAAATTCTCTTCGGATTGAGATCGCCTACAAAAGGATATGGACAGACAGCATGACAGCCATTAGCTGGCTTCGGGGACAATCGAAATCCTTCCGTCCGTACGTGGCCAGTCGAGTCGGGGAAATAACATATGACTTTGATCCCGTCACTGACATTGCTTACGTACCGAGTGGTCAGAATGTAATTGATCTCGTGTCCCGTGGTGTTGATGTCAGTCAATTGCAGAAAGTCATTGATGGACCTGGCTTCCTGAAATTACCTCCCGTCTACTGGCCTACAACTCCAAAGAACGTCCCAGTTGGCAAGGACGATGCTGAGCAAAAGAAGTTTCACATCCGCAATGCCAAAGTGCTGACATTGAATGTGACTCGGCTTGATCCTATCGTCGATCCGACAAAGTTCTCCAGTTGGCCTCGTTTGGTAATGATGACAGCCCGGGTGATGTCTCTGAAAGACTTACCCAGGACCCAGTGGTTGAAGCAATTCGTATCAAAGATCTGTCAACTTCCGTCACGCCGAAGAATTAAAGAAGCTGAACTGTACTGGATTCGATATGCTCAGAAGGACCTTGACCTGGAAGATAAGCACATATCCAAGCTGAATCCATTCGCCGATGACAAACAAGTCGTCAGAGTAGGAGGTCGTATTCGCAGCGCTCCGCTGTCCTTCAACATCCGTCATCCATGTCTCCTGCCGCGGAAGACTCACATCAGTTTGCTCATCGCCCGTGACAGACACAGGCATGCTCTTCACAGAGGACATCTCAGTACTGCCGCTGAAATCAGGAAGATGTACTGGATTGTTGGCGATACGAACCTCTGCAAACGAGTGGTTCGTGATTGCAAGGTTTGCAACCGTCATCGAGGAAAACCTTTACAGCAAAAAATGGCCGATTTGCCCAACTTCCGCATCAAGCCTTTTTCACCTCCCTTCCAGACGACGATATTGGATTACCTGGGACCGATCCAAGTGAAACTTACCCGAAACACCGTTGCCAAGGGATGGCGTGCAGTCTTCGTCTGTGCTGTTGTCCAAGCAGTACATCTGACGTGTGTTCAAGACTTGTCGACATCCGCGTTCCTGCAAGCCCTTGAACGTTTCATCAGCATCCGAGGAGTTCCGGCTCTTATCATCAGTGACAATGCAACGTGCTTCCGTGGTGCTGACAACGAGATCCGTGATCTTCATCTTCGCTTGAATCACGACGAACTCTACAACCATGGTCTGAAGTTCGAGATCGATTGGAAGTTTGGACCTCCTGGTGGTCTGCATCATCAAGGTCTAGTGGAGCGCATGGTACAAGAAGTGAAGAAGTCCATGAAGCACTTAGTACAAACCGACAAACTAACCTTCATTGAGTGGGAGACTGTTTTTTCGCAAATCGCCGGTCACCTAAACAGTCGTCCTATAACTGCCTCGTCGTCGTCGCCTCTCGATGAACCGCCTATCACGCCCAACCACTTTCTCATTGGTAGGGGTGATCTTCCAAGTCCTCAAGAGCCATGTGAGGAATATGTCGGCAACACACGAAAACGACGCGAACTTTGCACCTCAATGGTTGAAGGATTCTGGCGCCGTTGGATGATGAACATTCACAGGCTCTCCCCTCGGAAGAAATGGTCCAATACTTGCGACAGCCTTACTGAGAGAGACGTCGTTCTTGTCGTGGATGAGAACGCCAAGCGTGGTCTGTGGAAGATGGCCGAAGTCGTCAAGACGTACGTCGGGAATGATGACCTCGTGAGGGTCGTCGAGGTCAAGTTTGCAGATGGCCATCTATTGAAGCGTCCGGTGACCAAGCTGGTTCTCCTGATGAAGAGGAATGAGAGACTTGACATTCAGTGACATTTGTGACATTAATGATATTCAGTGACTTTTGTTTGTTCGACATCCCTGTTGAGTTGGTGTCCCCTGGGATGTTACAGTGTTGCCGTCGGCCATCGCAAATGTTAATTTTCGGGTGTGTTTGTGGGTTCCGAGTTCGTATTTTCGTTTTACACTGGTGAGTTCCGGTAAATATGGCGACCGTTGTGTTTACACAAATTGAATAAACACTTATAATTTATTCATTGTGTTTAATTAACGTAGATTCCGTAACACGAATGTTCCTTAAATCAATAATCCTTATAGCGAGCATCCACAGTGTACTTATATAATATAGTCTGATTAAGATATTTTTAATTGGTTCATGACTTTGTGTAGACTGCCAATAGTCTGACTTGATGTTTCTCCCGGTGACTACAGATCTACTCCAATGGCTACATCACCATGGGTGGGACGTACAACCGACGCACACCAACCAACGTATTCACTGTAACAAACAGAATGAAATGGAGAATCGATAGATTTGCAATGTTTGCCCCATTGTGGACAGATGCCAACTTCAAAGAAGGACAAGTGACCTATCACATTTACGACCGTACTAAGACAGGTCTGAGTCTGACGGAGACATTTCGAATGAAGCATATCCTCCAACTGGCGAAGGAAGATACTGTCAACTATGGAGGGTCGGCTTCAATCAACCCTTCCTGGGTGATGGTGATTACTTGGGTGAATAGCACACCACGCATGAGCTATGATAGCAACAATGAACAGGTAAGCCTGGGAATATAATACAGTAACATTTAAAGAAACATTACATAGAAATAGTCCATCACATTACTATGGGTGAAAAAAGCTCAAGCCTTTATTTTATTCATTTAATTTAATGATGTGATTGGAAAATATCGACATGTTGCATTTATTCTGTAAGGCTGTTCAAATAATTAAAAAAAAATTCCTGTTTGGCTCAACAATTTGGAATGTATTGTTTATTTCTGACTATGATATCAAATGTTAACCATCGTCGCGAACTATGAGTACTACACTCCCCTTCGTATGTACAACACGCAATATTTGAATGTACGCTGAATGTTGAATCACTTGTGCTTCCACCAACGTGTTGTCTTCATTCCACAATTCCAGGAACTAGCTCAGCTACAAGCAGCACTTCCAGGAATTACCTGTCATTAACCATCCAGGAAGCATGGATGGGTAATGACAGGCGATTGTGTAGAATTATGCAAGAGATACTGATGTAGTCTGCAGCCCTTCTCACAAGGATGACATGAGGGGCTTTATTATTTCAGCCAAACACGTTCCAACTGGTGTTGATCTACGACCCGGCTCAGTGGCACATGTCTGTCATGTTCTTGTATGAGAAGACAGGCTGGGACCGTTACTACATGGTACGTGACAGTCTCATTGGCTTCTGCGTAACGGAGAACGGCGAGGAAGAATACAGGTCTCTTGCTCAGTCAGGAAAATCCAGCGCCTTTGAAATGGCTGAAACGATTGGCAACACAGGTAAAGCAATTGTTTACATTGAACATTTCAATGAAATATAAAGTCAGTCAGTACATATATACAAATATACATGTGGGTTGTTAACATTACAAAGTTGTACACTATTTGTTTTAATTAGTAATTGCATGATTCATGAATTCAATAAATACTTTCTAGAGGTAAGCTGTTGTTGTTTATAGGTAAGTATTGCCTCTTACTCTTTAATATGATGACAACTGATCATTGTGGTCATATATCATTAAAAACAGCCTGTAAAACAAATTGGACAAATACAGATTATTATGAATTAGTTGTTAATTATTGTAGGCAACCACAAATTTCACCAAATTACATTTGATTTGCTTGTTATTGAACATATTTGCAATTTTATTTTGCAAATTTGCAACATTTTATAGTGATATGTACTGTAAATTCTGTATTTCGCCTAATTAATCTAAGGATTTGATTTCCCTTTTAAGCGGCAATACCGCACTGCTCTGAAACCGTCATATCAGCACTAATAGTTACCCTAAGTCCTTTTCTTTTACAGTAGTATTTAGTTCAGAACCTCCCATTGTATATTGTACATCTTCATTCCCATTTCCTGTGTGGAGGCATTTACATTTACCAAAATTGAACAACATTTGCCATTCTTCAGACCATTTTATCAAACTGTTAAGACCATCTTGTAAATGCTGTCTAACTCCATCATGTTTAATCCCTCTAAACAATTTTGTATCATCTGCAAATTTCAACACCTTGCTTGTTATATCATCGTCCAAATCGTTGATATATATTAAGAATAATATAGGTCCCAGTACTGATCCCTGTGGTACCCCACTCAATACCGATTTCCAGTTTGAAGCCACCCCATCAACTACTACCCGTTGTCTTCTGTCAATTAGCCATTTTCTTATCCAGTTAATTAAACCATTTCCTATGCCATGGGTCTTTAGTTTAAGCAGTAACCTTTGATGTGGTACTTTGTCGAAAGCTTTCTGAAAATCTAAGTAGACGATATCTACTAGTGATCCCTCGTCTACCCACTTAGTGATGTCTTCCAAAAAACATAACATATTTGTTAAGCATGACCTCGCTTTTAGAAACCCATGTTGAGATGGGTTTAACAAGTTATGTGTAACAAGAAAATCCAACATGTGATCTTTAATTAGTCTTTCTAATAATTTGCAAATCACTGACGTTAAACTCACTGGTCTGTAGTTCTCTGACTTGTTTCTGGAACCTTTTTTAAATAGCAGTATAATGTTTGCTTCTTTCCATTCTAAAGGAACCACTCCCTCTTCTAATGACAAGTTGAAAACTGTTGCAAGTGGTATGCTAATTTGTTCTACAATTTCCAGTAGTAGTTTGGGCGGAATCCCATCCACTCCAGGTGATTTATTATCCTTCATAGCCCTAATTTTCTTAGCTACCATTTCCGGGGTTAGAGCTAACTGCCCAAAATAGTCTGATTCTGCCCCCTTGAACATAGGCTCTGGTACTGGCAGTGAACTTCCCTGGTAAACACTGATCTAAAATACTCATTCACTCTTCTGCCATTAAGAATCCCTCTGATATTATATTTCCAGCACTATCTTCTAGAGGACCGACCTTATCCTGAACTTTCTGTTTGCTTCGAACACATGCATAAAAACTCTTGCTGTCTTGTTTTATATTACAAGCTAATTTTTGTTCGCAGCTTCTCTTTGAATTTCTAATTTCAGTTGTAGCTTGGTTTAGTGCTTCTTTATAAGTGTTATAGTCTTCGTCATTGCCAGTACATCTATATGACTTCCACATCATTTGTTTGTACTTAATTTTTCTAATGGCTTCTTTCCATAAGTATTTCTTTGTAGCCATACCCCTAATTAAAGCCGCACCCCGACTTTTGACCTAACCCCTGACTTTCCTCCGTGCAGTTTGTCACAGGCAAAAACCTTATTTATGTGGGACAGTGTTCCCTGTTAATGTAATGGTGTTACTGACTCAGAATTGTAGCTAGTTTGCTGTAAATAACAAGGCAGATGTAAGTTTGTACCAGAGCTTTGTATTAAGCCAAACATTAAACCATACAATACAATATATACATGAAGTGCCTTAGCCTATATAATTCTAATAAATAAATTACAGCAAAGGTGAGGGGAACCAACCACACACAGGTGGTGGAACTCACCCATAAATTGCCAAACTAAAACCCTGTGCAGAAGGGGAAAGCGTCAAAGCGCCCCAAAACCCCTTCGCTACCTCATGTAGGGAGATGAATACCAGAAATTGCCCGTGAGGTCAGTTGGAATTGTCCAATGTCAACCTTATGACTACAAACATTCTATACAAATATCCAACATGCATATACAATGTAACATGTAAAAACGCCAAACATAATTCTACCAAAAACCTGCAATTGTAAACATGACATGTTAAGTTGCCAAGACATACTAGTGGTGAGATGCAGCAAACAAATCCCACTAGAAATTAATCACCTAGGTGCAGATGGGGTAGGCGGGTGGGAACAACAGATCTAAATGCAATGTAACCGCAAATTATCGCAGGATATAATAATCTCTCTCAAATCAGAGTAAACAATCAATATGTAAGAGATAAATGTAATACCTTTTCTCCGTGACAATTTCAAAGTGGGAAGCTAAATTGATGTCATGCCTTTATATACGCAGGAATTGTCACGTGACTTAGCTCCCCGAATATACCGTAAAAACCAAATTTAGGAGTCGGGCCAATGCCCACATAAAAGTCATTTGATGTGCATCATAATGTCATATTTAAAGCCTCACCTGGACTTTGAGCCAAGACCATTTTAGCCCTGGGTGTGACATACTTCCGTAGCGCACACAATTAGGAAAAATTAAGAGGTTCCATAAAGAAAGTCATAACTTTGCTACTAATTATCATAAATGAATGAATAAGGTATAATTTTATTGGTAAGACTTGATTGTAATGCACTGATAATAACTACATCACATTTTATATTATCGTTGGAATATTACTATATGTGAATGTTGTCAAAATGGAAAACAAAGATAAACAAATTTCACCATGCTACCAGAAAATAACTGGGTGGCTGAATGTCCATACATCCAGTGAACGAAATGTAGCCATGCATTTAAGCTATATGGTAAAGCTAGATTTATTAAAATATTTTGAGAAGTTTTAATTTTACCCCATTTTATGTAGAATCATGTATAAAGTCGATATTATAAATGCATTGAAAAGACTACCCAGTAGAGCTGGTTTAGTGCAGTAGGACCAGCTGTGTTTACTTCAAAGGTGTTTGATTGACAGCTAGTAATTACAATGTAATAATTGTAGTCACCTGCAAAGGGGCAATTGTAATGGTGTTGCTTTGACAATCAGGTGAAGCCTGGCTTCAGTAAAGCCAAGGTGTGAACGTTGCACTTGGAACTCTGCTTAAGACATCAACACCTGATACCAGGATCAAGCATCTCAACAAAGCAGACAGTTGTTACAGTTGATGTCTGCTAGTGTGGGACAGTTGCTAAGAAAGGCGGATGCCATCATATTCAAATTTCAAAGATATTTGTGCACAACCACGGTCCGTGATGCCGACGGCCCAGACACGGATACGCGGAACGACGCCGCCATGCCATGTGCGTTCTTTGGTAGCGACAATGAAAGTTATTTTGGAGGATTTTAGTTGTGAAATGGATGATGCTTTCATCATATTTGAAGATGTTTGCCCAGTGCGCGCGGCACGGATACATGGAATGACACCGCCGGAACGGCATGGCATTCTTCAACGGTGATGATGAAAGTGATTTCAATGACGATGGATTTTAATGTTTTCACATGTTTTGATCTGTGTTTCTGAACACTTTATGGACACAGGTTTTTATGTGTTATGTAATTATTTTTTGCACCAGTGGCAGTTGTAATACACTGTTTTATTGATACATCCGACTTCCTTTTTTTCTGTAAGTTTTTCACTTATTATTAACGTTACTACTGACACCCGGTCAGCCAATTTTCACAATATATTTGGCAAATTACTGTATTTAAAGCCGCACCCCATCTTTGCAGTCATTGTTATCATTTTGGCTACACACTACTGTAATTAAAGCTGTGGCTACAAATACAGAATTTACATTATACAGTAATGCAGTATCCTCTTTTCAGATGAGGTGGGCAAGTTCTACTTCCGTGTGTCTATGAGTGAATTGAGATTCAACTATGAGATGATGTGTTCGAACTGGTACTGGCATCAGCGCAACTACTTGTGGGACATGTACTGGAGCTGGTTCAGGACTTTTGCCTGTCCCTGTGACCAACGTCAGGTCATCAATGACCAACACTGGAAGTTTGACACCACCGAATTCAATAGCAGCAGGGAAGAGCATGTGTGCTACTATCAGAGAATACCAAGGGGCAAGGCAACACAGGTCTGTAGTCAGAACTTCTTGTGGATGTATTTGAAAGGAGCACAACTATTTATTTGACCAAAAAACAATATTTACTAGTGTGCTTGTTAGTTAAGATACTGAAACCATGATGGCTAGATAATTTAGACTTTTGCTGTAGCCAAGTGGCCACTCGATGTCTTTTGAGTCATTTTAGGTTATGCAGATGACATTTCAGAATACCATAAAAACGATGTCTATTATACGTTTTTCAATGCCAAAATCTAAAAAAAGACATGTAGATGAATTTTTTTGGACATCTTGATATATACATATGAATAGACATGTAATTTAGACTTTGCCGGCAACCTAAATTTGATGTCTTATATATCAAAAAGACATCTCATAGACGCAAAAAATATACCACAGGAAATAATATAGTGGCACTTTGCACTATTATATAAAATTACTTATATACTATACAGTAGTCCCTCTCTTCAGCGGACACATCTATATCCAAGCATAAGTGTCCCGACATGGCGGGTGTCCGCTCATCGGAGGGACAGGCATCTTAGTGCCAAAGTTCAGACCAGTACAACCGACACATGGTAAAGGTGTGGTGATATGTCAACACATTGACTGACAGGAATAAAGCACTATATATACTTTATTATAACTGTGATGTATTAAAAAATAAACAGTTGGTCATGAAGTCATATCGTCCGCCCTACTCCCTCTGTTGATCTGAGATTGTCCTCAACCGCAACCGCGCACTGGTCACTCACTCACTCACTGCCACTAGCTTATGCAACGGTATCGGCCCGGCATTGCAGTAGAATTTTCTGCGCGTATGGCAGCATTCAACAACAAATTTCGAACAAAACATCTCCATTACAACATTTTATAATTGGTATTCTCAAATGATTTAGATATTCTGTAGCTAAAATACTTTGTAAGTAATTCGCAAGTTGACGATTTAGGCTTCCCCCTACCGGCTAAAATAATAACCTGGAAATGATCAACCGAATATCTAAATAAGTTGCTACATGCAGCGTGAACGTTAATTAAATATTAAAAACGGTAACGGTTACAATCGTTAATTGTCTCACTTCATTTTTCATCCAATTTCGAAAGATTCATTAATGCACAAATTGTGCATCACTTGATAATGCGTTCCATCATTTCATACGCTGGCAACCAGTTCATCTTTTCCAGGCACTGGTAATATTTGGCGTAGTGCAGCATAATTTGATGATGTTTGTTTATTATTTCACCTCAGTTTAGGCTTAATGTTGGGCTACATTGAAAACAATTGAGGTGAACCTTTTATTCATCCTATTTGTGAATCTTAATTGCAATTTACAAGATGAAAAGGCGACGCCAAGCCGAAGTCCTGACTCGGGCTGGAGGTGCGAATGGGGAAGCCATCATGGCATCGCGTGATTGATAACAGCACAAAACGTGATTGATAACAGCACAAAATTAGCAATACCTTCCTCCACATTCACTATGCCTAAAGTTTACAGACCGTAATCAAAGGACCTCTAAGTAGTTTAGACAAACACAACGATTACAGCAAAGAAGACAAGCTCGTTATTACGGGTACATGTGTACTTGGTGTTATCATTGACACACACCAAGCTGTATGTCCGCCATTTTCTAAACAAATTCGACAAAAAATGTTTGAATTAATGAATACTGTCCGTCTTAGGAGGGACATATAACCAAAATATCTTGTCCGCTGTCCACGTACACGAGGTGTCCCTTTTGTTTTAATTAATTTATGAACTTACTTATTTTATTGTCTTTTTAATTGTTTTTTTATTTTATAATGTTTTTTTTATAAACTTTTGATTTGTGAGTTAATTTAGGTTTATTGTGTAACAAAAAACTCGTATTATATGTGTAGTTTTGCTGCTATGAGGACGGCTCCCTGATCAGGCGGCGAGATGGCACTGGTGGTCATTTTTTCTACCTACATCCCCGCTACGGCCAGGCTCACATCGATGCCGACATATCACCCAAGGACTGGTGCTGTAACAAGACTGACAACTGTGACATCTTCTATGATGCTCGGCCGCCGAAATCATGCATGGACTACGTCCAACCCTTCCTATGTATGTGTCTTCTGTGCGATAATTGTCCCATTCCAGTACTGTTGTATATATTTAAGGGCACCTGTCTTGCATAGCTTCTGAAATGATAAAATTGTATCATCATGTAGCTGTAGTGACCCATGGTTGAGCGAAGACCTCAGCCTGCCAGATCTGCCTGTCTTGTGCTATCCTCTGCCAGAGGGTGCCCTTCCAGTATTCATCTAGTTCGTCTCCCCACTGTCTCGCCAGTCTTCCTCTAGATCAGTTCACTTCGTAAAGTCTCCAGATATGTGATGTCCATCGAATATCGAATGTGTCCTCCCAGGTCCACTTCTATCTTCTGATTTGTTCTATCACGTCTATGATCTTTGTTTTTCCCTCTTACCCAGATGTTTGTTTTTCTCTCTTGACATGTGATGTTTTACATACTTCTTTCCGTCTTTGTTTGTCCAGCTGTTAGCTTATTCTTTGCCTGGTTGGTAAGTGGCCATGTTTTTGCACTATATATCACAAGACGTATGCATGATGTAGACTTGTCTCTTCAAGCAGGTCCAAAGTTACCTTGAAGATGTCGCAGTGCTTGACGACGTCAGGCCAGCTACGATTCTTTGAATCTCCTTATGTAGTTAGAGAATATTTAATACATGGTTTGTTGCTGTCACAAGTGTTAGCCAGATAATTGTCATGATTACTGTGAGCATATATTATTATTGCCAAGTGTTATAGATATGCATGGCCATGCAAATATCCTCCCAAGTAACGCACGCCTGACTTGTTCCAAGAATCCCATTTTAAGGAAACATTTGTGAACATTGAGTAGATACCAGCACTGCTAGCCATTTATAACTTAGGCTGTTGTGCTTATTAGTTAAACGATATTCTGGTGAATTGACTATGATCTCTGTTGATAAAATATATACAGGGTATGTCTGTTTGTTTCAGCATGGTTTGTTGGTGACCCGCACATTCACACCCTTGACAACTTTCAGTACACCTTCAATGGACTGGGGGAATACACCCTTATTACGACAAACGGGGGTAACTTCACTCTACAGGGGCGCACTGTAAAAGCCCTTGATGATAAAGGGAATGAGACCGCAGCCACTGTGTTCAGTGCATTTGCAGCAAAGGATGCTGATTCTGACCGTGTCTACATTGCAATGAACAGTTCTCGTAGTGGTATGTAGTTCAGTTTCTCATGTATGGTCTAAAATTTTGTGGGCAGTTTTCAAAATGCTGTACCTGAAGATACAAATGTTGAATTTCACTTTCTGAGTTATTGCCATTTAAGAACCGTGCCTGCATATTCCTGCTTTATATTCATGGCTGTTGGACTAACAGTGGCTTGCTACCAAGCATTGATATTGAAAATTACGATCTGTCATACCCATTTTACCTACTTACATAATATAATAATTAATACATTATAATTATGTAACTTACATAATATATAATTAAAGGGGAAATGAAATGATTGAACAACCACAGCCCAAACATAAGAACATACCATTTACAGTACAAGTCACCATGATATTTAATTTATTGACTTTTGAATGTAAGCCTAACAAGGAAAAAAGGAAATAACGTCACAGGAAAAAGCCACAAAGATTAATAAATATATATTTTGTATTTACAAAGTTCAAATGTTAAACACAATTGAGTGCACATGCATTTTAATCATCAAAATTAAAGATAACACACATATCCACTAAAAAGAAAACATTCAAAAAGTCACTTGTAAATCGCACTTGTGCTCCTATTTTAATGGCTATTTGCAAGATTGTCTCATTTTGTTCATAATATATGACAGAAGTATCCAAACAACCATAGGGCCTAATACCGAGCACAAGCTTCGAAGGATCCAGCGAAGGATTTAGCACGCAAGATGACATTGTCCCTCATGGCAATACAAATGTCACTTGTAGTGCTGCCACGCCATCGACTTGTAGTGTCAAAACATAAAGGAAGCCGGTGGTCGTGTCGCCAGTGCGACACTTTGTCGATGCGGTAATTAATACAGACAATAGTGTTTTCCATTGAACATTCATCATGACCATGGGTATGCAAAGTTGCCATCGCAGTCCAGCACGCTTTCTCCGACTGACCCTGACCATGGCAGTTCTGTCACTGTAGACGACCCTTCGGATGTCCCAGTCTCATTATCGCCATCTTCAGACGATTCTGTCTGCAACAGTGAGAAGAGAAACATTGAAACGAGTGATGCAGAATATGTTGTAGCAGGTGACAGCGATATCACTGATGATGACTCAAGCTGTTCTTACACTAATGGGAAAGAGAGAAAGTTTGCCATTTGTGAGAAAAACATAATTTTACTTTTCTGCACCTGCTAAAACACCAAACTGCAATAAACCACTTAGCCTAGCACCAGTGACTGGATTTGCAGTGGTTGTAACCACAGAATGTGTTGATGGCCACTCGTTCATGTGGCACTCGAAAACACCATATCTTTGTTTTCGCATATAAATGTCTACTAATGAAGTAAACCAAAAAACTCCGAAATTTAACATGGATTAGATAGGAGTAAATCAAACCACTCGTTTGGAACAAAGATGGCGATACGCAGTGCTCTATAGCGACGATTTAGGCATCGAACAAAATCGTTTTTTCAGTTTGTCTTATAAATGAGTACGTTTCTGTTACCATTAATGTATACTTATATAGTATATATTTCAAAATGTAGCATGAAACAGCTGCATTTCATTTCTCCTTCAAGACATGTTTGTTATCTTCAGATTGGTGATATTGTGTTCTTTATAGTGATATAAAACTTGTCAAAGTATTTATTTTATGTTGGATTAATCGCACATGATTAAAAAGCACATAAATGGAATGTAAATATTTCCTGTCGTCACGTTGCCACACCTGATTGCCCAGCGACAAACATTAGCAAGGCATTATATCATAAGATTATGGCTATCTATGCTGTAAGTTTAGACACAGTTTAATTAGAAAGTATTAATAGTGCCTTTTCTCCCATTTCAACGTCAGCTGTTTTGGCTACTAAAATCTCCATCACCCATCTCCACTACCATCTATCCGTCAGTGTCATTCGGCACTCCTCTGCTAAACCTCTCGATACAATCGTCCCATCTCAGTCATAGTCATCCTCATCTCCTTTTATCCCCCAGTCTGAGGACATCCTCTGTCTTCAATAACTGTTCTCCCATCTGTTCCATGTGTCGGTCAACTAAGCAAATCTTCACCAGCTCCTTTTGAAACTCTTCACACCAACCTCCTCCCTCATCTCCTCCATTCTTTGTTTGTCCATTCTCTTCACACCAACCTCCTCCCTCATCTCATCCATTCTTTGTATGTCTATTCTCTTCACACCAACCTCATCTCCTCCATTCTTTGTTTGTCTCTTCACACCAACCTCCTCCCTCATCTCATCCATTCTTTGTTTGTCCATTCTCTTCACACCAACCTCCTCCCTCATCTCCTCCATTCTTTGTTTGTCTCTTCACACCAACCTCCTCCTTCATCTCATTCATTCTTTGTTTGTCCATTCTCTTCACACCAACCTCCTCCCTCATCTCATCCATTCTTTGTATGTCTATTCTCTTCACACCAACCTCCTCCCTCATCTCATCCATTCTTTGTTTGTCTCTTCATACCAACCTCCTCCCTCATCTCATCCATTCTTTGTTTGTCCATTCTCTTCACACCAACCTCCTCCCTCATCTCCTCCATTCTTTGTTTGTCCATTCTCTTCACACCAATTTCCTCCCTCATCTCATCCATTCATTGTTTGTCCATTCTCTTCACACCAACCTCATCCCTCATCTCATCCATTCTTTGTTTGTCCATTCTCTTCACACCTACCGCCTCCCTCATCTCATCCATTCATTGTTTGTCCATTCTCTTCACACCAACCTCCTCCCTCATTTCCTCCATTCTTTGTTTGTCCATTCTCTTCACACCAACCTCCTCCCTCATCTCATCCATTCATTGTTTGTCCATTCTTTTCACACCAACCTCCTCCCTCATCTCATCCATTCTTTGTTTGTCCATTCTCTTCACACCAACCACCTCCCTCATCTCATCCATTCTTTGTTTGTCCATTCTCTTCACACCAACCTCCTCCCTCATCTCCTCCATTCTTTGTCTGTCTCTTCACACCAACCTCCTCCCTCATCTCCTTCATTCTTTGTTTGTCTCTTCACACCAACCTCCTCCCTCATCTCCTCCATTCTTTGTTTGTCTCTTCACACCAACCTCCCCCCTCATCTCCTCCATTCTTTGTTTGTCCATTCTCTTCACACCAACCTCCTCCCTCATCTCCTCCATTCTTTGTTTGTCTCTTCACACCAACCTCCTCCCTCATCTCCTTCATTCTTTGTTTGTCTCTTCACACCAACCTCCTCCCTCATCTCCTCCATTCTTTGTTTGTCTCTTCACACCAACCTCCTCCCTCATCTCCTCCATTCTTTGTTTGTCCATTCTCTTCACACCAATTTCCTCCCTCATCTCATCCATTCATTGTTTGTCCATTCTCTTCACACCAACCTCCTCCCTCATCTCATCCATTCTTTGTTTGTCCATTCTCTTCACACCAACCGCCTCTGTCATCTCATCCATTCATTGTTTGTCCATTCTCTTCACACCAACATCCTCCCTCATCTCCTCCATTCTTTGTTTGTCCATTCTCTTCACAGCAACCTCCTCCCTCATCTCATCCATTCATTGTTTGTCCATTCTCTTCACACCAACCTCCTCCCTCATCTCATCCATTCTTTGTTTGTCCATTCTCTTCACACCAACCTCCTCCCTCATCTCATCCATTCATTGTTTGTCCATTCTCTTCACACCAACCTCCTCCCTCATCTCATCCATTCTTTGTTTGTCTATTCTCTTCACTTCCACATTTTGTAGTATATTATTGGAAATAAAACTGTAAAAGGTACACTGATTAAATCATTCGTGTCTGTTACAGGATACATCATCATTGTTGATCAAGATGACCAATCTAATTGGTTCACAAAAGCAGATGTTTCTGATGAGGTGGAATTTGATGGAGTCAGTATTTACAAAGACAACATTAATTCTGTTGTTGCTGTGTTTAAGTGTGGTAAGAAATGTTTTATTACATTATTGTGAGCATTTAGATTGTTTTGTTACACATAAGTGCTGTTGAAAGAATGTCAATGTTTCCCCCCAAGTCAGTTTGTTACATATACCATATTCGTTCTTTATAGCGTTCATGCTCTAATTGGCGTACACCCCTCTTTTCCAGCAAGGTTTGATATCGCTATGTGACTAAAACTGATCACTGGATCCATCATTTATTGTAATTCCCTGTCAACCATTGACAATATCAGAAAGAAAGTCCCACCTGCATCCACAGACATTGCAAAGTTTCAATATCCCTTTGACCATAACATGGATGTATAAATAATTTCAAGTTAGCTTCAGTTACATTGACATGTCTCATCCCGGCTGAACTAATCTTGAATGTATGCAGCATGGCCTGTTCTCTGACTATGTCCGTGTCTTAGCTCCACTGTCATGCAGATCGTTTGTCTTCTGCTGTCCGCTGCTAACTTATCTCTCCAATGAGAAGTAGTTTTAAATATGTGGTAACCATAAATAATTGAAAAAAAAGTGTTTTCTAATTCAGAGTGACACACGTGTCAATGGCGCCACGTTTATTTTAAAAACGGAATGAACGATCTAGTGGCGCCATATAGCGGAGTATAGTAGACACAGTAAACAAATACACATCATTTCCACCATGTGGCGCCACTATTTTGTAATTTTCACACGTTTGAGAAACATAATTTTTGTAACCTTAAAAATAGTGGTGTACATATTTCGTAAGCATACTGTACGCTAACAAGAATGAATACGATAAGTCCTGTTCGCATTGAACTATAATCAAGCTAGTGTATGTATGTGTGTGGAGACATGTCAATGTTTCCCTCTTAGACAATTAGTTTCACATAAGTCCTGTTAGTATTGAACTATAATCAAACTAGTGTATGTATGTATGTGTGTGGAGACATGTCAATGTTTCCCTCCTAGACAGTTTACATCTCGGGCACCAAACTTTCACGGATTCATTTATGACCCTTTTGGAATATATGTTTTGCCCTCATTTGTTTTGATTATTCGCCCTTGATTAAGGGTTCTTACCAGTTTTAGGGTTCATATTTTATGTCAGATGGACATAAATCGATTGTTCACAACATTATGGATATTTTCTGCGATTGTTCCCGCAAGCTCTCAGCTATTTTATATTTGCAACTGGTATGTGACAAACGATAGAGGAGTGACTAATTGTTTTGATGTGGTTGTATTTATGTAAATAATATATGCCTGATTGTGAGTAAAGAGAGGATTCGAACTCTAATCATTTGGGTTGAGAAACTGATAGTCCTATGACTCTGTGCCCCAGTTCTAGTATTGACGCGTGTCTAAAATCAAGATCTGTCCAGGCTACCTTAGTTTAGTGGAACTTGTGCAAGAATGATGTTGACTTGATGTTTAGTAACTAAATATTTCTTGTTGATGTACCATAGTTTGTAATTTCAGGGTTTTCCATCACGGTGGGGATGAATAATTCTCAACTAGACATCACAGTGGCCGCCCCAGAAGGGTATCTTAACCAGACCGTGGGTCTCTTGGGGGTGTTTAACAAAGACCCCTCAGATGACCTCACCCCAGCCGATGGGTCACCTCCACTGAACACCACAACCGCAACTGAAAAGATGATATTTCAAAAGTTTGGTGAAACTTGTGAGTAGATTACACCATGGTCTGGTCGTAGAGTGATCTAGCACAGCTGACCTAATCAATGGATTACAACACTAATTTTCAAGATCAGTGGAATACTTTACAATGTATGCGTTGTTGACAAGTCTGTATCATTCTATGTTCCAGACTTGGTGTCTCTGGAAAGGAGTAATGGTAATTTTGTTTTAATGCACAAGTATTAATAGGTACTGAGGATTCTTAATTCTTATAATAATTATCAAAGTTAATACTTGTACATATACCTGCTTTTATGAGTAGTAAACAGTTATTTTATACGTAAATTACTGATTCCTCAACCATTACAATGTAGCTGTATTCTACTGAAAGATCCTACCACACAGTGGTATCTGTTGTAACATCACTGTCACCTGTGTTGTTTACCAGGGAGGATCAGCCAGACAGAGACACTGTTCCACTACGCTGGGGACACAGGTTACAACACCTACAACATTCTGGACTTCACTCCTCTCTTCCTTGATGAGGTCGTTGGCAACATGACTGCCGCAGAGAGGGCAGAGGCAGAGCAGACTTGTGGAGACAACCGAGAGTGTCTCTTTGACTACGTTGTCACTGGTCAGTGGTGACCTCATCTTGTACAGTGTTCACATGGCTCTACACTGTATGCGCATGACATAGAAAAATTTTTGTCTACACTATTAGCAACACAGTGATTTTCATTGGTGATTGATTGGTTTGTGTGGGTGTGCGGTGTGCCTGTGTGTGACGATATGTATGTGTGCATGATCTCATACATTACAACATTTCATTTCAGTATGTGTAATAAAAAACTACCCCAGAAACCTACATAGTGGCCCAAACTAATATGCAGATAGTCCTGCGCACTCAGTGTCTTAGCCGTGCTGTGAATGTTACAGGCAATGCTGCAGCTGCTGCGGCCACCCTGGACACAAACGCCAAGAACACAGAAACCTCTGAAACCATGGGTGAGTGCAGACAACTTGTAGTAAAATAATGCCAACTTTACAGTCTTAACCAAAAGTACTCTTACTGTACTGGCAGTAACACCACCATGTGCAGTGCAGTGGTGCAGTGGTGCAGTGGCTAGAGCATTGGACTCTCAATCGAGAGAATCCAGGTTTGAATCCTGTGCTGTGGTGTTGAACCTTGGACAGGTTCGTTCACTCTATGTTGCTCCAGTTCACTCAGCTGGATGAATGAGTACCTGGCTATAAACAGTGGTGGATATTTGCATACAAATATTCTTTGTGCATATAAATTATTGCAGCATGGCTGAATGCTTCCCAAAGAAGTCAAGATGGTGTTCGATTGAACAGGTCTGCTAGAGAGTAAAATATAAAGCACCTTGAGTAGTCCAAAGGATATTCCGCTGTATAAGAAGTTACCTTTTACCATATCTCTCTCACTCAGTCCTCTGCATGCCTGAGGCTTCAACAAGAGAGTGTCATTCTGCAGCCAGCCTGGTAATGGTGTCACAGGTTAAGCTGCATGCTTTCATCTCCTTTTTCTTGGTCCTTCTCCACAGTTTCTTTGGACGACCCCCATCTCTTTATCATCAGCTGTCTGGGTATTTCTCACATATAGCAGGGGACAATGGGCTCATAAGGAAAAACCGCCATTAACCAATTCAGTACGACAGGCCACTACACTGGCCGCGCGGAGTGTGATGCTTCAGTACAACAGGCTGTTGTGGCGGCATTGACGATGTACGCTATTCAAATCGTTTTTATTCATAATTATCCACTATGTGGAGCCACTTGTTGCATACGGTTGTCATGGCGAATAAATTACCTATTGTGGATTATAGCTCAATAATAGTTGACGGAGATTTTCGCGGTTTTTAAAGATTGATTATCAAAATCTGCTGTGGCCACAATGGCGGATGGCATTACGTCAACTAGCAATTTACCACCGTATGTTTTGGATAGATTATTTGATGGTGTTAGTGAAGAATCTTTGTCAGAAGTTGACGATCGACACCATGATGATGTCGGCGAACTTAGCGACAGAGTCGGAGACGAAAGTGACGGTGACAGCAAAAACGTTTAAATCTTGGCGGACATCTTAGATTGCTGGATACCATGACGACGGAATGTAAAATGATATGGCTCATTTTACTCGCTGATTATCATACGTTCCGAAAATGTATAACATTCCTATTCATAAACATTAATGCATTTTTGTTGCTCAAATCTTGACTTGAAGTGAGGTAGTCCATTGTGTTGCATATTCACGGTCGGTCCCGTCTCAGTTTGGGACGTAAAAGAACCACTGAGGACGACAAACACCCTGGCAGTGACCACCCTCAGTGCCAGCATAGAAAGGTCGGCTTGGCGATAATGTTCTGAAAAAGGCTGGCTAGTTGAATGAGACCTTGTAAGATCATAACATTGTAACCACAATATATACAGACTAGTCAGTTAATAGAACGTTGCCGAGTGCTGGAAATAACTAGGAAACAGAAATTATACACGTTAAAGAATTACCAAATCTATAAATAATACTGCTCCAGATGCCCTGAAGAAACTGTCACCATTGATCACTAGTTACAATTTATCAACAAATGTCATTACGGAAATTATTTTTGTTAGGTAGGCAGCCCCACCATTGTTAAATTTAAGGTTCTTTTTCTATGTCACAGATGAGACTATTTCTGTGACACACAGGTGAAAGTAAGAGCAAGATTTGGATTGTGAGCTCATAAGAATGTTAGTGAAATGAGTCACCCGTGTTTTCATGGTTGTGGAGATAATGCAGCAGTATATATCATTGTTTGCAGCCAACACCAGTCCACAAATCTATGTGCAAAATATCTTCAACGTGACAGTCAACAAGACAAGTTCTCTATTTGTCAATGTCACTGACCCAGACGGTGACATCGTTTCAATGACACTGAGGACTGACCTGCCATCTGGTGCCAGCTTTGATAACGTCACTGGGGTGTTCACTTGGACCCCAGTTGACACTACACCTGTCAACATCATGTATGTATGTTTTACTGTCCGACTAATGGCAACACGTGTGGTATCTAAGATGTCATAGCATTCTTACATAGTGTTTGTGTGAAATGTCTGGTCAGTTCAGTGAAGCTTACTAATTGCTAGCTTCTTTGATGTCTATGTACAGTTTACAACACCAGAATGGTAAGAAACTTGAAATAAATTCTTTGAAAACACAAATGTAAGATTCATATGTATTAATAAATAGTTATAAATTATAAAGAAATTGTTTCTGATCTACACCTTTTTTACCAAAAGTAGTCTCATTACAAATACAGGAAAACCTGTTTGTAATAGATTTGTCTATTACATGCAAATGTTTTGTATCCACTGTATACCCAATTCAAACCATGTAATTGGTTTCAGTGGTTGTGTCAGTAGAGACCTAGTATGTCAATCTGAAGATTGCAAACTGTCATTATTGACATTTAATAGATTCACGGCGACAGATGCAAAAGGAGCAGTGGCTCCATCTGCCAACATCATCATCAATCTGTGCCACTGCTCAAGCCGAGGTGAATGTCTGTTCGGCAAGATGGCCAGTGGTCAGAAAGCTTCAGCCATGTTCAGAGTTGTTGCCTGCAATTGTACCATAGGCTGGACAGGTGAGGAATAGGTAGTACTCCCTACATATTATGAGGTGTGGTATATTCTCATGCACCAGGGGGAACTATTCATTACACTAGTTTCAGTACCCTTGGCATATTGATTTGTCAAAACAAAGACATTAAGCTGAGTCCATTGTCTAACCACCTGGTATCTCATTGCCTGCCAATTTGGGTTTTGGCCAAACATGGGTGATATTAAATGTAATATTCGGGAAGTATCAGTACTTATTTGAATGCACATTATCAGCCGAACGTGAGAATAGTCAAATTGGTAATTATTAGAATTTCCAGTAACTGCTCTTTGATGTGTGACGTGGACGTTTGTGATCATGGATCCCAGAACACGGCTGGGGTAGACAGAACGTTCTTGGACAAAGTACACTTGTGTAATTGATTCACCGAACTTCTGTACATTGTGTAGGGTATCAGGAAGGGGTAGTGTACTCACCTACCACCTCTGGCTTGTGAGGATATCTGCCAGGGGAAGTGTACTGAACTACCACCCCTGGCATGTGAGGATGTCTGTCAGGGGTAGTGTACTCAACTACCACCCCTGACTTGTGAGGATGTCGGTCAGGGGTAGTGTAGTCAACTACCACCCCTGGCTTGTGTGGAACTCTGTCAGGGGTAGTGTACTAACTACCACCCCTGACTTGTGGGGATGTCTGTCAGGGATAGTGTAGTCAACTACCACCCCTGACTTGTGAGGATGTCTGTCAGGGGTACTGTAATCAAGTACCACCCCTGGCTTGTGAGGATGTCTGTCAGGGGTAGTGTAGTCAACTACCACCCCTGACTTGTGGGGATGTCTGTCAGGGATAGTGTAGTCAACTACCACCCCTGACTTGTGGGGATGTCTGTCAGGGATAGTGTAGTCAACTACCACCCTGACTTGTGGGGATGTCTGTCAGGGAAAGTGTAGTCAACTACCACCCCTGACTTGTGGGGATGTCTGTCAGGGATAGCGTAGTCAACTACCACCCCTGACTTGTGGGGATGTCTGTCAGGGATAGCGTAGTCAATTACCACCCCTGACTTGTGGGGATGTCTGTCAGGGATAGCGTAATCGGCTACCACCCCTGACTTGTGGGGATGTCTATCAGGGATAGCATAGTCAACTACCACCCCTGACTTGTGAGGAACTCTGTCAGGGGTAGTGTACTCAACTACCACCCCTGACTTGTGAGGATGTCTGCTAGAGATAGTGTAGTCAACTACCACCCCTGACTTGTGAGGATGTCTGTCAGGGGTAGTGTACTCAACTACCACCCCTGACTTGTGAGGAACTCTGTCAGGGGTAGTGTACTCAACTACCACCCCTGGCTTGTGAAGATGTCTGCTAGAGATAGTGTAGTCAACTACCACCCCTGACTTGTGAGGAACTCTGTCAGGGGTAGTGTACTCAACTACCACCCCTGACTTGTGGGGATGTCTGTCAGGGATAGTGTAGTCAACTACCACCCCTGACTTGTGAGGATGTGTGTCAGGGATACTGTAATCAAGTACCACCCCTGGCTTGTGAGGATATCTGTCAGGGGTAGTGTACTCAACTACCACCCCTGACTTGTGAGGATGTGTGTCAGGGATACTGTAATCAAGTACCACCCCTGGCTTGTGAGGATGTCTGTCAGGGGTAGTGTACTCAACTACCACCCCTGACTTGTGAGGATATCTGTCAGGGGTAGTGTACTCAACTACCACCCCTGACTTGTGAGGATGTGTGTCAGGGATACTGTAATCAAGTACCACCCCTGGCTTGTGAGGATGTCTGTCAGGGGTAGTGAACTCAACTACCACCCCTGACTTGTGAGGATGTGTGTCAGGGATACTGTAATCAAGTACCACCCCTGGCTTGTGAGGATGTCTGTCAGGGGTAGTGTACTCAACTACCACCCCTGACTTGTGAGGATGTGTGTCAGGGATACTGTAATCAAGTACCACCCCTGGCTTGTGAGGATATCTGTCAGGGGTAGTGTACTCAACTACCACCCCTGATTTGTGAGGATGTGTGTCAGGGATACTGTAATCAAGTACCACCCCTGGCTTGTGAGGATGTCTGTCAGGGGTAGTGTACTCAACTACCACCCCTGACTTGTGAGGATGTGTGTCAGGGATACTGTAATCAAGTACCACCCCTGGCTTGTGAGGATGTCTGTCAGGGGTAGTGTACTCAACTACCACCCCTGACTTGTGAGGATGTGTGTCAGGGATACTGTAATCAAGTACCACCCCTGGCTTGTGAGGATGTCTGTCAGGGGTAGTGTACTCAACTACCACCCCTGACTTGTGAGGATGTGTGTCAGGGATACTGTAATCAAGTACCACCCCTGGCTTGTGAGGATGTCTGTCAGGGGTAGTGTACTCAACTACCACCCCTGACTTGTGAGGATGTGTGTCAGGGATACTGTAATCAAGTACCACCCCTGGCTTGTGAGGATGTCTGTCAGGGGTAGTGTACTCAACTACCACCCCTGACTTGTGAGGATGTGTGTCAGGGATACTGTAATCAAGTACCACCCCTGGCTTGTGAGGATATCTGTCAGGGGTAGTGTACTCAACTACCACCCCTGACTTGTGAGGATGTGTGTCAGGGATACTGTAATCAAGTACCACCCCTGGCTTGTGAGGATGTCTGTCAGGGGTAGTGTACTCAACTACCACCCCTGGCTTGTGAGGATGTGTGTCAGGGATACTGTAATCAAGTACCACCCCTGGCTTGTGAGGATGTCTGTCAGGGGTAGTGTACTCAACTACCACCCCTGACTTGTGAGGAACTCTGTCAGGGGTAGTGTACTCAACTACCACCCCTGACTTGTGAGGAACTCTGTCAAGGGTAGTGTACTCAACTACCACCCCTGACTTGTGAGGATGTGTGTCAGGGATACTGTAATCAAGTACCACCCCTGGCTTGTGAGGATGTCTGTCAGGGGTAGTGTACTCAACTACCACCCCTGGCTTGTGGGGATGTCTGTCAGGGGTAGTGTACTCAACTACCACCCCTGACTTGTGAGGATGTGTGTCAGGGATACTGTAATCAAGTACCACCCCTGGCTTGTGAGGATATCTGTCAGGGGTAGTGTACTCAACTACCACCCCTGACTTGTGAGGATGTGTGTCAGGGATACTGTAATCAAGTACCACCCCTGGCTTGTGAGGATGTCTGTCAGGGGTAGTGTACTCAACTACCACCCCTGACTTGTGAGGATGTGTGTCAGGGATACTGTAATCAAGTACCACCCCTGGCTTGTGAGGATGTCTGTCAGGGGTAGTGTACTCAACTACCACCCCTGACTTGTGAGGATGTGTGTCAGGGATACTGTAATCAAGTACCACCCCTGGCTTGTGAGGATGTCTGTCAGGGGTAGTGTACTCAACTACCACCCCTGACTTGTGAGGAACTCTGTCAGGGGTAGTGTACTCAACTACCACCCCTGACTTGTGAGGATGTGTGTCAGGGATACTGTAATCAAGTACCACCCTGGCTTGTGAGGATGTCTGTCAGGGGTAGTGTACTCAACTACCACCCCTGACTTGTGAGGAACTCTGTCAGGGGTAGTGTACTCAACTACCACCCCTGGCTTGTGAAGATGTCTGCTAGAGATAGTGTAGTCAACTACCACCCCTGACTTGTGAGGATGTGTGTCAGGGATACTGTAATCAAGTACCACCCCTGGCTTGTGAGGATGTCTGTCAGGGGTAGTGTACTCAACTACCACCCCTGACTTGTGAGGAACTCTGTCAGGGGTAGTGTACTCAACTACCACCCCTGACTTGTGGGGATGTCTGTCAGGGATAGTGTAGTCAACTACCACCCCTGACTTGTGAGGATGTGTGTCAGGGATACTGTAATCAAGTACCACCCCTGGCTTGTGAGGATATCTGTCAGGGGTAGTGTACTCAACTACCACCCCTGACTTGTGAGGATGTGTGTCAGGGATACTGTAATCAAGTACCACCCCTGACTTGTGAGGATGTCTGTCAGGGGTAGTGTACTCAACTACCACCCCTGACTTGTGAGGAACTCTGTCAGGGGTAGTGTACTCAACTACCACCCCTGACTTGTGGGGATGTCTGTCAGGGATAGTGTAGTCAACTACCACCCCTGACTTGTGAGGATGTGTGTCAGGGATACTGTAATCAAGTACCACCCCTGGCTTGTGAGGATATCTGTCAGGGGTAGTATACTCAACTACCACCCCTGACTTGTGAGGATGTGTGTCAGGGATACTGTAATCAAGTACCACCCCTGGCTTGTGAGGATGTCTGTCAGGGGTAGTGTACTCAACTACCACCCCTGACTTGTGAGGATGTGTGTCAGGGATACTGTAATCAAGTACCACCCCTGGCTTGTGAGGATGTCTGTCAGTGGTAGTGTACTCAACTACCACCCCTGACTTGTGAGGAACTCTGTCAGGGGTAGTGTACTCAACTACCACCCCTGACTTGTGAGGATGTGTGTCAGGGATACTGTAATCAAGTACCACCCCTGGCTTGTGAGGATGTCTGTCAGGGGTAGTGTACTCGACTACCACCCCTGACTTGTGAGGATGTGTGTCAGGGATACTGTAATCAAGTACCACCCCTGGCTTGTGAGGATGTCTGTCAGGGGTAGTGTACTCAACTACCACCCCTGACTTGTGAGGAACTCTGTCAGGGGTAGTGTACTCAACTACCACCCCTGACTTGTGAGGATGTGTGTCAGGGATACTGTAATCAAGTACCACCCCTGGCTTGTGAGGATGTCTGTCAGGGGTAGTGTACTCAACTACCACCCCTGACTTGTGAGGATGTGTGTCAGGGATACTGTAATCAAGTACCACCCCTGGCTTGTGAGGATGTCTGTCAGGGGTAGTGTACTCAACTACCACCCCTGACTTGTGAGGATGTGTGTCAGGGATACTGTAATCAAGTACCACCCCTGGCTTGTGAGGATGTCTGTCAGGGGTAGTGTTCTCAACTACCACCCCTGACTTGTGAGGATGTGTGTCAGGGATACTGTAATCAAGTACCACCCCTGGCTTGTGAGGATGTCTGTCAGGTGTAGTGTACTCAACTACCACCCCTGACTTGTGAGGATGTGTGTCAGGGATACTGTAATCAAGTACCACCCCTGGCTTGTGAGGATGTCTGTCAGGGGTAGTGTACTCAACTACCACCCCTGACTTGTGAGGAACTCTGTCAGGGGTAGTGTACTCAACTACCACCCCTGACTTGTGAGGATGTCTGCCAGAGATAGTGTAGTCAACTACCACCCCTGACTTGTGAGGATGTCTGTCAGGGGTAATGTACTCAACTACCACCCCTGACTTGTGAGGATGTCTGTCAGGGGTAGTGTACTCAACTACCACCCCTGACTTGTGAGGATGTCTGTCAGGGGTAGTATACTCAACTACCACTAGTGTACTCGACTCCACCCCTGACTTGTGAGGATGTCTGTCAGGGGTAGTGTACTCAACTACCACCCCTGACTTGTGAGGATGTCTGTCAGGGGTAGTGTAGTCAACTACCACCCTTGGCTTGTGAGGAACTCTGTCAGGGGTAGTGTACTCAACTACCACCCCTGACTTGTGGGGATGTCTGTCAGGGATAGTGTAGTCAACTACCACCCCTGACTTGTGAGGATGTTTGTCAGGGGTACTGTAATCAAGTACCACCCCTGGCTTGTGAGGATGTCTGTCAGGGGTAGTGTACTCAACTACCACCCCTGACTTGTGAGGATGTGTGTCAGGGATACTGTAATCAAGTACCACCCCTGGCTTGTGAGGATGTCTGTCAGGGGTAGTGTACTCAACTACCACCCCTGACTTGTGATGAACTCTGTCAGGGGTAGTGTACTCAACTACCACCCCTGACTTGTGAGGATGTCTGCTAGAGATAGTGTAGTCAACTACCACCCCTGACTTGTGAGGATGTCTGTCAGGGGTAATGTACTCAACTACCACCCCTGACTTGTGAGGATGTCTGTCAGGGGTAGTATACTCAACTACCACTAGTGTACTCGACTCCACCCCTGACTTGTGAGGATGTCTGTCAGGGGTAGTGTACTCAACTACCACCCCTGACTTCTGAGGATGTCTGTCAGGGGTAGTGTAGTCAACTACCACCCCTGGCTTGTGAGGAACTCTGTCAGGGGTAGTGTACTCAACTACCACCCCTGACTTGTGGGGATGTCTGTCAGGGATAGTGTAGTCAACTACCACCCCCGACTTGTGAGGATGTTTGTCAGGGGTACTGTAATCAAGTACCACCCCTGGCTTGTGAGGATGTCTGTCAGGGGTAGTGTAGTCAACTACCACCCCTGACTTGTGGGGATGTCTGTCAGGGATGGCGTAGTCAACTACCACCCCTGACTTGTGGGGATGTCTGTCAGGGATAGTGTAGTCAACTACCACCCCTGGATTGTGAGGATATCTGTCAGGGATAGGTTAGTCAACAACCACCCCTGACTTGAGGGGATGTCTGTCAGGGATAGTGTAGTCAACTACCACCCCTGGCTTGTGTGGAACTCTGTCAGGGGTAGTGTACTAACTACCACCCCTGACTTGTGGGGATGTCTGTCAGGGATAGTGTAGTCAACTACCACCCCTGGCTTGTGTGGAACTCTGTCAGGGGTAGTGTACTAACTACCACCCCTGACTTGTGGGGATGTCTGTCAGGGATAGTGTAGTCAACTACCACCCCTGACTTGTGAGGATGTCTGTCAGGGGTACTGTAATCAAGTACCACCCCTGGCTTGTGAGGATGTCTGTCAGGGGTAGTGTAGTCAACTACCACCCCTGACTTGTGGGGATGTCTGTCAGGGATAGTGTAGTCAACTACCACCCCTGACTTGTGGGGATGTCTGTCAGGGATAGTGTAGTCAACTACCACCCTGACTTGTGGGGATGTCTGTCAGGGAAAGTGTAGTCATCTACCACCCCTGACTTGTGGGGATGTCTGTCAGGGATAGCGTAGTCAATTACCACCCCTGACTTGTGGGGATGTCTGTCAGGGATAGTGTAGTCAATTACCACCCCTGACTTGTGGGGATGTCTGTCAGGGATAGCGTAGTCAATTACCACCCCTGACTTGTGTGGATGTCTCTCAGGGATAGCGTAGTCAATTACCACCCCTGACTTGTGGGGATGTCTGTCAGGGATAGCGTAGTCAGCTACCACCCCTGACTTGTGGGGATGTCTATCAGGGATAGCGTAGTCAACTACCACCCCTGACTTGTGGGGATGTCTGTCAGGGATAGTGTACTCAACTACCACCCCTGACTTGTGAGGAACTCTGTCAGGAGTAGTGTACTCAACTACCACCCCTGACTTGTGAGGAACTCTGTCAGGAGTAGTGTACTCAACTACCACCCCTGACTTGTGAGGAACTCTGTCAGGAGTAGTGTACTCAACTACCACCCCTGACTTGTGAGGAACTCTGTCAGGAGTAGTGTACTCAACTACCACCCCTGACTTGTGAGGACCTCTGTCAGGGGTAGTGTACTCAACTACCACCCCTGACTTGTGAGGAACTCTGTCAGGAGTAGTGTACTCAACTACCACCCCTGACTTGTGAGGAACTCTGTCAGGAGTAGTGTACTCAACTACCACCCCTGACTTGTGAGGAACTCTGTCAGGAGTAGTGTACTCAACTACCACCCCTGACTTGTGAGGAACTCTGTCAGGGGTAGTGTACTCAACTACCACCCCTGACTTGTGAGGATGTCTGCTAGAGATAGTGTACTCAACTACCACCCCTGACTTGTGAGGAACTCTGTCAGGAGTAGTGTACTCAACTACCACCCCTGACTTGTGAGGAACTCTGTCAGGAGTAGTGTACTCAACTACCACCCCTGACTTGTGAGGATGTCTGCTAGAGATAGTGTAGTCAACTACCACCCCTGACTTGTGAGGATGTCTGTCAGGGGTAGTGTACTCAACTACCACCCCTGACTTGTGAGGAACTCTGTCAGGGGTAGTGTACTCAACTACCACCCCTGGCTTGTGAAGATGTCTGCTAGAGATAGTGTAGTCAACTACCACCCCTGACTTGTGAGGATGTCTGTCAGGGATACTGTAATTAAGTACCACCCCTGGCTTGTGAGGATGTCTGTCAGGGGTAGTGTACTCAACGACCACCCCTGACTTGTGAGGAACTCTGTCAGGGGTAGTGTACTCAACTACCACCTCTGGCTTGTGAAGATGTCTGCTAGAGATAGTGTAGTCAACTACCACCCCTGACTTGTGAGGATGTCTGTCAGGGATACTGTAATCAAGTACCACCCCTGGCTTGTGAGGATGTCTGTCAGGGGTAGTGTACTCAACTACCACCCCTGACTTGTGAGGAACTCTGTCAGGGGTAGTGTACTCAACTACCACCCCTGACTTGTGAGGGTGTCTGCTAGAGATAGTGTAGTCAACTACCACCCCTGACTTGTGAGGATGTCTGTCAGGGGTAATGTACTCAACTACCACCCCTGACTTGTGAGGATGTCTGTCAAGGGTAGTGTACTCAACTACCACCCCTGACTTGTGAGGATGTCTGTCAGGGATGGCGTAGTCAACTACCACCCCTGACTTGTGAGGATGTCTGTCAGGGGTAATGTACTCAACTACCACCCCTGACTTGTGAGGATGTCTGTCAAGGGTAGTGTACTCAACTACCACCCCTGACTTGTGAGGATGTCTGTCAGGGGTAGTATACTCAACTACCACTAGTGTACTCGACTCCACCCCTGACTTGTGAGGATGTCTGTCAGGGGTAGTGTACTCAACTACCACCCCTGACTTCTGAGGATGTCTGTCAGGGGTAGTGTAGTCAACTACCACCCCTGGCTTGTGAGGAACTCTGTCAGGGGTAGTGTACTCAACTACCACCCCTGACTTGTGGGGATGTCTGTCAGGGATAGTGTAGTCAACTACCACCCCTGACTTGTGAGGATGTTTGTCAGGGGTACTGTAATCAAGTACCACCCCTGGCTTGTGAGGATGTCTGTCAGGGGTAGTGTAGTCAACTACCAACCCTGACTTGTGGGGATGTCTGTCAGGGATGGCGTAGTCAACTACCACCCCTGACTTGTGGGGATGTCTGTCAGGGATAGTGTAGTCAACTACCACCCCTGGATTGTGAGGATATCTGTCAGGGATAGTGTAGTCAACAACCACCCCTGACTTGTGGGGATGTCTGTCAGGGATAGTGTAGTCAACTACCACCCCTGACTTGTGGGGATGTCTGTCAGGGGTAGTATACTCAACTACCACCCCTGGCTTGTGAGGATGTCTGTCAGATGTAGTGTACTCAACTCCACCCCTGGCTTGTGAGGATGTCTGCTAGAGATAGTGTAGTCAACTACCACCCCTGACTTGTGAGGATGTCTGTCAGGTGTACTGTAATCAAGTACCACCCCTGGCTTGTGAGGATGTCTGTCAGAGGTAGTGTACTCAACTACCACCCCTGACTTGTGAGGAACTCTGTCAGGGGTAGGGTACTCAACTACCACCCCTGACTTGTGAGGATGTCTGTCAGGGGTAGGGTACTCAACTACCACCACTGACTTGTGGGGATGTCTGTCAGGGGTAGGGTACTCAACGACCACCCCTGACTTGTGAGGATGTTGTGGTAAGTAGCTCAGTTTTAGAACATCTGACTATCAATTGGGAGGAGACCGGGCTTTGAGTCCACGTACTGCAGTTTGGTAATTGGCAGTTTCGTTCACTTTGCCTCTCTCTTTCGGAATGGACACTATAAGCCATTGGTTCCTTCTAACTGGTGTCTATGCCCTGGGAAGTTATAGATCCCACTCAGGGAGTAAATGTGTAACCTGTCAAGGCCTCAATCTTCCTGCATGCAGTTCTCACTTTAAAAACTGCCTTATGTTTTCATTATAAAGAAAATAATTTAGCGCAAGAATTTCAGCAAAATATATGAAGGAATGTCTGAACACCCCACATGTTTGACATACATTTCTGATTTCTGCTAGGCAACATGTTATGTTATGAACAGCTCGATTATACCACAAGGTATAGAAACTCTCGACTATCTGTATATCCTTTTCTTATGCATAACATAATGTTCACATGACGTTTTATTCTTACCATTTGTTTTTCTACAAATAAGCACCTTAACACTAATGAAGCTAATGTCAGTGCATGTTAATACCGCTGCTACAGTCAAATGCAATATTACATATTTGTAGCCAAATATGTCATGTTGCAGGTGCACATTGTACTGAAGACTTTGATGGTTGTGGAGACGGTCCCTGTACAGCTGGCACCAACTGCACTGACTTGACCCCTGAAGAAGAAGCTGCCCAGGGCATCGCGTTCAACTGTAGCCAGTGTCCTCAAGGCTATGAAGACAACGATGGCATATGTGTCGGTACGTGTCATTTAAATCTGTTTAATCTATTTTATTCAGTTGACTTACTTGTTGAGATGAGTAGAATTGCTTCAACTGTTATTGTTATGCGTACATCAGAGTCACTTACCTTTACAACCTTGCTTATCCACCGTAGCTCCCTAGCGCCTTGACCCATCTGATGACAACTGGAATGCTACTTATGGATCTTGAGATTGACCAATCCTTTTGTTTTGATGCGCCTCTGAGCTTGGTTTCCAAGGATTTAGGCACAATAGAAGTTATCTTATTATTACCATTAACCGAACTCAGCATTGTCATTGACTATATTATGTGTTGTTGTCTAGATGTGAATGAATGTGACAAGACCTACCTACTACATGTCTTTGTTGTTGTCTAGATGTGAATGAGTGTGACAAGACCCCCCACTATATGACTTTGTTGTTGTCTAGATGTATAATATAATAATAATAATGGTTTATTACAGAAACTATGAAACATTCCAACCAATTACATACATAGATTGCCATGGTTTCTGTAATAAGGGTATGAAGCCACGAGTGGCTGATTAACCCTCACAATACATGTGATACATATATAAATTTCATGGTGCAAGATAAAAATTTGTGTGATTGAAGAAAGAAGAAAATGAATGAGTGTGACAAGTCCAACCCACTACATGACTTTCTTGTTGTCTAGATGTGAATGAGTGTGACAAGGCCCACCCTTTACATGACTTTGTTTTTGTCTAGATGTAAATGTGTGTGACAAGGCCCACCCACTACATGACTTTGTTGTTGTCTATATTTAAATGATTGTGACGAGGCCACCCACTACATGACTTTGTTGTCTAGATGTGAATGAGTGTGACAAGGCCCACCCACTACATAACCATGTTGTTGCCTAGATGTGAATGAGTGTGACAAGGCCCACCCACTACATGACTGCGCCCAACGTTGCATCAACAAGGAGCCAGGCTTTGTGAATGTGCAGCAGGGCTATGTGTGTGATTGCAACCCAGGCTACAGACTCGCAAAAGACGGCAGGAACTGCACGGGTTAGTCTTCTATAAGCTAATTATTTTATGAAATATTAGTGATCTTGTAAATAAGTGAGATATATATTCTTATTATAATTATTATTATTTATTATTATTAAAATTTGTGAACTGCCATATATATATCAGGGAGCAGTGACTATAATCTGCATATATGATATTTTACCAATTTGTGGCCAGATTGTCTGCAGCCGAGAAACATAACAAGCTGAATTCAGTTATTATATAGACATGTAATATTGAGTTGACTAAAGTCATCACTTAATCAGCGATTTAGAACCACTGTTATTTGTGGTAAATACAAACAAATAGCACCAGAAGCTCTCTACAAACCACACGAAAACTAAACAATTAGCAAAATTTCCTCAAAACATCTTTGACAGACACATGCTATGATGTTTACAAATTATGTCAACAACAAATGTGTATTATAAAAAAAATGTAATACTGTGTAACAATATTATATGTATTAAAAACAACACTGTTAAAACATATGAACACTGCAATAGTCAGTGGTATGATTTATGAACAGTTCCATGGATACCTTGCTGTGATTACCTTAGATGTAGGTATTGAAAGTAGATGTATCAAACCTGCCTTGCGGAAGCACCCTTACTACACATCTGTACTGTTGTAACAATATTTTACTTTGCTCAACAGATGTGGATGAATGTGAGGAGAGATCAGCTGACTGTCAACAGATCTGTGAAAACACACCAGGACACTACAAATGCTCCTGCCTGGATGGCTATGAACTTAATGTTGACAACAAAACCTGCACAGACAGTAAGTCCCATACCTAGTACTTATTCTAGTTAGTGTTGATGAAATAGCTGTCATAACAATTACGTGTTACCCATCTACATGTACAGCATGTTGGTATGTACATGGACAAATACAAATATACACATGAAGACACATGTGCATGTGCTCACACTCGAACACACACGTACACGCACACACACATGCACATACACACGCACGTGATGTCAAACACATTACGCGCAGGGGGTCATATACTAGTGAGAGATATGGCAATTAGATAGGACATTTTTTTTTAAATGCACAATTGATGCAATGTTTTGTGCCCAAGTTGTAGAGTATGTCTTATTGAATAAATAAATTGATTTTTTTTCTGCCAGACCTCCCGTTTCTGTGGCAACAATCAAAGATGGCCGCCACAGAGGGAAAATATAGCATAAATTGGAAACATTGTAACTCCTCCAATAGTGCAGTAATCAATGTAATACTCTAGATCTTATTTACAACACCTCATTCTATGCAATATCTTTTATGTATTGTCATTATTTAATATTGTAAAAATGTATACATATTTTTATTATGATCCGTATGTTCAGCACATAACTAAAAAGAAAAGAAAAAATTTCTCTGACATTGCAATGAGAATGTAGCAAGGAAGACATCAGTCAAAATGTTATTAATGTAGCACCATTACTTCTAAAGATATGATGTTTCCAAATTGGAAAAACACCAGTTTTAGCAAACAGGTTTAAACGGCTGTCAAAGATTCGGTAATGGGATTTATGACATGACAGAAACATACTTTATCCATGAATATAAGTTACTTAGAGGTATGTAAATGTTATAAAAGAGATCCTTATTAATACTAAACGTAAAATGCTATCAGAATACAGAAGAATCACATTTTGAGTATTTTTGTCAACAAATTTAATTTTAGCTGCAGTGTCTCTTCTTAAGACGAACTAGGACGAAGTACAGCTGATTCAACGAACTTCCGGACATTGCATAGGATATTTGCCTAGGATCCTGCAGTCAATCACCACCCCTGAGTTGCGAGGATGGAGACACCCTGTTAATGCGATACCTGTGATGAACATTAACAGGGTGTCTCCATCCTCACAAGCCAGGGGTGGTGATTGACTGCACGATCCTAGGAAAAATACCCTATCATGCAATGTCCAGAAGTTTATGATGAACATTTCTCAAGACATAGTTACTTACAGATTGTGTGTGTGTGCATGTGCGTGCATGCAGGCGGGCGGGCGTGTGTACACATATCATGCTGTAGTAACAAAGAGAGATAGATTGTAAATATATTTATATCATCGTAATTTATGAGCAAATTTTCATGTATTTTTAGCTCTGAACCTTTGTGAGAGAGCTTCACTCAACTGTACGTCGGGCTGTCAAAATGACACCAGTGGAACCGTTGGTTGTTTCTGTCCAATTGGATTTACACCTGCTGCTAACATGGTTGACTGTCAAGGTATGTTTTAAAAGGCAATTATAGTAAATTCATTACAATTCTATAACCATGTTTTCAGCCAGCTGTGGGGAGCAGTGGTCTAGTGTCGATCGGGGGAATAGTGGTGGCTATTTTGTTTGTCCCATTTTCAGAAGAGATGCCAGTAGCCATTGGTCCCTTCTGTCTGGCGTCTATGCCAGGGGAACTAATAGGTCCCATACAGGGAAAAGGGGCAACCTGTTGTAGACTCACTAACACGAGAGAACGAAAACTCTAAAATGTACATGACTCCTATGCTATGCATAGGGCTGTTTAAATTGAAACCAAGGATGTTTGTTTTTGTTTTTTAATGCAATATTTTAAATGTTAGAATAAATTTGTTGGAAGTACACTGCTTGCTAAATTGTAACCAAAATATTCAGACTTTAAACACATGCAATTGACAATGTCACATGAAAATGCGATGAGTGATGATAATGGTTAACCTCACCTATATTTAACAGATGAGGATGAGTGTAAGAATGGCACACACAAGTGTTCTCACGTCTGTCACAACCTGGAGGGCAGCTACAACTGCAGCTGTCCAGATGGCTTCATCCTTCAACAGGACGGCAGGACTTGTGCAGGTAAGACTGGCTGAGTGCAATACTGTTAGTGATATACAACTGCAGCTGTCCAGATGGCTTCATCCTTCAACAGGACAGCAGGACTTGTGCAGGTAAGACTGGCCTAGTGCAATACTGTTAGTAATATACAACTGCAGCTGTCCAGATGGCTTCATCCTTCAACAGGACAGCAGGACTTGTGCAGGTAAGACTGGCCTAGTGCAATACTGTTAGTAATATACAACTGCAGCTGTCCAGATGGCTTCATCCTTCAACAGGACGGCAGGACTTGTACAGGTAAGACTGGCCTAGTGCAATACTGTTAGTGATATACAACTGCAGCTGTCCAGATGGCTTCATCCTTCAACAGGACAGCAGGACTTGTGCAGGTAAGACTGGCCTAGTGCAATACTGTTAGTAATATACAACTGCAGCTGTCCAGATGGCTTCATCCTTCAACAGGACGGCAGGACTTGTACAGGTAAGACTGGCCTAGTGCAATACTGTTAGTGATATACAACTGCAGCTGTCCAGATGGCTTCATCCTTCAACAGGACAGCAGGACTTGTGCAGGTAAGACTGGCCTAGTGCAATACTGTTAGTAATATACAACTGCAGCTGTCCAGATGGCTTCATCCTTCAACAGGACAGCAGGACTTGTACAGGTAAGACTGGCCTAGTGCAATACTGTTAGTGATATACGAATGCAGCTGTCCAGTTGGCTTCATCCTTCAACAGGACGGCAGGACTTGTCCAGGTAAGACTGGCCTAGTGCAATACTGTTAGTAATATACAACTGCACCTGTCCAGATGGCTTCATCCTTCAACAGGACGGCAGGACTTGTACAGGTAAGACTGGCCTAGTGCAATACTGTTAGTAATATACAACTGCACCTGTCCAGATGGCTTCATCCTTCAACAGGATGGCAGGACTTGTGCAGGTAAGACTGGCCTAGTGCAATACAGTTAGTAATATACAACTGCACCTGTCCAGATGGCTTCATCCTTCAACAGGACGGCAGGACGTGTTCAGGTAAGACTGGCCTAGTGCAATACTGTTAGTAATATACAACTGCAGCTGTCCAGATGGCTTCATCCTTCAACAGGACGGCAGGACTTGTGCAGGTAAGACTGGCCTAGTGCAATACTGTTAGTAATATACAACTGCAGCTGTCCAGATGGCTTCATCCTTCAACAGGACAGCAGGACTTGTGCAGGTAAGACTGGCCTAGTGCAATACTGTTAGTAATATACAACTGCAGCTGTCCAGATGGCTTCATCCTTCAACAGGACGGCAGGACTTGTACAGGTAAGACTGGCTGAGTGCAATACTGTTAGTGATATACAACTGCAGCTGTCCAGATGGCTTCATCCTTCAACAGGACGGCAGGACTTGTGCAGGTAAGACTGGCCTAGTGCAATACTGTTAGTGATATACAACTGCAGCTGTCCAGATGGCTTCATCCTTCAATAGGACAGCAGGACTTGTGCAGGTAAGATTGGCCTAGTGCAATACTGTTAGTGATATACAACTGCAGCTGTCCAGATGGCTTCATCCTTCAACAGGACAGCAGGACTTGTACAGGTAAGACTGGCCTAGTGCAATACTGTTAGTGATATACAACTGCAGCTGTCCAGATGGCTTCATCCTTCAACAGGACGGCAGGACTTGTGCAGGTAAGACTGGCCTAGTGCAATACTGTTAGTGATATACAACTGCAGCTGTCCAGATGGCTTCATCCTTCAACAGGACGGCAGGACTTGTGCAGGTAAGACTGGCCTAGTGCAATACTGTTAGTAATATACAACTGCAGCTGTCCAGATGGCTTCATCCTTCAATAGGACAGCAGGACTTGTGCAGGTAAGACTGGCCTAGTGCAATACTGTTAGGGATATACAACTGCACCTGTCCAGATGGCTTCATCCTTCAACAGGACGGCAGGACTTGTGCAGGTAAGACTGGCTTAGTTCAATGCCGTGGGTGTATATGGCTTTGACTGTAAATTGTCCTGATGGCAAGTGAGGCCTGCAGTGTTCCCGTCTGTGCAACTGTTTCAGTGTATGTGTGATGTGATTGTGTTGACTTTAGGTTGTCCTGATGGCAAGTGGGGCCCACAGTGTTCCCGTCTGTGCAACTGTTTCAGTGTATGTGTGATGTGATTGTGTTGACTTTAGGTTGTCCTGATGGCAAGTGGGGTCCAGAGTGTTCCCGTCTGTGCAACTGTTTCAGTGTATGTGTGATGAGATTGTGTTGACTTTAGGTTGTCCTGATGGCAAGTGGGGCCCAGAGTGTTCCCGTCTGTGCAACTGTTTCAGTGTATGTGTGATGTGATTGTGTTGACTTTAGGTTGTCCTGATGGCAAGTGGGGTCCGGAGTGTTCCCGTCTGTGCAACTGTTTCAGTGTATGTGTGATGTGATTGTGTTGACTTTAGGTTGTCCTGATGGCAAGTGGGGCCCAGAGTGTTCCCGTCTGTGCAACTGTTTCAGTGTATGTGTGATGTGATTGTGTTGACTTTAGGTTGTCCTGATGGCAAGTGGGGTCCGGAGTGTTCCCGTCTGTGCAACTGTTTCAGTGTATGTGTGATGTGATTGTGTTGACTTTAGGTTGTCCTGATGGCAAGTGGGGTCCGGAGTGTTCCCGTCTGTGCAACTGTTTCAGTGTATGTGTGATGTGATTGTGTTGACTTTAGGTTGTCCTGATGGCAAGTGGGGTCCGGAGTGTTCCCGTCTGTGCAACTGTGCCAGTCCAACAACTGCCTGTAATGCATCCACTGGCTGCACTGAGTGTCCTCCAGGCTTCACGGGCGGTGACTGCTACAAAGACAAAAATGAATGTCTCGACCACCCATGTGATTCTAATGCCAACTGCACCAACACAGTTGGAACCTTCCGCTGTGACTGTCATGACGGCTACGTCCAGCACAACCTCACTGCATGTGTCGGTATGTGTGTTTTATTGATGATCAAGACAACATTATGGCTTATTTCACTCATATATGTTAAAAAGCAGAAATACATTTACAAACTCAATCCTAAACAATCCTGAGAAATCTCACCCATTAAGTAGGCCAGCCTCATGACCAGTTTGTCACCTAGTTCTTCATCTTCTTCATCTTTTTGATGTGATCGTGAGCTCCCAGTTTCTTAATACACTGTTCATGTTATCTGTATTTATGGAAGCCAACTTAGATCATTGAGGAAAAAGATTCATGCTTGCAACACTGTCATTGTGGGGGAAATGCGCATGTAAGTAATTAACAATAATTTAAGAATAGTAGACTAAATAAAATGGTAAATTTTTCATATCTGATATATATTGGCCTGTTTTAATGACATCACATAATCTGTGCCTGTGTTGTGGGAACCAAGCCATATTGGCAAAGGTATGTCATGCAAATAGCATCGGTGATAACAGCATTGACAATTGATGCATAAGTATCGGCCGTAATGAACATACTGCAAGGGAACATGAACAGAACATTAAATTGTTTTGGTCTTTTATATGTTCTTGCTTCAAGTTGTTACAGTTTAAGAACATCAATAATTTCCACATAATACAGTTCCTGGTGTTAGATTTTTGTATAAGAGATAGTACTGATATACTTAATTTGGGATAAAGCAAATTCTTTAATATAAGAAGTTGATAAACTAGACAAAATTAGGATGATAAAGGAATACTGACTGTAGTTTATGTGTGCTTAAAGGAGAACTGTATATAAAGGATTGTATGTAATTAAACAAATTATCTCTCTCTCAGCTATTGACCTCCTTGGACACACAATCTTGAGGTTGCTGCTTGGAATGGCAATCATGTCAAGTTGTGCCAAACACTACATGCTACAAAAATAAAATGTCACATGCACAACGCTAAACTGGTAGATATGTCAATTATATTAAATTCATTGTGGATGAGTGTAACACAGTTCACGCAATATAACTTTTTAATTTTATACTCACACGCATGCTTTCACATGCACAAGCAATGCATGATCACACATATAGATGTAAATGTTTATTGACTTATACAGCACCGTATTTATACAATGATATTCTATGGTGCTGTACAGCACAATAAATTACATAGTAGTAAGTAAAAACAGTATAAATATCCGACATAGTACACACAATTAAATATGAATAACAATAATAAATAAATAAAAAGGTAAACTATTTAAATGACTAAGATTAATTATACAACGATATTCTGTGGTACTGTACACTAAATGACACAGTAGTAAGTAAAAACTGTACAAGTATCCGACATAGTACACACAATGAAATATGAATAATAATAAATAAAAATGTAAAAACTATTTAAATCATTAAAATTAATAAGTTAAATAGAAACTTTAGACATAATTGAAATAATTATACTCAATGTTAAAACTAGTTCAATAAATAAAGTTAATAAGTCAATTGTGCGCCATGCTAAAATAGTGAATCTTCAGTTTGCTCTTAAAAACACCAACACTGTTACTACTGCACACATCTATGGGTGGGGAGTTCCATCATTTCTGTGCAGCTACTTTGGAAGCTCCCTGTCCCAGAGTTTTCCTCTTTGTCCTAGGTGTAGCTAGTGTTAGATCATGCTGCGATCTGAGTCCATAATGGACGCGTCTAGGAGTCAACATTTCCGACATATATTCTGGTCCATGGCCATGAAGTGAATTAAATGTCGGTAAACATATCTTATATTTAATACGATATTCAACCGGCAAGCAAGGAAGAGATTTGAGTGTTGGAGTGATATGGTTATATTTGCCAATTCTGCACACCATTCTTGCTGCAGTGTTTTGGACCATTTGTAATTTGTGTATAAGATACTTTGGTAAGCTGATCAGGAGGACATTACACTGATCAATATGGCTGTGGACCAGAACATGTATCAGTTTCTCTGCACTCTGTGGATCAAGATATTTTCTAATTTTCCCAATGTTATATAGTTGTGCATAAGCTGCCCGACATTTGGACTTGATATGTTGTTCCATAGACATGTGCTTATAAAAATAAGCACCCAAACTTCGCATACAATTCAAAGCATGTACCTCATAGCCCCAGATGTTAATGGACGTGTTGGTTCATTTTTCCAGTTGTTGTGGAGTACCAATTAAGATGTACCTATCTTTTTTTAGCCACTGGGAAGTAGCAATCACAACCAGATACATTTTATCATCAAAGTAAAATCAGAAAGAAATCATAAAAAACAGTTCAGGAGAAATTTCCACAAAGGAAGATATAAGGGCATGAGGAAATATTTAGCAAAGATAGATTGGAACAACACACTGAAGAATAAGACAGCAACAGAATGCTGGAATGTCTTAAAGAGTGAAACTGAGTGCATCGTCGATAAATTTGTTCCCTTGAAAAAACAAGGGAAACGGTCGAGAAAGAAACACTTATAAAAAGAAGCCATTAGAAAAATTAAGTACAAACAAATGATGTGGAAGTCATAGACGTACTGGAAATGACGAAGGATATACACATATGCACACAGGATATGGGAACAAAGATGTACAATATACAACTAAGTACAACTGTAAAAGAAAAGGACTTCGGGTTAACCATTAGTGCTGATATGAAGGTTTCAGAACAGTGTGGTATTGCTGCTTCAAAGGGAAATCAAATCCTTGGATTAATTAGGCGAAATATAACGTATAAGGAAAAAGAGCTAATAATACCGCTGTACAAAACAAAAGTTAGGCCTCATTTAGAATATTATATTCAAGCATGGAGGCCATATCTCAGGAAGGACATAGATATGCTAGAAAGAGTACAGCAACTAAAATTATATAAAAACTGAGGGATCTTGGTTATGAAATACGCCTAAGAGAATGTGGTTTAACAACACTAGAGACCAGGAGATTGAGAGGAGATCAGATAGAAATGTTTAAAATATTGAATGGTTACGAAAATATTGATAGAAATATTTTTTTTCTCGGGTAAAAAAATATAAGGACCATAGGACATGAAGTTACTTATTAGTAAAGGAGCAGTGTGCATTAGATATAAGAAAGTTCTCATTTTCACAAAGGACTGTAAATGAATGGAACAGATTATCTCCTGATTGTGTTGGTGCTAGTAGCATAAAAATAAAATTGACACATACCTTAAAAGGGCAGGATACATGTAGATAAATAAGTATTGGACTCTCGATAAGCCAGAAGGCTTCCTTGTCCACCTGCCATCTAGAATTAATTTTCTGGATGGCAATCTTGTTAAATCTTGTCTTGGAATTGTTCATTTTAAGTTTCATGCTTTGCATACAGCTATTGATGTCTCTAATGCACCGTTCCATAGACTCGCGATTACTGTCCATAGAATTGGGGTTAAAACCACAGTACACCTGATGGTCATCAGCATACGCATGGCCCAGCTTACCTTGCTGATCAATGATATGAAAACAGGGCTGGAATACTCTTTGAATTCTACAGGACTGAGGCATGATCTTTGTGGTACTCCCTGATCAAGTTTAAACTGGTCAGACACCGTACCATCAATTATAATTCGTTGCGACCTTGACTAAAAATATGATGAAAACCAATTTAGAGCTGTGCCTGATACACCAAAAGAACAATTCAGAATATTAAACAAAATCTCATGGTCCACAGTATCAAGAGCTGATGACAAGTCAATTAAGACCAGTTGTGTGACCTTCTGTTGGTTCATGTTTAAAAGAATGTCAGACGGGACCTTAACAAGTGCAGTTTCAGTAGAATGTCCAGCTCTATTCGCCGACTGACAAGGTGGCAAAGGAAATCCACATTCTAAATTAAAACAAAGTTGGTCTACAACAGCTCGTTCTGTGAATTTAGAGACATACTGCAGATTCGATACAGGGTGATAGTTTTTTGGAATAGGATCCAGTCCTGCTTTTTCAAGCAGTGGCTCTAAAAGTGCAGTCTTCCATTCATGTGGGAATTCCCCAGCAGCAGTGGAGCAATTGATGATGTGTGTAAGGAATGGCACAAATTCCTCAATATACTGTTTGACCAATTTGGTTGGCATGGGGTCCAGAGCACAGCTGGTTGTCTTATTACATAACCGTCTTATGTACATCATCCTCGGAGACCACAGCAAATGAATCTAAATTATCACACACACCTTCTCTGAATGGTATAATGGGTGGTTTTGTAACACTGATGTCCGTTCGAATAGCATCTATTTTAACATTAAAAAAGTTGTCAAATTCGTTTACAAGTTTTTCCATAGAATCATGCTGAGGTAGTTGGGTACTCTGCTTCTTATCACACAGGGTGTTGATGGGGGCAGATAGTTTATTTGAATCACCCTTAGCTTCCGAGATTAAGTGAGAGAGATGGTCAGTTCGTTTGTTGTTCAGTGCGTTGACTTATGTGTACCTAGCATGATGGAATGACAACAGAGTGTCATGATTTTTATCCTGTCTCCAGATCAATTCAGATTTGCGACTTTAGTGCTTTGAGTTCATCAACAAACCATGGCACCAGTGGCCTCACTTCAATAATTTTGGATTTGGTGGGTGTGTGCCTATCCAACAACTGTCTTAATGCTGTATCGTATTCACCAGCTAGATGATTGATATCCGTGATGCTCAAGAGTGCATTAGCTATACCCTTCAAGTCAGTGCTGAAAGCGTTGTTATCAGGTTGTGTCAGTTGCCTATACGATATAGTGCGTGCCTCTAGATAAATTACCTGTAAGAAACAAACAATTAAAATAATTGTAAGAAACAAACAATTAAAAATATTTTAAATAATAGATCTGTTATATACACTGTTACATAACACTAGTTGTACACATATTTGTACATATATTATGTATGGCTGTATAATTTGTATTGTTTTTATTGTAATTTATTTGTGTTTTTTGGAGGGATGAATGAAAACATTATCCTTACCCCTAAAATTGCAGAGACGAATGAGTGTGTGAGCAGCCCGTGTCAGAACGGTGCAACGTGTGTCGACAAGTTCAACAATTACACCTGCACATGTGCTCCGGGCTACTCCGGATACAACTGCCAGACTGGTGGGTACAAATTGTGGAACTCTCGGTATGCTGGAGGGCTCATTAGGCAAAGGCTTCCTTGTCCACATGACTGGCATCTGGTGCTTGTAGTACTGGCCATAATTGGGAAGTGGCTGTATTACAGAGCTGATCGACATATGTAACGTCCACTCAAAAATAATATCTTAACCCAGTTAATGTTGACTGAATATGTTTTAGGGCAACTATTCAACAATGTTCATGGTTTCACATATGTAGCAAGTTAGGTGCTTTGTGTAAATAAAATACTAAAATGTTCATAAATTGGTGATATACTTTTTTCACCTTCAAATGTGAAGGTTTTTGGTCTTTTAATACAGCAAACTGGTTTATATGAAAAACCAACATATTTTTAATCATTGCCAAATAGTGTATTTTCAAAAATAGCAAAAACTCGTGACACATTTTGTACTGATACGGTTTATCAACAAATAAAACATTATAAATGAAACAGCGTCACAATGTCCAGAATACAGCTATCCAGTTAACCAATGAAGATTGTGGCACAAACAGTGGGACATCACTTTTAAGATCACCCTCAGGCCTGGGCAAAGTGATCTGAATAATGAGGGAACCACATTAACAAAACTAATTTCCTGTAAAGTTATGAAAACAATTTGGGACTGTCCTAGGGTGGCCATAATTGGGAAGTGGCTGTATTACTGAGGTGACTGTAAAGTGAGGTTCAACTGTATTTTATTATATCCAGAAGACCAGATTCAATAACTTATGTTGACGTGTGACAGATGTGAATGAGTGCGAGGGTGCTCCGTGTCTGAACGGAGGCTCCTGCACCGACCGCGTCAACAAGTACCGCTGCAGTTGTCCGCAGGGCTTCATCGGGGTCATCTGTGAGACAGGTAAGCAAAGCTGGTGGCTTCCAACATCTAATCTCTGCTTCCTTCTGCCTCCAGAGGTGAGGTCTACTTACTGTACTGTTCTTCCTCCTGGATCCCTTATACAGGGGTGAAGTCCAGCTCATGTACTGTTCTTCCTCCTAGTTCTCTTGTACAAGGGTGAGGTCTAGCTCCTGTACTGTTCTTCCTCCTGGATCCCTTACACAGGGGTGAGGTCTAGTTCCTGTACTGTTTTTACTCATGGTTCCCTTGTACAGGGGTGAAGTCCAGCTCATGTACTGTTCTTCCTCCTAGTTCTCTTGTACAAGGGTGAGGTCTAGCTCCTGTACTGTTCTTCCTCCTGGTTCCCTTACACAGGGGTGAGGTCTAGTTCCTGTACTGTTTTTACTCATGGTTCCCTTGTACAGGGGTGAAGTCTAGCTCATGTACTGTTCTTCCTCCTG